>VXBQ01028278.1:195621-420732 GCA_013400175.1 Phainopepla nitens | reverse complement strand
TTTTTTTGTTACTGGCTATTTGCTTTCTGAGATGGAATAATTTATTGTTCCTTTTCTGTCCAGTAGGAGAGATAAATAAGGGTGGATTTTTCAATGAGTAAAACATACATTTGGAAACATCATTTTAGTATCAAAATGAGATTTCCATAAGACTTTTCTGAATGAAGCTGTAGCAGTATGTCTTGATCCCTCACTAGGAAAGGAAAAGCAGCCAGAAATTTCAGGATTAAATTGCCTTGTAGTTCATCTTCTTCCTTTGTTATTTTTTTGTTTATAGAGAAAGTGAATTTATTGAGCATGGAAAAATACCAGATTGACAGCTCTGGAAAATGAAAGCCTCTCTTAATCCAGCGTGCAGATGTGGCACAGTCAGGATTAATGCGGAATGCCTCCCTGAGATCCAAAGGAATCATTGCAAGCAGTTTGGCAGGGACAGGCTCTCTGCCCCAGCCCTCATCCAAGGGGATTTCAGAGAGCACAAGTTCTGGCCAGAGCTGCAGTGCTCAGAACTCAGTGGTGTGTTTGCATTTCTCTGTGCCACTTTCACTGCCAAGCCACCCTGCTGAGGGGAGCAGGGAGTAAGGGAGAGGGGGAGAAGGCCAAAACAGGGAGGCTTATGCTTATTAAGAAGATATTTAAGTCACCAATTCAATGAAACAGAAACAGATGGATGTTCAGAGTAATGTCTTTGCACCTGTATGGATATGGGTGGGTTCCCAGACCCACAGAGAACCCACATGCTGTTAAGAGCAGAGCATCCAGCCTATTGCCCAAATTTTCCTCTTCACATAACAGCCTGAGGAGAGCTGTGAGTGGTGGTGAATTGGATTTGGGGCATTCAGTCTTAATTCTGCAAGCTTCAGGGACACTCTGTTGTGTGTGGGGAAGGTTGTTTGTTTTTATTTTGCATTTTTACTCTGAAGTATATGACTTTTTCATCAGGGTGAAAATCTGTCAAATGGCCATTTCAGACTTCCTAGAAATTATGAGGTTCTGGAATCTATTAAAGCATAAATGTCAAAAGAAAATTACTGCAGAGTTTGTCTGGCCTTTCTTGTTTTACTCCTTGATGTTAACTTTCCTTGTTTGCTGATGTATGCTTTTTGTGCAGGGGTTACAGGAAAAAAAAACTTAAAAAGATACTGCAGTTATTAATTACTTTTGCATGTCTGCAGTCTGCAGGCTCTGTATGTGTATATATGGTTTTCCATCAAGATAAAACCTGCTTAGAAAAATGCTGTGGTTAAAAAAAAAAAAAAAAAAAGGAGGAAAGAGAGACTGATGCCAGAAAAACAGACCTAAATCATTCTCTTTTTTCCCTGTGAATATTTCTGAATTATACTTGTAATGCACCATAACAACAAACAACATGTTTTCCTCGTGTAAGTAGATTTGCTGTTGAGTAAGTCTGTGCCAAAGCTATTTTTGAGCAAGCAGATGTCAAGGGCCTAAACAAGACCTGAAGTGTGCATGGGCATTATGAATTGCACTTGCTTTCAAGGACAGACTGAGGACAGAGATCTTGTTAAATTTGTCTGGGAAAGGATGCCACTTGGGTGACTACGTGGTATTTGGTATGGTGTATGTACCACCCCTTCCAAAACTTACCCTGTAATCCTTGATTTTCTTTTAAATCACTTTGTACTTCCAAAAGACAATTGAAATAAATTGCAGAGAAGGGTCAGATGCTCTGTTGGTTGGCATAACTCCCCAGCCGTATTTCTGCTAGCCCTGGGGACAGTTGCTGGAAACTTGGTCCAGAGTATGTGCCTTTAGTGACTGAGATGTTCCAAGGAGGATACAAGTGGTACCAGGAGCACAAGTGCAGAGAGGTGACGTGTATCTGTTCTTCTCAAATGTTGGGAATCACTTCCAGGAGTCACCAGGAGTTACTGGTGTACCCAATACTGGGAAAGCAGTCTGAACAGTGAAAATCCCGGAGCTCAACTGCATTGTGAGCGTTTTTCCCCCTCCAGTTTCCTTCTCCGTAGATGTGTTTAGTTTATGACATACTTCAGTATAGCACTGGGAAAAGGTGTGGGATGTTCTGGAGGTTCCAAGATTTTAGGAACTGGAAACCTACAATTAATGTTGTTTAAGGAATTGCGATGGATTTAGATGTTTTAAGCAGCAAAGAATGAGCTAAAGCCCTTGTGCAGGGCTGGAATAAGTCCGGGCACAGTTTGCTTCTGGGCGGGAAGTTACGACAATTCCATGTCTGGAAGGACAGAACAGCCCTTTGGTTGGGTTTAGCAAAGCCTGGGGGCCTGGTGCACATTCCCACAAGTGCTCCCTGGCACTGTGGCAGAGGTGTTGATTATTGTCAGCAGGCTGCGATGCCGTGAGTGGAAATCAGACATGTTTTACAGGGAACACTGGGAAGGTTGGTAGGATCCCCTTTTTCCGTGTTTGCAAATAACGTGATGTGAAATTCAGCAGCTTTGTGGCTGCTGAACGGCGCCGCAGAGAGTCTGTTAGGGCACACGTGTTTCCAAACCTTACCAGTGCTGAAATACCTCCCAGCAGCCGCCTATCAAGGAATAAGGCATTCATTTTCCTGAGCCTAGCACGGTGTAGCACTGAGCTGCACCAGAAGGGAAGTTTATGGAGTTCAGTCTGATCCCAGATCTGCACAAGGGATCACTAAACCCCAGTGAAATAGCATTGTGGTCCTTACAAAGTGAGCTGGGTGAGGCTGCAGTGCTATCACATCCCAGGGCTCCCCTCCGTGGGGCCATCACGAGAAAACACATCTTGTTGTCTAAAACACTGTCCAGACTTGCCACAGGTTTTATTATTAACTCACCAATTATGTCATAGGATACGCTTCATGAAATGCTTTGGGGAGAAGGTTTAGCAATTTTAATATGTGTGCAGCACCTTCACTGTGCTGTGTCTCTCGCTGGTCTGTGATCCACCCGTGTGGATGATGTTGGCCATAAAAGCCGTGAATTCAGAGCCTGGCTGCAGATATGTATGAGAGGTTAAAAAAAGGTGATTTTTTCATTTGCTTCAGCTTTATGACTCTTAAACAGATGCTGAGATTCTCTTAAGCATCTCTGAGTCTGGTTAGCTGCACAAACAGGGTTGATGGCAGATATAATGCTTGATTATTTCTCTGTCTTGGGAAATCTTTATATTTAAAATGCATAACCATTTTTTCCTTAGAATCCCTGAAGTTTTGGAGAAAGTTATTATCATTCTGAAACTTAGAACTAGAATTTGATTCTTTTAGTACTCCTTCCCAGGGGTTGAATTAGCTGGAATTAAAACAATTTCTTGTGGTATTGCTACCAGTGCTGAAAATTAAGTCATTTACAGGTGAACTCCAAAGGAAATTTTTTTATATTGCAGATGAATTTAACAAAAAGTATCTTCATTGAAAACTCAACATGTTCTTGTGTCATTTTAAGAAAGAAAAATGTATAATGATTTATTCTGAAACCTTCGTATTAAAATATTTAAAATACTTTACTTTTTCCATTGAAACACTTCAGCAAATATTCTAAATGTATTCATCTTTTAGGTGTTAATATTTTAAACAAAGATCGTATAAGTAGATCCATACAACATACACTACGTTCATGGTTTCTCAAATTTCTAGTCAGCAGATAAGGAAACACAACATTTTTCTTTATTTACTAGAAACTGTATAAAAGGGTGGCAAAATTCATTGAGTAGATTTGGGCAGGACGTGACATAAAAGAGGCTTTAATAAAGTCCATGTACCTCTGAAAACCCAGAGACTTAAGAAGTGGAAGCCAGCCACACCATCCACATATTGTGCACCCTTATTGCAGCTGAGGTGGTTGGAGCACACTGAGGTCTTTGCTCTTACACAAGTGATCAAGGGAAAGGCATAAATAAGCTGAAATTCTGATGGCAAAAGGAAATGTTCCTGAGATATCTGAAGTTGGCTGGAAAGGGACCTGAGTTTGTTCTCACAAGTTCTCAACAGGAGGTAGCGAGAAGATGACAAATCCGTGTTGTGGAAGGGGCAATTTCAGCCTCTGTGAGGTCAAGCAGTGCAGATTTTACAGGTGAATACAGAGCAGCACAGGGCACTGCCAGGTCCAGGGGCTCTGAGTGAAGGAGGGCAACACACTGGAGAAGGCAGTCTGGGAGAATGTAATGACAACAGCTGCCCTGGTCCTACGTTTGAGAGAGGAAACAAGAAGATTACCTCAGAAAATAAATATTACTTAGGCTGTTGACTTAAGAAAGGAAAGTTAATGCCTAGGCATCATGCCTAAATGTAAGAGATTTATCCTTCTCTTAGAACTGTGCTGATTCTGCCAGAAGTTCTGCATTAGTGCATGAGGTTCTCCTGTGGGACTGCTCCACCATCTGGCTCAGCCTATTGTTCCAGGGCTTCCAAGGCCATGTTGAAGTGTGTGACCCACACTCTGTGCAGCCCTGTGTGCAGTTATTTACATGGCTACACGTGTGCATGTGCTGTTTATTGAGGAGAGCTGAGGTTTTATGACATGTCAGCAATGCCCTGCAGGCCGTAGTGAGTGTTCACAAGGCTTCCAACCCAAGGCACAATGGTTCCCCTTATAAATTAAATCCCCAGTCAATATGTGTTTTATTACACTCTCAAAGAATGCATTTTCCTCTCCAAATCTGGTTCACTTTCACTTACTGTCTGCTGAAACATCTCTTTTCTGTAATTCAGGGGGACTTACAAGACCCATGGCCAGTAGAAGGGCTTTAATGAAATCCATCTTGGGTAGAGAGGGAGAGGCTGTTGCTGTGGTCTTTTTCCCAGTTACAGTGATCTGGGCAAGAATGGGTACAGCTGGAGATCTGTCCTCAAACAGGTCACCATGGGAGCTGCAGGCCCTGGTGTGGAAAGACAGACTTGGTAAAGGTGAACTTGTCTGGAGAACTGAAAGGTGCTGAGGGGGTCCTGTGTGCTGGTGGGAATTCACTGAATCTCAAGATAAATCTCATCACTGGGTCAGGATCAGTGCTTTGCTGTCCTTGGTAATCAATGGTAAAGCCAGGGAATGTGGAGTGCTGAAGTCTCTCCAGGATAACTGCACATGTTCATAGTCCATGGAATGGTGCAAAAGCTCATGAAAGCCAAGTGAAATGGGCAGTCAAGTGGTGCCAGGGCAGTTTGGCTGCTGCTGGGGACAGATTTTCTCCTCACATGCACCAGTGACTCTAATAAAGACCCAACTCATCCTACACCTGTGAGATCCTGGCTATACATATCCAACAAAGAAACATCTAATTTGTTAGCTTTCTCTGGACCTTGTTCTGTGTGCTTAAAGTTCACTGGTGCAGTGAGTCTGCAGGTGGTGTGGATGTTCAGCACCTCCCTAAGCTGAGACTTTAGCCAGGAAATCCAAAGGTCTTTCCTCTCCTGACACAGAGGTGCTTTCAGCCACACATAATTGTTTCTTTAATTATGCAGTTTAACTGGAGTCAAGGAGTTGTTACTCCACAAGACAAAGTAGTGGGGACATAGCTGCTTGTAGAGAATTTATCCCTCCAGATATAGACTCACTGGGGTGGCCCTTTGGAGGTTTGCACAAGGCATGTCCATATCCAGGCATCCTTCAGACATTGAGGGAGCACTTTTCTTTCAGCTTGAAACCAGTGGAATATGAACATCATCAAGAGCCAGAGTGTGTGAACATCATCCACAGCCAGGATGGGAGCGTGCTGATGATCTGCGTGTGCATGTGCGTGCAGGCTGGGAAAGCATCGCTCCATCATCCCCAGATGGCTGTGAGGGGAGTAACCACAGCACTGCAGAGATGCTCTTAACGCTGTGGGCTGGGGCTTTACAAGCAAAATAAAACCCCAGTGAAAACAAACAGCCCTCGAGCTAAGGATCTGCTGCTCCTGTTTTGTGAATGGGGATGTGGGACAAGGATACTGGGGAAAGGCAGGGTGGATATGGAGCTGTTTAGCCTGCTCAGTAGCTGGGGCTCTCTCTGCTATCATGGCTGAGTCGAGCACAACCTCAGGTTTCAACAGCTGGTTACCCACATCCATTCCAGGGTTTATTTTACTATGTTTTATTTTTATTGTTATTGTTGTTTTGTAACCAGGAGGGCTGCAGTGGTTTCCAGCGTGCTACATCTCTGCAGACCTCGTGAGCCTCTCCTGTATGAAGTGGGAAAGAAGGAGAAAGACGTGTTTGAAATGAAAACAAAATAGAAAAAAAAAAAAAGAGAGTGCTGGCATTTGCTGAGGAATGCTCCCCACAATGCTGAAGTTGCATAAGTGCCGTCTTTGTTTCCATCAAAAATCTGCTTTTTGGGTTGAAACAAGGCCACCACTAACAAGACCAGGAAAGAAATTCCTAATGGTTTGAAGTGAATTTAAGATTTTGATGGAGCATTTGAT
This sequence comes from Phainopepla nitens, assembly GCA_013400175.1. NCBI lineage: Eukaryota > Metazoa > Chordata > Aves > Passeriformes > Bombycillidae > Phainopepla > Phainopepla nitens. Next base: position 414,366 of record VXBQ01028278.1, on the reverse strand, counting down.
TCTGGGTACGGTTCATGTAGCTGAAGAAACAGAAATGCAGCCCCTCCACATCAGCCAATATATATACAAATGCTGCAGCATAGACCCAGCCAGCCACCCTCACCACACAGCTAATGGGCTTGAAGGAAAACCCTACTCCTCTATGAGCAGGGGAAATGATGAAGTGACAGACAAAGGAACTCAAAGGGAATGACACCAGGTATTTTGCAGCATTTGGGATGAATTTTATGGTGAGATGAATTGATTACAGGCGCTGTTATTGGGCCATACAAATCCTCAATGCCAGTGAACCAGCCCAGATTCAATTTGGCTTAGATAGTGCATTATAGAATCTGAAGTTTGCATGGACTGTGTTTTTCTATTTGATCTTTTTTCCCTTCTTTGTTCCTTTGTTTCCTTGGTGAGCTCCTGAAACATTCCCATTTTCCTCTTTTAACATTCAGCACACTGAGAAGTAGATCATGAACGATGGGGCAGCCTGTTCCAGGGAGTGTGATGGTTTTCCTGTTGTGTTCCTGTCTCAGAGCACCTTTCTGACATTCTAGGAGAGAAGCAGGTGAGACTGCCACAAAACACAAGCTCTATGTCCCACACATTCACTGTTCAGCCCCAATCTTCTCTAGCCATGGGTCCATCCTGCACCCACCCTTCTCCACAGGCAAACCACATCCCTCATTAACCCACAGAAATGGAAGTGTTGCCACTATCACAGTGTTAGTCTGTAGGAGCTGATTCAGGTCCCACCCAGCCATCAGACAGGGCTGGTGGTGAATATTCAGCGTGCAAGTGCAGTGACCTTTTCCCACGTGTTTCTGGCTGGTTCGGGGCAGACAGGCATTGTGAGAACTTCCTGAGTTGGAGGCTACATCTGCAACAGATAGGTCAGGCCATTCCCAACAGTACAAAAACTAGACAACTTCATCCTGAAGAGTCTCTGAGTAGCCCAGGTTGGCTTTCCCAGCAGCTGCTAGCAAAATTACACCACCTGAAAGCAATGAAACCCAAAAGGAAAGAATGGAGAGAGAGCAGAAAACCACTATCCGTAGCTTTCATAAGCACCTCACCTTTTCTTTCTGTAGCAATAGTTCTTTCTGTCCCAAGTAATTGAATTTGACACATTTTAGCCACGCTAACCTTTGGTTTTCAACACATCTCTCATATTGTGGTCAATTATTTTTTAGCAAGGAGAATACCATCTGCAGTTACGCTGGGGAAAATAAAATCACATGGCCCATCAGTTCCCCTTCTCCAGGCGTAAGTTCACAAGAGCTGAGGTCAGGAAGGAATCACACCATTCACAGCAGATGGATGCTTTGACACCTCCTGTAGCATCTGGAAGCAGCAGCTGCTGGAAGCAGGACAATAACTCTATTGGACTAAATCCTGCTATGATCGAGAACAGGAGGCTTTCCCACTCCTGAATATTGTGCTTACCACTCTGTATTTCTGCCTTGTGAAACTAAGCCTATGTGACTGGCACTGATGATTTTCATTCTTGGCTGTGCAGGCTGTTGTAGCAAGAGTTGGTGACACAAGAAATGTGTGGTACAGCCAGAGTTAAGAGCTCAGCAACCTTAACCAGTCACAGGCAGAGGAGCCAAGACCAGCTTTCTGTCACACACACACACAAAGTGGTTTTAATGAGAACATCCCAGAGGGGTTTGCATGGGTAGCAGATGAATGGTGCAATGTGTGTTCCAGTGCACAAATTCCCAGGACCATGAAGCCAGAGTGAGGATTTCCTATTGCTTGTGATTTGCTGAGACAAGTTGTGGATGGTCCCATCTCTGGGAGTGTTCAAAGCCAGGTTGGATGGGGCTTTGAGCAGCCTGGTCTAGTGGAAAGTGTCCCTGCCTATGGTATGGGGTGTTGGAACTGGATGATCTTTAAGGTCTCTTTCAACCTAAACCATATTGTGATTTTATGATTCTAAGCTTTGTGTAAATTTCTGCCTCAGTTTCCCCACCTAATAAAAAGCCTGATGGTTTTTCCTTTCTGTTACTCAATAAATTGAGATCCCTAGTTGAAACCTACTGAAGTTGGTTACATTGGGGTGGCATATTGTGATTTCCTTGGTTTATTGCAAGGAAGGAAACATGCCTCTTCCTCTCCCAGCTTTGTGTCTCCTGACAGGTTGTGCCATGGCCAGGAGGAGCATCATTGCACCCTCAGCCACACCAGAGGCTCTTTCTCTTGAGAAAGCCAGGTGGACTGGTAAGGTTCTGCCGGCCTCTAATGACTGCCCTCAGATGACATTGGCAGATTTCCTTCCCTTAATCACATAGAAGGGATTTGACAGTCTGTAGTACAGATTTACAAGAACACAAGCTTGCAGGGAATTTTATGGATGAAATAAATCTCTTTAAAGGAATGCCAAGATTCTAGGACACTTGAGATTTGGGGTTTGAGCATGTATATATTTGTTTGTATATATTTATATAGTTCTCTGTTTCCACATGTCTCCCTCTGCGGAATAGTAATGATCCTGCAGATTCCCTGCTCTCATGACCACCATGAAATGTTGATACATTAAACTGCCTGAGCAAGATGCTGATGCCCTCCATCTTCTCCCCTGGGGAAGCTGAAGTTAATGGGGCAGCCAGCTGGTGTGCTGGTGTGAAGCCATTGCTTCCCCACAGAGAGAAAGTTACAGGCCTAACGAGCATCCAGCAGCAGAACACGGATCTAAGAGCTTCTGGGTGGTAATATTAACACTTGGGTAATGACTTAGAGGAAAGCCCTAAGTCCTCTTGGACCTGGCTTGTGCCTGGTCGAGAAACCGCGGAGCTCAGATGAACGCTGTTCCAGCTGGAACAGAGCCTCCAAAATTCTCTGTCCTGGAGAGAGGGACCAGCAAAGGAGGGAAGTGAAGACAAACAGGGAAGGCAAGATGGAAATATCATAAGGCTCAAAGAGAGGCATGAACCTATTTTGCTCTCTGGATGCTGCTGAGCCACCCTTTTCACCTTGAGCTGTTCTCAGGAGGAAATGGGAGGGAATCCAAAGCTGTGCTTGTGTCTTCCCAAATTTTCCCAAAGGGCATCTCCTCAATTACAGACACAAAGACACACATGCAGATTTCCAGATCCCTGTCTTGCACGCTTCACATGCTCAGGAATGTCTTTCAGGGTCGTGCTGTCAGCATTTCCAGCAAAGCCAGTTAATATTCCTGTGCTTGCCAAGCAGTGCGTGGATATAGTTTGGAGAACACGTTTTTGTTTAAACAGCAAAACAAGCGAATAGGTTCCCCACTCTTTCCCTCCTCCTGTCTGCAATTCAGATGGACTCCTAGTCTTTGGGTATTATTCCTGGCTGAGAGGGAGAGTTTATGAGTCCTTTGTTACTGCTCTTGGCAGCTCATCACACTGTTCCTGTAATACTGCAGCACAGGTCTGGCCAGGGAGCAAAGCGCAAAAGAGGATGGGAATTTGGGAGAACCAGAAAATGCTTCAGGTCAGGAGCAGCATGCCATGAGGGAAGATGGAGACATGTAGGTGTGCTGTACAGATGAGCTCCTTCAAGCCTCCAATTCGTGCCCTGATCTGTAGAGAGAGACACAGAGCAGGGAGAAGTCAGCAGTCACTTCCATGGAGTGTTTTGCCCAGATAAACCTCTTTATAAACCTCATTCCAGGTATATCCATTTTCAAATGTGGAAGTCTGTCCAAAAACTCCAGACAAGCAAACAAAAACCCCAGGCAAAACCAAGGCAGGAGGCAAATTGTCCCCTATACAGGACTTGAAGTGCTATGCCGTAAGCACAGCCAAGGAGAGCCAGGTTTGACCTTGGTGAGGTCTTTTCTAGCACTCAGGTGGGAATAGATTGAGCAAGATGTGCTTCCACTGTGAGAGATTTTTAAGGGGAGGTTAGGCAGGCATCTGTCAAGAGCTAGCTTCTTTCTGTGTTTCCATATTAGAGATAATGATACCTCTGTGTTAAAGATCCCAGGAGACCAAACTCTCAGCTGCCAGTACACATCATGGGTATGGCTCCCACAGCAGCAGGAGACTGTTCAGGTGATACACTCCTAAATAATCCTGAGGGACCATTCTCTGCCATCCTGGAGGGTTTCTCTGGGATAATGGGTGGAGGGAAGTCACTGTATCCACATACACAGTGCACACCAGTCCGACACAGATTTTCTCTACTCAGCCTGCAGCACTGATCTAGGCTGCTCAAACTCTCCTCTGCCACGGTTACAGCTTTTGGTGTTGCTGCAGGAAGTCTGGAGTGAAAATAACCTCTAGACCTTTGTGTGTATGTGCACAGGAGAGGAAATTCTTCCTCATCCTGAACACATCTGAAGTCCTGAAACAGAGGAGTTTATTATTTCCATTCCCTGCAATCAGGGCCAGGATTAAGACAGAGCGTCAGAGTAAGTCCAAATAACCCCATTCTCCTCAGCCCCACTGAAAGGTGAAAAGGAAAACAGGGACACTCATTTGCAGTGGAGGCCATGCTGATCATCCAGCCCCATGCACTGCAGATGGTTTAGCATGTGCTTTCTTGAGCAGGTTCCTGCTCCCAGATTTATTTTTTTGATGTTAAATACATAAGACAGTAACTCCCTGACCATTCAGATTAGCTGCATGTTTCATGAATAATGCAGACTTGAGACATTTTCTCCCAAAGTATTCATCTGTGTAGTCCATGAGTCATCCTGTCTTTAACTGGCATAACCCAAAATCACTCCTGTGAAGAATTTGGCCTGGCTTTGGTACCTGTCATGTACATGGAGTTTCTACTTTGGACAACACAAATGGGAACAGAATTTTGCAATGCAGGGCAATCACTGAGTTTGGAAGTGTTGCCAGCAGAGGTCTTAAAGCTTCATCTTTCTACCACCCAGATTTCTCTTCTGTGTCTTTGGGAAGGATGCCTGACATCCTGAACCTCTGTTTTATAAGGGAGGTTCGCCTGGGAATAATCCTGTGAATTTGTGGGGCTTTCATGGTAATTAATTTTAATACAAGCACCCCTGTGTAATTGCAGAGCTGTAAAAATATGGTCAGATCAAAAACATTTGCCTTTGGACGAATGCTGAAGACAGCACGTGTGGGGTGTGCTCTGTGCAATATATGCTCCTTGAATGAGACACATCAGAATAATGAGGAGTAAAAGGAACAGCTTCTCCCCTCCAAATTTTGGAATTCTCCCCTCCTGTATATATGGAATAGTTTCACTTGTGCTCATGAACCAAGGATGGAGACTGAACGGTTAATCTTTCCCTTCCTTCCTTCCTTCCTTCCTTCCTTCCTTCCTTCCTTCCTTCCTTCCTTCCTTCCTTCCTTCCTTCCTTCCTTCCTTCCTTCCTTCCTTTTACCTCGTGTTCCATGTCCCTCATTCTGGGGCAGGACCATGGCATCCAGGACTGGCAGACATTTGCTCCTTCACTGCATTTAGACTCCTGCTTTCTTCAGCCAGCAGACTAATTATTTTTTTCATAATAGCTAATGAAGTTGTTATTATTATCATTTAAGCATGTGTGATATATAATTATGCAATTAGTATAGTAATGACATTAATAACAGACACTATAACACTGCCATCTCCCCTTCCACGCCTGGTTGAGAGAAATGAGGCAGGTCCTGGATGAGAGAGGAGGAAAAGAACAGACCTGGCTCTCTTCCCCTTTCTCTGCAAAATCCTATGTTGCAGACACCTCTGTCTGAGCTTGGATTTTCCACCCTAAATCCCATTAAGCCCCTGAATTTTCTAGCAGGGAGCAGTGGTGACACCGTATCCCGGGGCAGCAGAGTGGCAGCTGGGAGCTTCAGGCCTGGGGTATGGAATCAAAGCTTTCTCTCTGGGTGTAGGTAATCCAAATGGGCACCATTCCCTTTTGTTCACCAACAGGCCAGAGGAGGCCAAAGCTCAATTATTTTACTGGACGGGGTTTAAAAAGAACTAATAATAGATACACTAATAACACATTTGGACACTGTGTCATGATTTAAGAGATTGAATGCCTTTTGAGTGGGGCTCTTGGCCATGTGAAAATTTCTCTGTTGCCTTTCTGTTTTTGAAGGATAGTTTATGCATTTGAAATAAAAATTAAAATGCTTCCTGCTAGGAGAGAGGAGTGCAGAAACCACAAGAATCCCAGCAACTCATCCTTCCCTTCACTGCAGCAATGGGTGGTTGTCTCTTAAAACCTCAAATATCACTTGGGGCTGGGAGGAGGACTTAAAGCCATCCTTGGAGAAGGACACATCCACGCTACCACCTCCACTTAGGAGGTTGCTTGAGGGCATTTGTGAATGAAGACTGAAATCTTGCATTACTGGAGCTCCATAAGAAGCTGGGGGTGTTGTTCTTGGATCCTTTGTTATTCCTACACATGGAGATGGGCTTCACCTCCCAGGTGAAGGTCACTCCAGCAGCTACACATCACATGTGCCTGTTTACATTCAGGCCTCTTAGGGAAGACAGATGATGTTAGGCTGATTTTGGAAATGTTTGAAATTAATGTTTCAGGAAATTCAGTTGTTTCAAAGACAAAGCTTAGACACTGGAGGAGACCTCACCTCAGTGTAGATGAGGAGTGGGGTGGGATTGACATTTCAGGCTCCTTTGCACTGGTAGCCAGGCTTCCTGTCTTCCAAAAATTTCTTGGGAACTGTGATGGAGTATCTGATGGAAGACTGACATATTCCACATCTCCAAAAATCTTTCCATCCCACAAGATGCCCTTAGCCAACACCACTTCCTGACTCCTGATGGGTCCCTGGGTGGGAGGGATGTCTGTCCAGACAGCTATGCTGCACGTGGGTGTATTTGATGTGCTGCCACCAAGTGCCTTCTGATCAGGAGCCAGCTGGGGATCTATAGAGTAGTTTTGGCTTTCTTTTCTAAGGCATCATTAACAAAAGGTCTGCCTAGTGCTGGAGCTAGACCTTGCCTCCAGCTGGATGTGGGAGAAAGGAAAAACACAGGTGATGATGGTGGCAAGACAGAAGTTACTTCAGGACAGACTTGTCTTGGAGCAACTTGTCTCCCTGAAATGTGTCAGGGGAGAAGAGCTGCTTGTCAGCTACTGTTGCTGCAGAGGCTTGGGCTGGAAGTCTCGCTCAGGCTGCAGCCAGGCTGGCTGGAGATGGTCCATCTGTAAGACAAAGGTGGAAATCCCCTCTGCAGCCCAGCTCTGTTCAGCTTGGAAGGCACTTCCAGAGGTCTGTAGTCCAGCCCATTAGTGAGAACGGGACAGCTTTGAAGTTACAGCCCCTCCACGTACTCCCAGGAGTGTCTGAGTTCCTCGAAGGCCAAGTGAGCTGTGGATGTGTGCTGGCCCCGTGTATTTGGAGAACAATGGCTTTGGGAGTGCTCTGAGGCGTGGCAGGGCCCAGCAGTGTCCAGCAGCATGGCTGTGCATCTGCGAGGAGGTCACTGGGCTGGAGCTGCTGCAGCTGGAAGGGAATAAGTGAGCACAGTGCCCTCCAGGGACTCCAATACAGACAGAAAGTGTGGAAGGGGAAAAAAGAAGTCAAGCTAACATGCACGAAATCCACAAAAGAGCTGGGAATAGAAAAATCCCAGGGTTTTGGAGTTGTGGGCCAGGAATTATAAGTTGGCAAGGTTGCCTCTGCAGTGTGGCATGTTCTGCATGAGCCCTGCCCTGATGCTCATCTGTGTTTCAACACATGGCTCGATGGCTTCAGTCAGGGGGCTCCAGGGGAAAGGGAGGCACTTCTGCTGGAGAAATCCCGTCTTGTGCTCCAGAAGATTCTTCCCTTTCCTTAGGAAGAGGCTGACAAGATTGAACAAAGAAGATAGGAGGCATGGGAGAAAATTTTCTGGCTGGGTCAGCAGAACTGGTTCTGACTCTGGCCAGGCATGGGCACATTGCCTTGACCTCCTGTGCCTCAGTTTCCCCATCTCTGAAAGTACCACCCAGGTGTGTTCACATTCACTCACACTTTGCCAGGGCCTCACATTTTATGGCATTCAGGACCCTTCAGCTCCCCTGCAGTCCCCCTCTTGGCCTTGGGCAGCACAGGAAGAGGAGAATCTCATAAATCTTGGTGTTGTTGTTGACTTACACTCATTGGTTCAGTTGTGAGATAGACATTGGCAGCAACAGGGTGAATGAAGATGAGTTTTTTGGGAGTTTTCCTCCATGAGGAATGACTTTGGGCTAGGAGACAGAGCATGGAGAGGAGAGGGTGCACCAGAAGGGATCAGCATTCCATTCTGGAGAGGACACATGTATGCTGGTCAGTGCTATGCTGGCTGTGCTTGGCTGTCTGGTACCATTTCCAGCAGAGCCAGCTTGTTGCTTTTCCATAATGGAGACAAACCATTGCAAAGCCCACATTTTGCCTGGCTGGCACGCTCTGGCCAAAGCAAGATCCATCTCTGCTGGAAGCATTTCCCCCATTCCTGGATGCTTTTGCTGTTCTCCTTACGCACAGGTGACACCTGGAACTAGGAGAGGTGGCAGCAATCAGAAGAGAAAGTCTCTTCTCCCTGAAATCTGATAATATTTTACCAGTCCCACTGATGGAAAACCTTCAATATAATCATAAGAGTAGAGACATCAGGCACAGGTCACCTACAGGGATTATAAAATGGAAATACAGGTGGTTTGGGGGTTTTCTTTATTTTTCTCTCTCCATGGACTGCTTTTCTGCAATGCCTGTTTTGCCCTGGGAGCACTGAGCAGTGTTCCCAGCGGCCTGGTATGATGGCTGTGCTGCAAGCAGTGCCCTGAGCAAACCCAGAAACCACCCAGAAACCACCAGCACTGCTGAGTGACCCTGGCTGTGCTTGACCCAGTGGCTCAAGATGTCTTTGGTTAAAGTCTGATGTGTGTTAGCAAGTGACTGTTCAAACACAGATGCTGCCTGTGTCAAGGAGGCTTTTTCTCAGAAAGTACAGACAAATATTGATCCTCTATTGAGCCTGGAGAGCAGGCTGGAGCAGCTCAGTGATGTGTGATCGGAGCTGAAAGAGGTCCCACAGCACAGGAATTGAGGATACTAAAGGGCCTCTTATTTGCTGATCAGGCAAAGCTTGACGTGTGTCTAATCCCCTTGGCCAATGTGGTCACGGGGGTTTAGCTTTAACCAATTTCTAATTAAAAGTGTTTACAGATGAGCGCTTTATTTACCCAGCATTAATTATAAAGGGCTTTACTCTAGCGAGGAGCAAACGAGTTTCCTGTCTGCTGCAGCAACCCCTTGCTGGGAGCTCACTTTCCCCAGAAGGTCCATAATAAAGTTATTAAAATGACAGTCTTTGTGATGAGATCCTGAGCAGATGAGGGCAGGAGAGCTGCGAGTGTTTCCACCACACAGGCACCCACCCTCACAGGTTTAGGAGCCCTGTGTTCCCATGTTTTCTGCCTGGTTGCTTGCCAGCCACCATCCAAGGTCCTGTGGGTCCACAAGTCATTAGTTTAAACGCCAATGTAATCAGGTATTAAGTTATACACATGTAAAATGGAAGCAGGAGGATATTGGCTGGTTTAAGATGCTCTCTGTGGTTGGAAAAGGGCTGAGTGCACAGGGGGAACATGGGATCCCAGCTCTGCAGATCCATATGTGTCCATAATAAACAGCAGCATGTCTCCCAGCAGCTTGAATCGAGCCAAACACTAAGTATTATTTAATGTTTATCTGGTTTTATTTCTTGTTATAAACCCAAGTTTTTTTTCCTCCACGCTACGCTCATTTTGACAAGATTTGTCAGAGGGAAATAAGCTACTTGGGAAATTTTCATTACAGAGCAATTGTTATCGTTGGTTCTGAAGAAGAAAAGTTCATTGAAAAATATGGGGTTTAACAAATTATTCTTTTAAAAATGATATGCTATATATTTTGGTCTAGATTTTTTTCTACACATCTCTACTAGTAGTATTTTACTGTGTGTTTTAACAGCCCATAATTCTATACATGTTTGTAGCAAAAAAACGTTCCAGAATTGCTGTTCTTGAGAAATTTTGTTTCCTGGGAATGCAGGCCCCGAGATGTTGACATTTCCCACACAATTTGCTGTTCTGGCAGTTCTAGTGATAGCCACCACTGCGTGCAGATCTGCTAACTGGGTGCTTGGGAATAGGTGATAAGGTGGCAAGAGCCAGCTTTGACCTCCTCTCTTCACAGTGGTGTTCAGTGGTTCATTAAATAAGGAAGTTTCTTGGATTTTTGTCCCTTAGTCAGACTTTTTGGTGCTATTCTTTAGCAAGTTATTCTTTAACTAATAAAAAAATTTATTTCTTTAAATTTCAAATATGAAACTCCAGATAATGTAGCCAGGGGATGACATAGAGAAAAAAAAGCATATTCTATACATTGCTTGTGCACATCTATATTGAATTCAACTTTGTTTTTAAAAAAGCTGCCATGACCTAGTGCCCAGGTAATAAAATAGTTATTCCCTTGTGGGTGTAGTGTTGTCAGATGGCTTTTCTTTAGAGCACTGAGGAGCTTGAGACAGAGCCATTCTGGTGAGGAAGTGCATGCAATCATGCACAGCACACACATTTTAGGAGCAGTCTGTAAATCAGACATCTTCTGCCTTGCATTTCTTTCATACCCTGTACAGCATTTTGTTCTCTCCATGACCTAGTACACAGCCTTGCAGTGCTTCTGTTTAAGCCCTGCCAGTCTTGCTGCAAAACATCATCCATGGTAATGGTGTGGGAAAAGAAGGGAAGGGACCCCATAAATCTGTGCATCGTGGATCTTTTGGGCTCACCATCCATCAGCTGCTCCCTGTGCCTTCCTCTCCCAGGAAGGAATGCTTCTGGTGATAATGCCAGCCTGGGTGAGACTGTGGCTCCTGCTTGCTTGCACACATGTCCCTGAGCTGCCTGGGCACACCTGGAGGGAGGTGCTGCCTGTGGTAACATATCACTGTGTCTGAGGTGGGGCTTTTGTCCAGCCTTTACCTGGCTGTGAATTTGCACTAGGCTGGGTTATTCAGCTTGGCAGTTCCCCAGCATCCTTAGGGTAAAGCTGTATTCTAGGCTGGTGCCCTGTCTGCAATGAAGGCCCAGTTAATGCCAAATTACACTTAGGGGAAATCTTTACCTTCGGCTATGATATTGTAAATTATTGAATGCTGCAGAGAAAATTACTGCACAGTCCTTCTAAAAATACTTACCTCTGTCATAGGCATGCAGACCTTCAAAAGGTTTATTGAGAGGGACTGGGAGATTAATTTCCATTAAATATGCAATTTCCTTATTAAAAAAAAAAAAGTTGTAACTTGAATGGTGCTGTAAAATCTAAGGTGAAAATAAAGGGGAATTGCATGAATTCAGGGCATATGCTTGGTGGAGGAATTTCTGGACCTGAGCAGCTCCAGAGCTGTCATTTTGCATCCATTGCAAGGCCTTCACCATTACCTGAATTGCAGTGAATTGATCACCTCTCCCCAGAGAATTGCCCATTTGGTGAAATGTACCCCATGAAGAATACCTCAGGTATTCCTGGCAGCAGCAGAGGGGTACCAGGATGGGTTTGGGAGAGGAGTGGTTACCAGTGGGTCTGTGCTGAGCACTAATGTCAAGGAGCTGTTGTGCCTGGCTGGTTTTCCTCTGTAAGTACCAACCACCAGCTCTCCATCTCACATGGAAAGCAGGCACTACTCTCTCACAGCTGAGTGAGCTGCCTGGAGCCTCTGGCCCTGACAAGATTGTAAGTGGATGAGCAGAGGTGGTGAGAAGCACTTTTCCTTTAGGCAATCCCTGATGTTATGTTAGCAATGAAAGATGCTTTATTTTTACCTCTGTAGTAGCCAGGCATCTGGGCTTCTTGAAGTGGGAGTGGGGCCTCGAGTCCCTGTGGTGAGCAAAAGCCCCAAACTCTCATTCCACCCACCTCAAGTGGCCTTCTTGTAATTTTTATCTGACGTGGAATGCCATTAGTCCATGTGAGCCTGTGGGTCTTCAAGACTTTCCACACCAATTTGCAGACTGTAAGTAATGGTTTTGTAAGTCCTTGGCTGTGGGACCTCAGTGAAAAAACACATTTCACGAACAGGCCATGGTACACCCCGAGCATCTCCTGAGCCTGGATGGGTTTCCTCGGCCGCCCCGTGCTGCCTCCCCTCCTCCCTCTCACTCCCTCTCACTCCCTGCGTGGTTTCATTTAAAACGATGGTGAAAGATGTGAAAGAAGATACACACAGCAAGATGTAAACCCCTCCAGTCTGTCAGCATGCCTCAGGGAAAAAAAAAACAACCCCCCACGGGCAGGGCAGGAGTGCTGTAACCTGAGAGTCGGTGAATTCAGTATCTTCAAAATTAGGGGTTAGCTTCAGTAGGCAGAGAGAGGCTTGGGTGGTGATCCAAGGTTTTACTGACAGGCACACTCCCTGACGATGGCAGCATTGAAATCTTGGTCCCAGCCCGAATCAGGCTCTCTCCTTCTGCAAAACCAGCTGGAAATTTGAAGAGGTTCATAATGCTTTACATTTTGACGGCACTTCTTCAATTCAGACACCATCTAAGCATGAAAAATTGGACCTCTTGACATTCTTGCTCTGAGTAGAGCTACATGGCAGATGGATTTTCCAATTTGTTGAGGTTTTGGGAAGCAAGCAAAAGAAATTTTGTTCCGTGTTGGAAGAAAAAAAAAAAGCAGAATTGTTTTTGGGTCATTTGAAACATTTTCAATATATTCAAAGCACTTCATTCAGATTTCAACCCCTTATAATGTAACAGAAAGTAGAGTCTATTTTAAAGAAAGTAATTTTGCAGGAAGAAACCAAACTTCTCAGTGGATGTATGGAAACAGACCATTTGAATCTTAAAAAAAATATTTCCCTGAATTTTTCCAGTAAAGAAATATTTTCATAATGACTATGATTTTATTTTTAAACTGTTTTATTAAAACAAGAGCTTTTCTAAAGAAAACTAGAAATTCAGTGGATACCTGGTGTAAGCTCTGTGGATTTCTTGACTTCTCAGGCTGTTTCCCTTCTTATTCAATTAACAGCCATGGCTAAGTGCAATCCCGTAGTTTTCTTTCCCCCCCAGGGAAGCATCTTGCATCCACCACAGTTATGAATATCTCCTAATTTTCCCTTTTTCTGGGGGACAGCTTCAGGCATCAGCCTGTGTCTGTTGAAATTCCCTGGTTGGCTTCAGAATATTTTGTGATGAAAGTTTAATGAAAACTGATGCATTTTCATGGAAATTTTCCAATTTTAACCAATTGGTATTTTCTAACAAAGAACATTTTGTCAAAGCCGTTCCTGTCCAGTTTTTCTGCCTCCTACCTCGATTAGGTCATTAAAAACCAGATACACAACACCTGTATAACTGGATAGCAGCATTTCAATAGTCTAGTACACGGATGAAATCTGAAAAAGATTAGGAGAAAACAGGGAGATGGCTGTTATTTTTTGAATGAGGTGGGGGAACACATTCCCAGCCCTGAAGATACAAGATCTGCTCTCTCCAGTGGTGTTTCCGTGGGGGCTGCCATGTCCCATCAGGGAAATCACCCAGGTCGATGAAATTTGTGAAGCTGCCCAGCGATGGGTCTGCGTTGTGAGTAAAGGCAAATTAGCTGGCAGTGTGTTAGCACATATTTCACTTGTGTCATGGTGTAATAATGAACCTTGTATCAAAGCCTGCAACACCATCTGAGTTTTATATGCCCCATTTCCTACATGTTCTGAACAGTGGAACCAATTTATAATGTAATGATTTTTCCATACATAATTTCTTTCTTATGATTTCCATAACTCGGGAGTACGGCTGAAGGCAGCCTCGTAAAGGATATGAAAAGAGGGCTGGCTAAAGTGTCTCATAAAAAAGTAGCTCGAGCGATTTGCTAGTGGCTCTCTGTGGGTTTGATTGTGCCTTGGATTTTGGGCCATGCCAGGAACCAGCAACCTGCATTCCCAACTGCCTTCACACCGGCAGCCTTTCACAGCAGGCTGACTGCGGGCGGGACATGGCAAGTGGGGATTGCTGGGCCTGCAGGAAAGGGGGATCTTGGCTACCTCTGCTCCTTCACTGGCCAGCAGGGAGGAATAGAAATTTACTCCTGCTTTAAGCCAATCTGAGGCTGCATTGATGAAGTGGCTGGGAAAGCTCAGTGCAGAGCCAGAAGTGAGAGTACGTGCCCTGCTCTTCAGCTGGACTCCATCTCCTGTCAGAGATAAAAATAAGCTGTAAGAGCAGCTGAGTCTTAAAATGGGGTTGGAGATGCTGTTTGCTCTGTAGCTTCGCTGGGTGCTGTTAATCCAGGAGTCAGATTGTCTATTTGTGCTACACGAGTGGCTGGGGTGGGTGGGAGGTGAGGGTGCCTGCTCCTGTTCTCTGTTCAACATCACTTTGTGAGCATCTTGGGGTTGGTGGGTACAGACCCACCAGTTTTACACAGCTGAGACAATTCAACTATAAAAACTCACCTGCATGTCAGAAGGCATCCTTTTATCTATGGAGAAAAGAATAGAGGAAAAGAAAAGAAGGGGTAAACCTCAAAATTTTCATCTCAGCCATTTCAAGACAAAATCCTTCCAGTTTTTGTTTCCAGTTTAGGTGGAGTTTTAATTTAAGCAAATTTCAAAAAGGAAAACTTTTCAACACTCCAGTACTTCATTTTAGGCTTGAACAAAAAGTGCAGTTTTACCCCAGTGAAAATTTTGCTTGTGTCTTAATTCCTTTGCAGCTGCTTGATTAGCTTAAGCAGGTCATTTGCCTGATCTCTCCATCCTTGTGCAGGAGGATGCTGAGGAGTTAAGTGGAAAAGGGTGGAGGAAGATAGGGAATAGGGAGCACCTGGCCTAAGAAACACCAGTTTTATAAAACTGTGACATTACATTCTTTGATCTCTGTCCTTCATATCTTTGCATATCTTCCACCAAGGTCAGCTTGAGAGTTTACTTTTCTTCTCTCTTTTCTTGACAAGCATCCCTGCAAAAAGTTAGGTTGAAAAAAAAAGCTTGAAGTTGTTTTTCAGTGTAAGTTATTTGAAGTCCATACAACTGGCCAGGTTGTAGTGACTATATACTAAAAATGTGCCCTGCCAGGACTACAATCTGATCATGTCACAGGCAGAAGTTAAGAAACTGTCCATTTAACACATCAGATGATTCAAGTTTTGCCCACACCAAGTATCACAGAAAACAAGTTAAGACTGTGGAAGACAAGTACACATAAATACTGCTTCCTGTTGCTGTCTCCATTTTGTGTTCCCAAAGTTTCCTTTGGAAGAGGGAAGACTTTAATCCAGGTTCTAACTATAAGGTTGTTTATTCAGTGAAGCAGAAATTACCTGTTGCTAAGAGCCACCTTTTGGGCATGGATGTGGCCACACAGTGATGGTGATGTGCTCTGGAAGCCAGTGGAGCTCCAGTTGTGCCTGAGCAGATCTGGAACCTCAACAGACTCTGTGTGATGGGTGAGTAAAAGCACAAGTGCCTTAGAGAAAATACAGCATCCTAAGTAATGTTCTCTGCTCTCTTTAGAGGTGTGAACAGTGTGCCTGTCTAAATCAGGAATTCCTCCTAATTGACACATCTGCTGTATGCTAATGAGGTTCTTTTCCTGGAAATGTATTTCTTTTTATCTGGAGAAATCAATGTTGCGGGTTCACGCCACGTGGCTTCTGTCTCAGCTGGATAAATAGCGTGAATCACTTTTCCCTTTCAAAGCCTCTCAGCCACTCAGCTCCAAATACCCATTTAATCTGACTTTATATGTTAATAAATCACTCAGGATAATTAAGCATTAGCTCCACATGCCAGCAGAGTGCTGGGAAGTCCAATGGGTTGATGCAGTCCTGTGTCTTACAAACCCTTTCACACCAGAACCACCTTTCCTGGGGTGCTTGGAGCCCGGCACTGCTGTGTTTGCTGGGGCTGAACTGGGATCCTGTGCAAGCTCAGGACTGGCTGCTGGGTGAGGATGTGTGCCCTGGGGATCAGCAATAGCTGGGGCTGTTTGCAGGGTGAAGAGCAGGTCGCTCGGTTTGCTGGTCGCAGAGGTGCCTGAAAGCCTTGATGCAGCTCAGCATTAAGGGGACAGTTGGCTCTTTGCTGGGCACAGGTGAGGTCTGGACAGCTAATCCTGTGTGTCCAGGTTGTGATTTTGCAGAGCTACAGTGGGGTCATGTGCTTGTGGTTCAGAAATTCAGAAGCTCTCCAGCCTGGTACTGTAGGAGTGCTCAGGAACTGACTGTGTGGGTTTATGTATTTCATAGCTGTCCCAGTCCTGAGTCAAGATGCAGAGCCACAGTGAAGGTCTGTAGGACACAGACAGGTTTTTTGAGCTACCAGAGCTGCCCTGATATGGAGATTTACCTTCTGTATTTTAGGGTCCCAGGCAAGCTGTGCACACCTTGAGCTCTGGCTGTAGCATCCAGTCGAGTGTCAAACATGGCTTGACAGTCAGTAGCTCTTGGCCTTCTCTCATCCTGCATCTTTGCCACAGGTATTTGAAAAAGGGCATAACCTGGCCTTGAACCCTGCCTTCTCTGTTAATGTGATGGGATGGCCTGTACTGTCTAGCATTAGGCAATTGATGATTCATTTTTCAGAGATCCTGTGCACTCTGTTTCATCTCGAGTGTCTGAAGACTCCAGCTGTAACTGTGGCCACAGCAGCCTCTGGATTGGTCTGTGCCTCTTACCTCCAGCCCCGAAAGCTGTGGGTGCAGAGTTGTAGGCCGCTTTTTGGTCTGAAACCTTTTTTCTTTGATATTGTAACCCTTGCTCCTATTCCATGCTCTTTGACTTTTCTGTGAGGAGAGATTTATACACAGGAAATGGAGAATATGACATTTTGTTTGTGCCTCTGTGTATGTGCAATATCTTTAATATGAAACTAGTTGCCACTTAATTCTACAGGCTAAAGACCTCCATTCAGTGTGTTGTATACAATTTATGAGTCTCAGGTCTCCCAGACACACATAACAGCCATGTGGCAACACCCAGGTGACTAACATTCCTTTTTAATTTAATTTCCTTACATAAATAGCTTCATTAAGGATAAGTTATTTGGGCAGAGAAAATGCTATTTGATTAGGTCAGACTAAGCCACTGAATTTAGGACCCTGCTACTGTTCCTGCTGAGAGCAGCACCAGACCTGGGTGTGTCACCCTCGTGCTCCACTGTTTGCTTTCACCTTCAGACCAGGAATCTCTGCTGCAAAGGCGGTGGACTTAATTCAGGGCTAATTCAGTGTGCAAGGCAGGACTGAAGTTTTTGTGAGAGCAACACTAGGGAGGATGTTCTCAGTCTGCTAGTCAAGATCAGCCCTTTTGCCGAGATTTCCAATTTGTTCATTTGTCTCTCTTTGATAAAAAAAAAGTTCAAATGGCTTGTGAAATTCATTCACACAGCACCTAGAAAATAATTTCCCATCTTTGAATCTCTAGTTTCATGCCTGGAAACAAATGGAAATCAATTGCTGAAGTCCTCGGGAAGCTGCTTGGGTCACCTCTAGGCATTGCTATCCAGTTTCCCTTGTCCTACAGTGTAGATGGCTTAGGACTCATGGAACTCAGGTCACAGGCTTCAGGCATTAAAAAGGAGGGAGAAGCCATGGAAATGAATGAGGAGGTATCTTTTCATTCCCTGCACCCAGATTTGCAACACTTGCACTGCATTGCTGCTGTCAAAATATTTGCTGTGTCTGCGAAGGCAGATTAAATCAAAACTCCTAACTGATCATGGAAAAATTATTTTCAGGTTCTTATGTTAGAGATTTTTTCCCTGATACAGCATTAACTTACCCCTTTCACATGAGCAGAAATATAATTTACATCTCAAATTAACATAAAGATAATTTTCTCAGGTAGCCAAGATTTTCTCTCCCCAGAACTGCCACCACATTGCCAGCTTCCGAACTTCCCTTTTCTGCCAAAGCTGCCAAACATTGCCAGAAGGGTGAATATTGCTAATGGCTTTGGCATTTCCAGGCTATGTCCACAAGATACCATCACAAGTGCACTCTGAGAACACAGGAAGATGTGAGGGAAGTTGGACATTTACACGCCTCTGCTCGCTTCCATGACATTGAGTAAACGTTTGCAAGTGGTATAAACACTTTGTCCAGGACATGAGCCAAATCTGAACTGTCTGCAGGTAGGACAGAGCACTCTCAGCAGACACTGTTCCATCAATATCTATTCTGCAGAAGCATCTGATTTTTATTACTCTCTGGGTTAGTACGTGGGGCTCCCAGGACTATCACCCTGAATGTGTGTGGAAGGCGTAGGAATTGCTGCTTCTTGAAACACCGGCCAAATGTAAATCTTACCAAACCCTTTCAAGATGGGTGGTCTTGCCTTGTTGGACACAGGCTTTTGCTTTTCAGCAGGGAAAGGGTTGAGTGATGATTATCTCTCGCCTTTTCCCATTCCATTTCTTTTTGTGATAAATAAAAAGAGCCCTGCTCGAAGTGATTGCTTTTTAATGATGCATGTCAGACGTGAAAGCAGTATCGCTCCTGTTTGAAAAGAGCATGTAATGTAACAAGCTGGCTGAGTTTCATTCCCAAATCACCACCATTCCCTCTATCAGCATAGAAATAAATGAGTTCTCATTGCCTGTGGAGGCTGGGGGGAGTATACCTTGCTGGATATTACCTCCTTGTTCTCTGTGGGGAAAAAAGGGGTTATAAAATAGCAGACCCCCCCACACACTTTTTTCCTAATTCCAGACGACCTCCACGTAGAAAATATGTGTGATCCCTGAATACATGTCCAGGTAATTAAATTTCTGTGGGGCTCATAAGGCCATTAATAACTGTGCTTGCCCCCCATGGGGTCTGAGCTTTAGTTTGGGTATTGCTGACCCTAAAGAATAGATTGAGCTGTGTGGAGAAGAAAATCCTAGAGGCTGCTGAGCCTGTGAAGAAGCTCTGAGTAGGTGTTTTGTATTGTCTCACGGTTATTTATGGTGGACACCAGTGACTGAGTCAGGGACCAGTGACAGTCATTGTCAGTCTGTGGTAAGTGGGGATTAAAATGGGTTAGTAGGGATTGCTGTGGGGCTGTGAAATGCTGCAGCCACAGGGAGGAGGTGAAGGCTGCCTTCACCTGGGGAGATGTGGATGGTTGATGCAGGTGTGGATGGTGAGCATATTTATTTTCTCCAGTAATTGCCCTGTGCTGAAGGTGGAAGATAAGCCTGGGCTTGATTTGAACCGTGAGCTATTTGGAGAGCAGGTCATGGAAGATACCCAGTCAAAGAGGCAGAAATGTGCTGTTCCCCTTCATCCTTCACATTCAGTGCACAGCCTCCCAGAAAGCAGGATGCTTTCCAGTGCATTATCCAGTCCAATTTGTAATGACCCAAGCGGTGAACCAGCACTTCCCCTGGCAGCTTGTTAGGATGTTTTCTTCTCCTACCCAACTCACATTTCCCATTTCTTTATTTCAGCTCATTACTTCCTTTTGCCTGGCTGAGGGCAAATGTGCTTTGCCACTAAACAGCCCACAGCAATCAAGGCTTCAGTCATGTACCATTAATCCCTGGAGCACAGCATTGCTTGTTCACCTTCTGCTGCATGGTCCAGGAGAGAGTGAATGATTGACACTGGTCGTAAATGCTTATAGTGTTAATTCTTTAATATCTTGCTAATTTTAATTTGGTCTGTTCAGGTTGGGGGGGTGTGTGATAACAGCTGCTGGACAGAATATTGCTGCTTATCACTGCTGGAAACATGCCTCTCCTATCGTGGTTTGCACAGCCTCAAGGCATGGAACAAAAATGAAGGCTATTTTCGTATAAATAAACACCAAATTGCAGAGAGTTTTGCATCTTTGGTGGCCAAGAAAAGGCATCTGTGTGCTGGAATCTGCTCCATGAAGTAGGCATAACCTTTCTCATGCCCCTTATTATATGCAAAGGTTTTGCCTGGCTACTTAAACCCAGCCTCATTTTTAGAAGGGCTTTATGCACTGAAACCCTTTGGCATTTGAGCCTCAGCCTTTGCCAGACACTTGGGCAGGTGGAGGCCACGGGCTGCCCTACACCAGACAGTGCCTGTCCTCATTTTTGCTCTGCTGGAATGTGCTCAAAAGAAGCCCTGAGATGATGGCTGTGTTAGATTCATCTACTCCCTCAAAATAAAACAGCCACTGCTTGCACTAAACTACCCTTTGGCTAATGTATGATGTCCTGTGCTTGTGGGAAAGAGTGGCATGGGCTGGATAGGTCAGGTGTTGATTGAGATAAGAGTTGATGAGCTGGTGGAAGCTGGAGGAATCTCATTCCAACTTTTGGTTTGGATTCGTGTTCCTGAGCTGCATTGTTCAGTCATGGCATTTCTTAGCAGATGGCTCTGTGATGCTGAATTTTCATTTTCACAGTGGTCCATGCCACACTTGTTGGGCTGATCTTGTCAGCATCGCACTCAACCTGGATTTCTGCAGATTCCAAGCCCTGTCAAAACCACCAAGCTTGTGCCAGCATTTTGAATGTGGTGCTTAGAGCTGAGGGTGTTTCCAGGGAGGGCAGTGGTCAGCAGAAAGTTCAGTTCACCATGCTTTGAACTGAAATTCATTCATCTTGATGAGATGCTCAGTAAGATGAGTAGCCCTTACAGGAGTGGAGAGAGCCCTCTGACAGGTTTACAGAGATGAAAACACAAATGAGTTCATGCCTGGCAAGTTGGATAAAGAAATCATTCTTTCTGTCTCTATTTTTGCTTCCAATTTGCAACTAATCATAGATTTCCTTTGTATTTCTTAAAATATCCATTTTTAGCCTAATTGCAGACGATAAATCAAACCCTAAAGTAAGCAAGAACATCTGACTGTCAGCAGTTGCAAGGGGGAGACATGACAGCAAACTGGCCTGGCTATGCAAGCTTACATTTTTAAAAAATATGTGGAAAGTGGTGGGATGTGATGAGAGATGAATTCCATGGGTGACCCTGTACTTTTCTTTCCCTTTGAACAGCATCTTGCAAGCACCAGGGTTAAAGAAAACATTATTTGAAAACCAGGCAGGGAAAGAAAGACCCAGTGGGCAACACTGGCTTCTAGCTAACTGGGCTGCAAAACTTGAGGAGGTTATTTTGTCATCTGATTGCTTCAACAACAACTGATGATGGCTCTGATTGGAGAGGATGCTGGGGCTTGTTGAAATTGAGGTACACCTGACATTGTGGCCACTGATGAACACGGCAGAATCCGGGGGAAATCTTCTGTTCCTGAGCCCAGGTGGCAGTAAATTGTACTCAGCAAAGCCTGCAAACCAGATACCTACAAACCCAAGGGGCAAGCCTTGAAATATTCATGAAGCCTTTCTTATGAAAGAGACTTATTCATGTGTGTGTGTGTATATATATATATATATGTATGTGTGTATGTATGTGCAGACTTTTGAAATCTATTCAAACCAAATAAGACTTTCTTAGTCACCTTGAGTAAAATAGGAAAGCAGATGACTTGAGTTCTCCCTCTATTATACAGTCATCAGGAGACTGAAATAGGTCTGGAAAAGGAGCCTCTGGTGCTCTGCCTTCCAAAGGCCTGTGCCTTCCTGAGGCTCTGCTGGCGTTTTGGCAGAGCAGCTGCTCTGGGGGAAATCACTTGCTGCTACCTTGATGTAGTAAATCAATCAGCCTTTGTAATTTATCACCTACTTTGCAAAAATAATGAGTAACTGTTCAAATGTATCAAGGGACAAAGCTTTTAAATACCCTGGGAATGGCAATGGAGGTGGCCAGGCTGTGACTATGTGCTTGCTGCTGCATCTCTGCCCTCTCCACATATGCCATGGGAGCATTGTTCCCATCTCCTCCTGTCCTGTCCACACTAGGGTTGTGCTGTAAATCAGACTGGTGACTCCAGGACAGCTGGGAAACCCAACAGAAAATGTGTCCCTAGGTAATGGGCCCAAACCATGCAAAAACCCAATTTCTTTGCCAAGAACTTAAACTCAGAGACAGCATCTTCTGTGCCTGTCGGGCCTATACTCCATCTGTCAGTAAATACGTCAACTTTTTCACCATCATTAAAGCCCTTTCTGGAATGAAGAAAGGGGAGAGAGAGGACTGCAAATAATATCTTGCAATGTGATGTAAATGATGTAATGTAAATAATAGGATTATTGTAGGAGTTTTGCTTGATGCCAGAAAACAGCTTTAATTGGACTCACACTTGTCTTTTGAGGCAAAATCATCCAATTTAGAAAAGAGCCTTTTATTCTTATCCATATGAAAACATACAAGAATCTTTGTGGTTACATTTGCTAAAGTGGCTTTGGCATTTTCTTTTCTGAGAAACTTCTGAACTGCTGAATGCTGTCCATATATTATGACAGTGACAGAGGTAGTAAACTAGGAAGTGGAATTGATGGTGATATTACTTTAATAAGGAAGAAACAGCTTATTTTACCTATGTTCGATTCCACTGAGAAATCCTGCCCTGCTACCTTCTTTTATTCCCAAAATGTCAGGTACCAGAGTGTTTTAGCCACATGTGTCAACATTTTCTTTCTTGATCACAAGTATAAGGGTCTATTCTCCCTACCTGGTATCATTCTGGCCTGGCACAGGTTGCCCTTTGCACCTCTGTGCGTGGTGTAGAACTGTGCACAGGGGAGAAGAGAGAAGGAGCTTCTTCTCAGAGAGCTCGCCAGGGCAATTTGCCATGGCCCCACTTAGCTGAATTTCTTTTTCATCTTCTGCGTTTCTTTCTGGCCCCTGTCTTCATAGACCTCAGCTGGTAAATACTTGAGGAGCTCTTTTAATGTGTGCTAGCCAGAGATATGTCAAGTTGCTCTCTAATGAATCTATGGTAAATTCTGCGGGAAGAAACCATTCCTCGGTGTGTTTGATGCAAGTTCACACAGGATTTTCGGTTCCCATGGGAGCTGCCCTGCTCGCTGCAGAGACATCTCATCTGTGCTGCTCATTTGGTTCCCCTCCCTGAGCCATGGCCAGGGAGAGGGAGCAGAAATCTTCCTGCTGCAGTGAGAGGATGGGCAGAGCTGCCAGCTGGGGTCTCTCCTGGCTCAGGTTAGCTGTGTCAAATCCTGCGGCTGATCGCAGAGGCTGCTGGCACAGCTCCTGGGGTTTATGCTTTTTTCCTGTTTTTCAGAGAAGGCTCCCTGGAATGGTGGTGCCGGGTCAGGCTTGGTGAGGCTGTGAAGGTCTCTGGCAGCTGGAGGAGACCCTGGTGCTTTCCTGGGTAGGGGAGCAGAGCTGGCTCACAAATGTGCAGTGGAGCTTTGTACCAGTCCTTGCCCAAACCAGAAAAGGGTTTTAGTTTGGGCAGAATTATTCAGTTTCAAAAAATCCAGAATGCTTGTTCCCAGTGTTTTAAAACCACTCCTTCCCCCAAAGCAAAACCAAACTCTACCAAAGCTCTATCAGATGGAGGTGCTTTTCATGCTGTTTCCATTTCAGTGGAAATCTGTTCCTTTTTACTTTCTGTTGCTGCTGGCAGAAAAAGGGTTTGAATGAAGAATATGGAGCTCCCATAACGTGCAGACTGACTTGGATGTATCTAAACAGAATTGGAGAAGAGCAGTATCAGGGAAGAGCCTAGTAAACTGAATTTGTGAAGTAAATTCTTTGCCTCACCAGATGGGATCAGAGCTTTAAGGATCATGCTTGATGTGGCTTCAGAAGTGAATTTCCTTGCACACCTCCTCATTAACTGCCATCAGGTACTTAGGCAGGGCTCTCAATGGCCATGGTGATTTCCTTTCCCTCCCCAGGTATTCTTCCAGTCACATTCCAGTCCACAGGCTTAATATCTTCATCATGTTTTATCTGTGGCCAAGTTTGGCAGCCAAACATTCTCTCTCACCTGCTTCTTCATTTATTTCACGTGCACTGCTTTTGCAGAGAAAATATCACTGGCATAAGCAGTGTCTGACATCACCATGCCTGGGGTCTGTTTATTTATCCCTTCATCACCTAGTAAGTATCTAGGACAAACAGCATTGAACTGGAACTGGCATATGTACCTTTCATAACCTCTTCATTTTCTTTCAATGCCCCAGCCTTGGGCTGTATTTAACATGAAGCTCTGGGAACTGCATTTATAAACCAGATACTCAGCTGTTGTAAGTTACTGTAGCTCCATTACAGTCAGTGATACTGGGCTGATTTATAGTAGCTGACCTGTGCAGGAGCCAAGGAGAACACATATAAATGGCAGACATTCCAATAACTAAATTAAGCATGGGAAAATGCAGGCTAGCTCCTTGGAAAATTTTCCTAACCAGGTCTACAAGTGGCTGGAACAGGTACCCAAGCGAACTGTTGGAAAGTTTGCCTTTTGTGTTTGTTGCAGTATGGCAGGGATGGAGTGTTTGGAGAGCTAGGAACTACCCAGAAATATATTAACCAGATGCTGCACATGCCTGGGTAGAGCATAGTAATAAAATGACTTCACTGCTGAGAAAAGAGCTTGTACTGAAAACCTGGCCAGTACGTGGGTACTTCTGCCCCGAGTGACAGCATTTGCTGTGTGACCTCTGGGTGCTCTTGGGCAGAGCTGATGGCAGCATAAATACAAGATAAAACTTATCAAACCAGGTCTGGGCAGGGAGCTGGCTGGTTCAGCTCCCAGTGGCCCAAAGCATATCTCTAGGCAGATACACAGATACTGTCCATATCCCCACGCACCCTCTGATGGTGTTCAGCTACCTCAGAGGAAGGCCATGCTTGTATTAAACAAGGCTGGATGGCTTTTTCCTGAGATCTGAGAGTTAAGATACCTGTTTGCTCAACCTCACAGCCCACGCTGGCACTGTGCTCCACCACTGCATTGTGGTGTTTTGTTCGGCTGTCCACCTGTTCGGTGTCCATGAGAGGTGGCAGCCCTCTGGCACATCACACAGCTCAGGTGTCATTCCCTGGTATGAGGTAAGGGCAAACTTGCTTTGTCCCTCTCACACATCCTCAGTTGCAGTTTCTGCTGTTGTTTGAAATGCATACAGATTCAGAATTCACTCATGCTGAACCCTGTATATTGTATTCCATCATCACTCAAGCAGATGTTGGAATTGAATGCAGAAAATGGCGGGAGGATGCCTGAAGGTGATTCTTGCCTGGGCTCTGCCTCATGCCAGCAGCTCTTGCTTCCATCAGGATCCTTGCCATAGTCACTACCTTGCTGCATGTTTAAACCCTTCAGTGTTGGATCTCTGTTCACGTGTCATCGTCCATCATGCCAGGAGGAATTTTGGTGTTGGGAATTTCTCATACTGGTCACTTGTGTACCTGAAGTGTGTTCCAGGAGCACTGCCAGGCTCTTCTGCTGCTTCATTCAAGGTTTCTTGAAGGAGCACAACCTCTTTGGTGCCAGCACTAAACACCCACTGTTAGGAGGAGGACTTGGGGAGTTTGTTCAGTGTTCTTCACTGAAATGTCTGCTAATGCCCAGACACAGTGCAGAGCTCCTCCAAAGGTCTGAACCCACAGGACTCAGCCTGGCAGCATGTGCCTGCCCAGCCCCTCAAGCTGCTGTGTAATCAGTAAGTGATGCTGACCATAGCACCACGCAGGGGTGTTCACCTGGCCTTGCTCCCCACCAGTGTGAGTTGTTCCAGGGGCACTCCATTTTTTATTCCCTCTCTCGACTGGGCAGCATGCAGGCAAGTTCTGGAATAACAAATGGTGAAAGATGACTGGGCTTTGTGAGCTTTAGGAAGTAAGGCAGAAAGTAAAACATGGCCCATTAACCTGCCAGAAAAGATACATGGAAGACATAGGAATGACTCTAAACCACCCTGGTAGAACAGGAGAATTTTTTTTCCTAAACTGATTTCCTTATGAATTATTTTTTTACTACAAAATAACTACTAAGAAAAGTATGTTTTAGTTATTCACAGTGACCTTTTAAACTTCGAAAAGAACTGCATATTTTCTGAGGCCCCATGTAGGGCCTATTAATAATTATGCACTCCCACTGAGCTCCATTGATTAGTTTGGGTCCTATTTCACACTGTAAAATGAAAAAAAAAAAAAAAGTCCCTAGTGTTTTTGTATGTTTTTTTCTTTTTATGTTCAGCTCTCCTCAGCTATAGATCAAGTTTTGCTCTTAGCATGAGTTTCGGCCTGTGTTGATGTGTTGCTTTGCTGTGGGCCCCAAAAATCAGGGAAGAAGCAAGACTGGATGGAAGAAAAAGGGGGAAAAGGTTTGACCTGTGATTCAGCAGCAACAGCAGAGTTCAGCTGGTGAGATAAGGGGCACTGTGAGTGACAAGACTGTGCATTAGTATGCTACAGCCCCACTCATGCCTACTCTTTCATTTCTGCTAGCAAACATTTCTTTGTGAATAAATCTACTTTCTTGGCAATGCTGTGTGAGTGCTTTAGTTTCATTAAAGAGCTTGGAAACACCCCAGTGGTTCAGGCTGAGATATATAATACTGCTAACACAGATTTGTTTCATAACCCACAAACTATTAAAAATATTAGTGTCCTCTCGGGAGCTGCCTTTCAGGATTCCCTTTCTCTTTCTCACTTTCAGAGCTGGGCTAAGACAGCCAGCAATAATGCAAAGCAAGCTCAATTTATTCAGCTAAAAAAATAGATAACACCGTATTTTACTACTTCTGAGCACTTTCTTCATCTGAATGTTGCTTTGTGTTGCACTTCTTATCCAATGTAAACAGCCATAAAGGAGAGTTGCTGAGACAACATGTGGACATTTCAAAAGGTAGACTTTACCCGTCCAAAGGGAGATGACTTTTTGTTGGTAGTGAATTTAGTCTGGGACTTTGTAATGGGATATGTTGGTCCCTTCAAGACTGAGCAGGGAGCTCCAAATCCCTTCAGGACTGAACAGATCTGTGCATGTGTTAGGGGTCTTTATTCCACCCAGCTGACAAAGAAAGTAATAACTGAAAGAAAGGTTAATGGTCCCTGGAGGGAACTCGGGAGGTGAGTAGGTCCAATATCCAAGGTGAGGGCTTTGGGATGGAGGGGAGAAGAGGTCTCCTGGGGCCACAGCCAACAGGGCTGAGTCTAGGAGCAAGGACAGGGGGCTGGCTCCAAAACCCTCTGTTCTGTCAGCCAAGCTTGCTCAGGAAAATAGAGGTGTCAGCAGTTTCTCCTTGGTGGCAAAACCTCTACCAGCTTGAGTTTTGCTGTCTGGGCCAGAGCTGTGTTGTGGGAAGGAGTCTGGAACACTGATGGGGACATTAAGAGGAAGGAAACTCCAGGAGGTACACCAAGGTTTGGTGTTGAGCTTTGCTAATGCATTTTTTTGGATGTTTGTATGGACTTTGCCACTGGGCATCCAGGGAGGAGGTGAGCCAAGGAGGACAAGGAGCCCAGAGCTGTGGGGTGTGGGAGCAGCCTTGCTGTCCAGAGAATCTGACACTACCTGAACTGCAGCACAGTTGGTGAGAGGAGGACAGAAAAGCCCATGTTTCAGGAACTAACAGCCCAACCTTTAACTTGGACATTGAGTTAGGCAGTGTGAACATAAGCTGTCATCTGGCTCCTCAGAGAGTCAGAACTGGGTGGAAATTGTTTCAAAGAGCTCTTCTTGCACAGCTGCTGTTATTAATGTCCATCACAATGGCACCAAGAGGTCTCCATCTGGTTTCTGCTGACTGCTCATGTACCTCTAGTTATCTACTTCTATCTAGTTAAGGAAGAGTGGAGGCAAAGCAGGCTCTTTGTTTTACAGAAAGGGGATGAAGCACAAAGAGAAGCAATAACTTGCCCAAAGTCATGCAGAGAGCCACAGACAGAACTGGGAACTGTGATGTAGCTCTCTCTTTCACCCCAGTCAGCATCCCACCCACAAAATAATCTAGTTTAGTTCTGCTGAAAAAGCAAAATATATAAATATTTGCTTAAATCTACCTACTTTGCATAGCAACCTGATTCATGTAAAAGTTTTTTGTATAAGATCGGCAAGTCAGAGCTTGAGACTTTTTTTTTCTGGGTCGTTTGAAGAAAGTGTGAAGAAACTTCTGAACTGCCGAATCCAAATCTGAACCAAATTTTCCCCGCTTTGAACTCTGCTTATTGCAGACTGTAATAACATTCATCCACATTTCACAGGGTATCCTTGCAGATGGGAGGAAATACAGTAGCACTGTTTGACACAGAAGAAATTAGATTTACGTGAAATTCCCTTTCCCTGTGTCCCTCACTTTATTTCCAACAGACCTACAGTTAACAATCAGCAGTGTTTCACTTTCAGACAGTGTGGTTTTCATTACAGAGGCTAAGGGAGTTTAAAATACTCTCAGAGCACACAGCATACATAACATCCTACCCCATTCCTTTTGATTTCCCTTTGCGGCACTTGCGTTACAGATGCTGTGCAGAACATGTTAGAGGACAGTGCTTTTATTTGCCATCATTACAAGGAGGAAATATATTTAGAGACATCTGTTCAGGCTCTTTGATTTCAGCTGAATGTAAGACATCTTTGATGAAGAGTTGGTTTTGGAGCAGGGTTGTGTCAAAGCCTGGCAGGTGTGCACGTTGTGGGAATATGGCACCGCAACCGGCCCCCAGCCTAATCGGCAGGTGTGGACAGCAGGGCTTCACCAGGAGGGGGAATTTCATCTCTCACCTTGTCAGAGTTACCTTTCTCCAGTGGGAAGTTCAGCTGACCCCATGTGTCGTTTTCACCTGGGGTCAGCTCCAGAGGAACCTCATTGTGGGGAGTGATCCCGAGCACCGGAGGTTTCCCCACGCGCAGCGGCGCAGTGGTGCCTCCCCTTTGCCACTGGAAGCGTAGGCATCCTTCTTTTACCCCATTCAGAGCATGAAATAAAGTAGAAAAGTGAAGCATGCTTTTCCTAGGAGCTAGGGTACTTTAGGAGGTGCTACTGAGACTGAGCTGAACAGAATTGTGAGCCGTCTTCCAAAGAAATGGAAGAATTTTCAAAGACGGTACTGGAGTTTTGGAGGAGCTGAGAGGGTTTTCAAGTATAATCCCTGTCTGTTGGCTTTCAGATCCATGCTTGGGTAAAATCTAGGAGCAGTTGTTTTTCTCAAGGGGGCTGAGACACAATGATCACAATGTTCACACATTGGTTTATACTTGTTTCCAGAACAGCTTCTTATAAGGTGCCAAGACTTGTAATGATGAGGCAAGTAGGGTTTCTGTGGCCATGAAGGGCTTCTTCTGACTCTGCTTCTGCCCACCTGATCTTTAGGCTGTATTACTGCCAGCTGCTCTCAGCCTGATGGAAAAGGGCAAAAAGAAAGGTCTTAAAGTACTATATAAATGCAGTTAAAAGCTTTTTTTTTCCCATATTGACACAGTTTTAGTGTATATCTCTTCTAAAAAACAACTATGTCTTCAAGAATTTTTGAAAGTTCTGTAAATATAGGTTTGCATCTTTAATTACCAGAGGCAGGAAATACTGGAATCTTCATAATTCAGACTTTGCAGTGACCAGGGATGATCCAACTCTTCATAAAGCTGTCTTTTAATCTCTAAAGTGCTAATCTCATATATAGTTGCTTATAAAAGCAGGGAAATCCTAAACTAAAATTTATAACCACATTAAACAGTTTATAGAACACTTCTTTATAAATAATAAATGAAATCCAACACATCGAAGTATATAAATAAATGTAATATATATGAAGACAGATATACATAAAAGTATATGTATGTATATATGTGTATTTATGTGTGAATATATGGGAATCAGCAACATTACAGCAAAGCAGCATGGTTTGCAGCATTCTCTGGAAAATCCTCATCAGCAGAATGGCAGGCTGAATTATGGATCTGGAAAAGATGCCCGGTGTTCTCTGTGCTAGCTGCTTTACAGTGGAGTGAGTTCATTGACTTTAGTGTCGATACCAGTGACATGCTCGATACAGGTCGTTTAAAAAATGCTATCAGAACTTTTCTGGTGATCAGCTGAATGCTTGACAGGGTAACTTGTTGGAGTTTTCTCTCTTTAGCCAAATCTGTTCGCTGTGGATCCATATTGAATGCCCGTTGGCCAAACCTAATATTGTTCATTCCAAGAGACTTTGGCGGGTGGCCAAAGGATTAGGGATTTTTCAACAAAAGTGCAATATTTTCCATTAGAAAAATCCCCAAAGATTTTCTGGGAAACTCTGGTACTTAGCTTCCCGTGTATCTCCTCTTTGTCATCATTGTCAGAAACTAACTGGCATTTCTCGCTGACATTTTTAGAAAAGAATATTTATATAGAAACAATGCAAATAAAAATCCGTCGGCAGAAATGGGTGACATTTACAGTGTGATACAGCCCTGACATTTTTATGCCACCAGTGGGAATTTTGCCTGTTTGATGACTGATTCTGTCATTCCTCCATCATCCAAGTAGACCCGTTCAACTCAATTCAACTGCTTAACTAACATCCCCAGTCTGTCTCTGGTGAAACTCATGTCTGGGAAAGGAGGTGGAATGAATCCCAGTGTTGTGGATAATGAGCAGTGGTGTTGACTGACTGAACTGTGATGAACCTCAGTCAGCACCTTGGTTAGAACAGCAAGGTTTGAACTGCTGAGGTGCTCCTTCGTATGTAACTAATGATGTCTTCCCATTCAGAGGAATAATTAGTTTATAATCTCTATGGAATAGTGACACAGGGTGCTATAGGACATTGTTACTGCAGGGTTGTCAAAGTCCAGCTCTAGAGATTAAACTGCCCTTTATGCTGAGGATTAGCACAGGTCAACAAAGAAGTCAAGATCTAGAGGTGGGTGAGAAAAAAACGTCTTGGTCCAAAACAATTCGGAAAAGGTCGAGTTGATGTTCCTTGGCAGGTGCTGAAGGTTCCAGAGCTTTATTTTCATGTTGCTTTCAGTAGAGAGAACTGTGTGTTCAGGCACAAATTTTCAGAGGAACTAGATTTGCTGCTTTTGATTGGCATGTGTTCTGGGAAGAAAAAGATGAATAATTTGCAGGTGTCAAACTAGTTAGGGCAGCCAGGTAGCTGTCAGAAAGAAGTACCCCTTTCAAGCCAACTTCTAACAAACCCAACCACTTGGTCTATAAAGCAACCCACAATTCCTAGTATGCTGAATTTTATAGCCCTTAGGAAAAAGAGAAACACAAACACAGAAAGGGAGGAATGCCGCAGGATCTGTTTTGTTAGAAGGAGGTTGGGTTTCTCTTCCAATGCAGTGTTCTGTATTTTGTTGGTTAGTTTTGACTCTTTTTTTTCCTCCTTGGGGTAAATGGCACATGTAGCTGGTTTTGTTTTCTACATGCCAGGTAATAATTAAAATTAGCAATCTGGTAATCAGAATCTTGGCCTTGGGCACTAGAAACAGATGTACTAAATAATGCCAAAAGTTGTTTCAAACCAAAGGAGGCTGACGTGAGAAGCTGTGCTGAGGCAACTCTGCTGAATTGAGTGTTGTCCAGTTGACTCATGTGGGAGGGGGTGAAGCCAAACATTTCAGTCAGTTCTTGTCACCTGTTGTCCCCAGCAGAAGGGAATAGGTTGTGTGAACTTTTTCATGACTTGGCCTGAAATCGTATGAGTAACATCTGATCAAGATCCTGTCCCTGCAATCTGCAGATGAACCAAGCCACCAAGCCACACACAGTGCAGGCCAACCTTCTGCTGCTCAAGTCACCTTTCATCTACCTCTTCTGCAGTTCAGCAGTGGCTGAGGAAGTGCTGAGGACATTTTGTTTCCTAGGGAGAAAATCTGATTGTCATTAGCTTCACCTCACTGAGGAGAGAGAGTGGAGGAAGAAGTGCAAGCCCCACCTTCCCATCCTGTTCAACATCTTCTCCTTTCTTGAAGAGAAAACAGGGGCAGGGAATCAGCCCCAAAACATCTTCAGCAACAGGAATTCACACTAGCCAGCATCACACATATATCACCCCTGGAGGAAAGCCTACAAAGGGACCCAGATTTGATGGTCTCCCTGTATTTCTCCTGCTGCTGGAGAGGCTCACTTTGTGGGCTCAGTCTGCACAGGCAGTAATGGCTGTCGGGAGAGCCGCTGTCACCCAGGGATGGCACTGTCCCTGCCCCCCCTGTAAGCACTGATGTCCTCCCCATTCCCCCCCGGGAGCCGAGAGCTGCTCCAGCGAGGCCAGCCAGCACTAAAACCAAACTCTGCTTTTTCACTTCCTGTGTTCCAGTACACAAGAGTGGGCACTGGCTGTCAGGCAACTGTGGTCTCAGCAGATAGTGTTTGTGGTGAGGCACTTGGGATTCCTGATTTCTAGTCCTGGAGCTGCTGTTTGCTCGGTGTGTGGCCTTGGAAGGCTCACTTAGCCCTGCAGCACAGCAGTCTTTCCTTCTGTTGGATGGGGAAGTGACACCTGCCAAGCCGCAGCTGGGATAAACAGTAGCATCCTGCTAAGGAGTAGAACCTCTTACACTAGCAGCTAAGAGGAGAGACATTAAAATAAAGTGAATTATAATGTGAATCCTGCAGCAGTTACTTTCTATCCCAGACACAAAGATGGAGTTGTTCTTTGCCAGTTATTTGAAAAGAAGGTGTACCATCAAATTGCACCAGCCACAGAAAGTTCATATATTGGCATATTTCTTTCAGGGCAGGCATAGGGCTGATCCAGCTGATAGAAAAGTGTTACATTAATACAGCGTGAAAATAAAGGGGATGAAGCTCCTTGGCTTCCCTTTCCTGTCTCTGCAATGCTCAGAGCTGTACTCAGAGGTTAACCTGCTTGAGGGGCTCGTAACTCTGTCCAGAGCTGGTTCTGGTCCTGGGGATGTGCATTGTGATGG
Source organism: Phainopepla nitens (assembly GCA_013400175.1). Taxonomy (NCBI): domain Eukaryota; kingdom Metazoa; phylum Chordata; class Aves; order Passeriformes; family Bombycillidae; genus Phainopepla; species Phainopepla nitens. The sequence goes on along the minus strand of VXBQ01028278.1, from coordinate 381,757 downwards.
TGAAGGACCCTTGGATGCTGGAGCTGCACACTGTAGTGTTGGGGAAGGTGTTATTGGAATCTGGCTGCTCCCTCACTCAGAAAATTCAGGGAAACTAAACTTCGTTGAGACAGCCTCTGAACATACTGCTTAATCAGAGACATCATGGTTCCCTTGAGATGGTGAGAAGGGCTGCATATGGTGAGTTTTGTGCCTCAGTTTCCTCAGCTGTAAAAATGGAGGTATTTTTCTCATTGCACTAATGAGAAGGCATGAATTACTGTAGCTTAGACATTGCCTAAACTACGTCCCTAGAGGGAAACCTCTTTCCCTCTGTGTCACCACTACAAACCCATGTGTCCCTATTGTTTGAGCAACAAAGAGCACAGAAGTCCTGAATTCCTGCTGTGAGTAGCAGATGGTGCTGCTGTTCCCTGAAGAAGTGGACCTGAAGGATCCAGGTTCCGGTTCTGTTTGGCTCCCTCTATGCCTGTGGCAGTGAGCTCAGCAGAATGCACCATCAGCTGCTGCAACAGGAGAACTTTGTAAGGTGTGAAGGCATCAAGCTCAAGAAGTATATGGTAAAACAATACCACATGTTGAAATCACAATAGGAGTAAGTCCGTTTTGGCACAGTCTTCACATGAAATCCCCTTTAATTTCAGTAACGTCACAGTCTCAGTCTCAGGGAACCTACAGCAATATATTCTGTGCCATAAATAAATCCACTTGGGGACTAATAAACTAAACTGTTGCTAATTTGTAATGTGCCACTTTTGCAGCAGTATCCAAAATTCATATGCACTAAGATTCCAGGGCTGGAAAGAATGAGGTGGCTTGTCCCTAACCACTGCTTAACTTTTTAAGTTACACTGGTGAGTCGGGTGCAGTTTGGCTTTTAGTGAGACCCCTGGGGAAGCAAGGCCATCTTAGCCTACAGTCTTAAAAAAGGGCTGTTTAAATAAAAGCATACCTATTAAAAAAAAATGCAGGGAAATTATGTCTTTGTGACTGAAGCAGGAACACTTGTGCCATTGAGGGACGACTCCCACACTTCTGGCTATCACCACTGATAAGCACGAGTGACTTTGCCTCAATGTGCTTTACAGGCACAGGTGGACCCTTTCATTTAATGTCCCTCTGCTTGGGATTATTGCTCAGCTCATGCAGTCCTTTCTGTCTGGCTGTGAGCAAAGGGGAGGGTGACAGCTCGGCAGGGCAGGGTGGTAGTGGATCACAGCTGGTTATTGTTCAGACTGAGGGGGTTCCATGTGTGCCTCCAACTCAGTCTTTCAGTCTGTTGTGTCTTCTTATTGGGGCTGGGTTTAGATTAGGCTCAACTTTTTCCAGACTTAAAGTAATAATCCAGGAAACCCAGTGATGCGGCTTGTCCAGGGAAAAACTATGAGAGCTGTCAGGAGACTGTTTTGAATTTTTCCTTTTTGTTGGCACCAAAGAAAGTGATGTTCTCTGTTTTGTCACACTTGAGAGTTGAAAATTCTGCTCTTTCAACTTATTTGGCTCATATCAACATGAAAGCAAGTGTCAGAGGACTGGGATTTCTCTCAGGACACAACACCTTCCTGACAGCTCTTTGGGTGGTTCATGACAAGGAAGACATCCAAAGCAAACTCAGCTGAGTATCCTGCTGTTATCACAGAAGCATCAAGCTCCTGCATAGCTTTGCCTCTTCCTTGAAAACCCTTTTTGCCCAGAACTACCCCCTATTCTCCCATTCTGTAAATAAAATGCAGCATCTTTCCCACTGAAGTGGCAGCCTCTCCAAGGATGCAGTCGATAGATCCTCCTGCACAAGGAAAACCAAGAGTAAATGAATAATCAGATACATTGAGACGCTAGTTTGAATACTGTGAAAATGAAGATTAACCAGTTCTATCCTGAAGGATTTGTGGCTTGTCATGGACTTCCTGTGTTATTCTGGGTAAATGGGTTGCAGTACGTCTCTCTTCTGTGAGAAGGGACCCCCAGATGATGTTTTCAGCCTCATGTTGTCACCAGAAGGGTGTATGGGACAGCTGAAGTGGCAATGGGCTGATTCTTGCAGATCATAACCAGTGCACTGGGCAGAGCCAGTGAAGCCGCTCAGGGCAGTATCAGCCAGGCACTGAGAGAAACTCTGATAGTGAAGGTCATGTAAGCACCGTAGACAAACAAAGCTGACAGCCTGAGCTTCTGCAGTGTTGGTTTTGTTCTGTAGCTTCACGAGATAAGAGCTTGTGCCCTGTTGCTGTGTCCTTGGTGCTGTGTGTCAGCCCTGAGATTCTGCACCATTTGTACCGGGAGGTTTTGCAGCCTCCCCAAAGGCTGAAGGAGATCTCCAGGTGGGACAGTTCTCCAGTGTTAGCAGTTTTTCCAGTTTGCTGTCTGTAAGTGAACAACTTGCATCCATCTGGAAAACCTTCTTGTATCTTCCATCATTATCAGACTTGATCTTCTCAGAGAGGATCCACCAAATAAGGTGGTTCAGCAGATAAACCAGCAGAAGTTTAAGTAAGTCCTAATAGGAAGAAGTATTGTTGAGTGTTTATTGCAGGGTCAGGATCTCTCATATTAATCTTTCCTTCAGCATTGGCAACCCACCCAAAAGCAACATCTAGGAGTTCAGGTATATGGGACCTTTGGGAGCTCACTGAGTTCCTGCCTGCCTGCAGAGCTCCCTAACAGGCTGCAAAAATGCTCTTACATGATGATTAAGTCAAGTTACCTCCCCGTGCCATTGTGCCAGGCCAAGGGTTGGCATGTGGACAGCTATTTACTTTATCTGACATCTAACTTGCTGCATCACAGTAATTTCAACTGTGGTTTGCATGCTTAGCACAAGACTTCTACCCCATTCCTCCCCAAAATGCCTATAAATGATAGCAGGATTTAATGTAGTCCCCACATGAAAATAAATTTGGTGTTGTCCACATCAGCATTTAGTTTGGATTAGGAGCTTGCTTTTGAAATATATCCCTCAGTGTTACCCCTGTTGCACCTTGGTGCTTATTGTGGATTCAACAGACATTCAGTCCATGAGACCAGTGTAGTACTAAGCCAAAATAAACCTCCTGAAATGTATGTAATGTTTATGTCAAGCCCTACCTCTCCCCTGATCCATTCCTGTTGGGCCACACTACTTGCCAATTTAGCCAATTCAGACTTCGATTTTTTAGCCGTTTGCCCCAACCCCTCCTCCATCTCACTCCTTACAAGAAACCCTTTTCACTCAGTTTCACTGTAGTCCATGTGAATTGGTGCAACTCACAGGGATGGGATTTACTCTCTTGATTAGAACCTGGGAAGTTGGACTATGAGCTATGGAAAATTGTTCATTGTTGGCTCTTTTGACTGTTCTTAGCTGACCTAGGCTGACTTGTACCAGCTAAGTCTATTGTAATTTCATTAGCTGTATTTTTGTGTTCACTTCTATTTATCTATCAGTATGTTTTGCCCTAACAGCATTATTGTAAGGCCAAGGGATTATATTATCCAGGCTGTCTGAATTCATCACATCTTGCAATGCTTTTAATTCCTTCCTCATTAGTAAAGGATCCTGAGTGATTAGCTAGAATGTGGTTGCCATGGCCAAAGCAAGAGTTCTTTCTCGGACATTATTTGGTACACTGAGTGGTAGTAGAGCTTTTTCCTTTCTTTTATCTTTTTTCTTTCCCTTTCACCTTCTCCTTCTCCTTCTCCTTCTCCTTCTCCTTCTCCTTCTCCTTCTCCTTCTCCTTCTCCTTCTCCTTCTCCTTCTCCTTCTCCTTCTCCTTCTCCTTCTCCTTCTCCTTCTCCTTCTCCTTCTCCTTCTCCTTCTCTTTCCCTCTCCTCTCTTTCCATTTTTTTACTTTCCCCTTCCTTACCTGCTCTTTCTTCCCCTTTCTTTCTTTCACTCCCAGCCCTGCTGCCTGTTCCTTGCTAGGCTGAAAAGTCACAGAAGCTGTTTTCTGTCAATTTGTTGATATCTTCTTTCCCTCCTAGCCTGGCACAGAACCTGCTTTTGTTAGTTTTCCTTTGAGGAATACATGTGCACTTCAGCATGAGGTCTGACAACCTTGACCCTTCAGGCATGACTAATTCCCATTTACAAGACCACTACAAAATCCATCAGATCAGAAGTGTCAGGGAGTCAGGAAAAGCCTGGCGTGTAGGGCTGGCTGGAGCTGCTCTCCCTGTGCTGCGTGACGGGCTTTGTGCCCTCGGTCAGCCGAGCTTGGCTGAGATGAGCTCAAGGAAAAATGGTGCTTGGAAAGAGCAGGAGGTGAAGGGAGCAAAGAAAGGTTTTGCAAGCAACCAGGGATGGATTAATTCTGCCCTGCTCATGGCCAGACAACGTGGCTCTGGTGACAGACAGAGTTAACCAGTGATGCAGATTGAATCTCAAGGAGTTGGAAATGTCTCCTGGTGTTTGAAAGCCTGGCGGTGGAGACTTCTCAGGGGTTGAGTTTGAAAGTGGGAAAAGAGCAGGACAAAGCTGACAGCAAGTTTTTTGGAAGTTGCCTTCAAAGTTTCATCTTTATACTGTTTGGGAGTAGTGGTAGTGATAATCCCAGCTGGCTGTGAGGTTTATGTGGGTCAGGAGTTTTGTAGTGCCTCTCATACAAGTGTGTCATAATTGAGAAACAGGGTGAGTAGAGTGTCCTAAAGATGTCTCTGGGGTTTTATCCAAACAACTTCTTCTCAACCAGCTCTGTATGATTTCAGCTCTCTGTGAGGCCAGCTCTGAGTGCGCCTCAAAAATCCCACCCAAAGAGACAGGAATATCTAACAGCCTGTAGGTCACTCTCTTGACATGTTCAGTCATAGCCCCAAAACCAGCATGGAAGAGGAATAAAAACTTGCACAGAAGTGAGCACAGAAAGCAAGGGAGCTCTCCAAGAACAAAACCTCAGGAGCCAGGAGGTATCCTTGCATCATTAAAAGAAGGTTTTTATTTAGTTGCCCAAAGGGAGTTGGAAAAAAGAGTCAGAGAGAAAGTGTCTTAGGGGAATAAACCCAGGAGAAAAGGCAATACTGAAAATAAATGAAGGATCTCAATTTCTGTTGTGGGCGCTTGTAAGTAGAGTTTGGTTTTATGAACACAACTCTCATCGAGGTCTAGGCTGGAGCATAGGAGAAATCTATAGAGAGCTGATTCAGCAGCTTTGCTAGCTTTTTCACTTGGAATTGTTCAGTTTTCCCTTTTGGACTTCAGGAAGGGAATTTCAACATTGCTTGAAACCTTCTCAGTCACACTCTAAACCTAAACCTGGTATGAACTAAGGGAAGGTATTTTTGTAGAGCTTCTGTTCTAACCTGGAGAGTGCTGAATTCCGTGTAGATCTTGATCCAAGATCCACAGAAATCAGTCTTAGGATTGCCATATACTTACAAAGAAATTGGACCAAAATACCGAAGTTTCCTAATAGCTCTGTCCCATTTATGTGGATTTTAGCCCATTCAATTTAAAGGAATAATTTATATTATGAGGAACAAGCCACTTTTGTTGCGTTTTTATTTGTGTTTGGTTTTTTTTTTTTTTTTGCTTAGTATTCTTTCCTTACTGCTACTGACAAAGAAAAGATGGCCATTACTTTTTTTAGTTGTTTTAATGTGTCACGAGGAGGAAAAGCGATTCAAATATTTGCTAAAGGAAGTTTTCTCATTCAGCCTAAAAGTGGAAAGATTGATGTGAAGGTTACTCCACTTGAGTACTGGGGAGAAATGAGATGTCCACCATTTGAAGACCCATTCCTGTGCAGTGACTGAGGTTTTAGCCCAGAAAGCAGCAATGTCGTGGCAGAAAATGCCACACTAATTGAAGACATCCCCTCTCTGTGATGGGCGCTTCCCATCCCTGTGCATCACAGTCCTTTGGGATGTAGGTTCATAAGACTGTAGCAAGTGACTCATCTTCATATTCCTGTCACCCCTTCAAAGAAGGAAACCCTTTGTGTCTCACTCTCCTCTTACCCAAGGGGATTTATCCAAACCCACATCAGGAAAGCTGACCCACATTTTCTAAATACAAGTTAGTATTGTTACCACTGGGCACAACTTCCTTCCTTCCTTCCTTCCTTCCTTCCTTCCTTCACTGCCTCATACACTTTATTTTCAAGGGTAAAGAAATATGAAGGAAATCATCCACTTACTGCTGTGGGATAAATACCCAGTGATGGAAGTGAGAAGGATCCTTTACATATCCTGTACAAATGTCAACAGCAGCCCCAGAGCCTCCGGCTCAGCCTTCTACTGAGATGCCGTTGTTGTTCCTTGGTTTGGGTTTAGGATTTGGATTTTTATTTTCCATCTTAATGTACTAACTCAGAAGTAATAAATATTTTAGATCACAGCCATGGAGTGGCTCATTTATGGTTAGATCTGACTGTAAGCCTGTGATAAATGGACTTCAATTGAAAGTCAGTGGTTGGGAGAGCGGCAGGCGGTGGCTGCCACTTTAATCCTACACCATCCACATGTTCCAGCTGCAGGGGACCTCATTTTATGGAGAAAATTTAGTGGGGGTTTAGCCTGGCCTCAGAAGCTACATTTAAGAACCCTCACTAAGGAGAAAGGAAAGATGTCTAGGTAAACATGACTGAAGGAAGTACCTCCAATGCCCATAAAAACCTGTTATAATTAGTTCTCATTCTGTCCCTCCAAGTGATCTTCGTAGTATATAGGCAAAGAAGGTCAGAGCCCCTTATTTCATGGTGTAATCCATTGAGTGGTGGAGCTTGGTGCAGATCCATCAGCTTGAAAGAGTTACTACTGGATTTTACCAATGAAAACATGAAAAAATATCACCTGTAAATAACTGCTTGAAAGGCAAATGTTTGACAACCTCAAGGATTCTGAGCTCTGATTTACACAGCTCAATTTCAACCAAGCCAGTATTGGTCTGAGGTGAGTTTTATTGACAGGAAGCTGCTCCAGTGAAGCAAGTTTCAATTGTCCTTGCTGACAGCAAAGTGAAGATGTGGCTCTGAGCAGTGGGCTCTGCTAAAGTGTGGGTGGTGGCATTTCTTGAGCCTCTTCAAGGAAATGCTGCTGGGTTTTATGTGCTAAGTCCTTACAATGCTCATCCGACCTTGTCATAATCTTCCTTAAAAAGGGTTGGGTTGTGCTGCACCACTGACCTGGGAGGGCATAGAATTGTTCTCTGGCTGGGTGTCTGGTTCAGAATATGAATTGCCAAATGCACTATTATGAATCTATCATTATTATGAGTTAGCATATCAATCAACAAAGTGATGATACTGGGCAGCAAATTATCTAGAATGTAATACTCAGTGATTTAGTGCTTGTTAAACCAACTGCTGGAGGAGGATGAGTGCTTCCTGAGCCTGGCGTGGCCATTTCCTATTGAGTAAACATACTTTCTGCTGTTAGCCTTTTTTAATTCAAGGCATGTAAGTCTTTTGGGAGGTAGAGGGGAATCCACCAACTGCAGATCTGTTAGAGAAAATAAATAGACTGTCATCTGTTGCAGCACTGTCACATTGCTTTCCATTTAAAACTGGGAAAAAAAGAGGCTAAAGACAGTTTATTCCTGTTATTTTTCCTTGATTTGTTTCTTTTGTTCCTTGCATGTGTGGGTGGGTTAAGGTTTTTGTCTTGCTTTGTTTTGCAATTTTTTATGGCCCACATTCTGATGTGCTGCAGCTCACAGGCTGTGAGGCTGGAGCAATGTTTTATTTTCTGCTTGTAACTCAAACAGGTAGTACGTGGGTAGGTTATAATTTAGGGAGTAGGTGGAAGATAGTGAAAGTATATGTTTGAGAAATTTAAAAAATGTCCAGTGACTGCAGTTCTTATGTAGGAGGAGATGTCCTTCCCATTCCTCTCCTCCTCCCATTTCTGAATAGTTTTGCAGAGCAGCTTTGACTAAAGCTTTGCTGAACTGAAAGTACCACAGCCTGGGATGATAATAAAAAAAGATGCGTGCTGTTATAAACACTCAATTATTTTCCTTCTTTCTTGTGGAGTTGTTATTAAGCCAGGAGGTTCAGAAGTTCAAAAATATAAAGGAATAATTTGTACAAGAAAAGAAAGGAGTCTATTTCACAAGCTATTGATGCTTCCACTGGGAATTAGCAGTAGCTGTTAGAGTAGCTGGGGTCATACAGAGTGACCATGAATTCTGCTCCCACTTAGGAAACCCCTAATTTTTAACTTTTTCACAGCCACAACCTTACGTTTCTGGCAGTGAAAAGTGGGGGGAATATTTGAGGAGCTCTTATTAAAAAAATAAACTTTAAATGATGATTGACTCCCCTTTTATGTCTCTAGAATGGGGCCCATAAATCTCAACAGTTTTCTCTTCAATGGCTACTTGTTCTTTTTGGTTGGTGACAACTTTTATTTTAAGCAAGCTCAGTTCTTAAATTAACCCTTGTGTTTACTCAAGCCTCCTTGTTTGTCTTTGTTTTGCCTCCCATGGATGGAGAAAAGCTTAGCATATAGTAACAGATCTATTCCCATTTCATGCTTGACATGAAATGTGCTCATCAATGAGTTCCTGGGAAAGGGAGCACCCAGACTTCAGGAGATGTGCTTCCAAAGAAAGCACTGAGCCCACATTTACTGGGAGTCCCCTCTCAGTCCTTGACACTGGACTTCTGACAGGCAGATGAGCACTGAAGGTTTAATTTATTTGAGCACAAATATTCAGGTTCACATGTGGGCACTTGGACTTCCAGTGCCACCAAGTATGGATGGGTTCTGGCACTCCTCCTCTGTTATTCTTTTAATAGCAACTATAGGGACACAGCTGTCCAGTGCTCCCTGGATCTTTCCTGTGTTTAGAACGAAATCCAACCTTTGCTACCTAGTAAGGAAACAGGATTCACAGGAATCTGAGGCAGCATCAGCCACTGGACTTGCCAGAAGACACAACTGGAAAATGGTTTGGTGAAGGCCCCCTGATGTCCATCAGCCACCAAGTCTCCCTCACAGGTATGCAGGCCCTGGGAGCCAGGAACATGCATGTCCCTGTGCCTGCCTGTGTGTGGCCAGCTGAATTTGGAAGCTCTATCTTATATCTCTCTGTCAGTGACCTGTTATACAGTCCTGGGGCCTAATGCTTTTGTCAACAGGAGGTTAGGTTTCATGGCATCCTGAGCAAAGCAGGAATGTCCTGGCTTATATTTGTCTCCCCAGGAGAGAGAGAGGGTGGGAGAAAAGCATTCAGCAGCTACTGGGCAATTTTCTGCCATCTCTTGACAGGTAGTGATATAAATCAGAGCCTTGAGTGGGCTCTGCTTAGATCCCTATCAGCCATGATTAATTCAGTGCTATAGGTGGAAGGATAAATGTGGCTTCCTGTAATCTTAATTGTTTCCACCAGCCTTTGAACTGATGCATCCATCTGGTAGCATTTAGATGTGAATACAAAGGGTCAAACTCTGCCCAAGACTGCAGAGTAGGCTGCAGGCCCAGTTCTGAGGAATGCTGGTGCCAGCTAGGAGTTGGTCTCTTGGTCAGGCAGTACAACGGAGGCAAGGGCACTTGAGTCAGTCCTCAATAGGTGGCCTGCAGTATCATCTGGAAACTTTTAGGTGCCAGAGCTTCTAAATTTATTAGAGGAGAGGCTGGCAAAAGTGCCTTAAGATGTCTAGGGCTGGGCTGGAGCCTTCATTCCGTGCTACAGGGACATCTGCTCTGCCATTCCCAATGCTCTTATGAAAAGTCCAAAGAGAAGACAATGGGATTGCTTTTCTTAAGCAACTCCCATTGTAACTGAAAGGGATTTTTTGGATCTTTTCAGATCCTACCATCTTCTTGCATCAGGAATCCTTCCCCTCCTCTCAAGACTTTAATGGTTCTGATCTGTAATCTTTGCAAGTCACTGGCTCGCGCTCTCGTCCCTCTACCTTCAGAGCTCTGCACGAGGCTTGGCTTCACTCTGACATTCTTGTGTACAAGGCATTCCCATGATAATAGCTTGGAAAATGGCATGCTGCTTTTGTTCCCTCTTAAACACCGCCATGTACCTGTGGGAAATACTGAAAAGGGCAACAGTCTTGCTGTGTTTGGTGGAGGGGCCGTGTTTTGAAAGCAGACAGATCGTTGGCAAAAGCAGCCTGCAAGGAACAGAACCAGCTTATTTCAGCTGACAGCTCTGGAGAAAACCAGCATTGCTAAGTTTCAAGTTAGTGTGGGTAGGCACTAATAAGAAAATGTAGGGCTAACAATTTGGAGGGAATAGTTTATTGCTTTTTGGTTAATCCCTTTTCAGTTTCTATCAGCATAGAAAGAGCAGAGCTTGTGGTCATTTGTGCCCAAAGCAAAATGTGATGAAAACAGGCAAACTGGAGTGTAATTTAGCTTCCTAAAAGCAAAGAAGAGAGGTCACCCCATCAGAAAAAAAGAGTCAGAATTTGCAATTTAAACAAGACTCCACAAAGTCTTTGTCTTAGTAATGCTTGTATCCTAACGCTTTGAATCCAGTAAGTTCTAGTTACCAGAGCTCAGTAAAGCCATGTTTCCTGAGCAACTTCTTCTGCAATCTATTCAATTTTTTCCTCTCTATATAAACTCTCTGACATTTTTCTTAGATGCATTCATTGTTTGTGCCTTCACTGCATAATTGCAGACCTTCACCTCATCTCTGGTCCAGAACATTTGCTACTCAAAATCCAAGCTAAGTTTCTTAGAATTTTATAGTTATATTTCAAATGTGACGAACAATTAAGTGGAAAGCATAGCTGCCCTTGCACAAAACATAAACACAGGGCAAAATTCCCTGCCAAGTGGATTAGTAAAGGATGGTTGGGGCAAGTTAATGTGATCAACTCTCATCTGCAAAGAAATTGCCCTATAAGCCACCTGAACCTACTCCCCATCGTTACCTATGGAAGGTAAAAAGACCAGGAGCAGGGAAGAAAAATGCAGATCAGATATTATCTTCAACATGAGATGATCTCCCACAGGTTTTGGAGGATGTCGTTTCCTACCCCCTGCACCATCCCCATCTCCTCCTCCAGGGCAGGATTTCAGTGGGTGTCAATCATCAGAACAATGCTAAATTACACTGGGGGAGCCTCCTCGTACTCCTTAGAGTCAGCTTCAGGAAGTGAAGTCAAACCTGGAAGCAATGCTCTGTGCTCTGCTTAGTACCCACACCACTGCTTTGGGATTTCTCCTTGGACATCTTCTCTCCTGTCCTGAGGTAGAATAGTGCACTAAAGCCTCTGATCTCCAGCCCCACTGTCATGATTGTGCAAAAGGCTGTTATCCATCCATATTATTCCAGGGCAAGAGCAAAGACATTTGCTTTTGGGAGTTGCTTTGTCTTCCTTTGGGGTCTGAGCTGTGTCCTCACGTTCAAGGCCTTCAGTGGCTGTAGGATTTCTGGGAATCTTGCTGGTGAAGCACAGCTGGAAAGGGAAAGACCTGCTGGACATTTCTGGAGTGTTTCAGAGGTTGGCAGTGTGTCATTGCTCAGTTGTGGGTGTATTTACAGAGCATCAGTATTAAACAGGCAAGGAGAAAGAGGAGGGGGGAAAAGAAGGAGTTTGTTTGGCTCAGCTTCTGTGAGAGCATGTAAGGAGTGAGGAGATACAGCTAAAGGGGCAGAAGATGAACTTGAGGCAGATCTCTTTCAGGTGTTCTCTCTGCTGTTTATGTGCATAGACCAGAATGGTGCCTGAAAACAGGATTAATACTCTTTTTATTATTTATGTGAGGAAATATCCCACCTTCAATAATATATGAAGCTGTGCAAAGAATATTCTTCTTCTAAGACATCCTGTCTTAGTTGGAAGAAAAAAGAAAATGAAAGTGTTACTTGAATGAAGTGCTTTCTTCAGAATTTGCCAATTTAAATAAATGTTTTGCAGCAGCATCTGGTTCCTGGCTCTAATCAGGAGAGCAAAAATCTGAGACCACTCTTCTTGGTTCCTTAGCAGCATATCCTCACTGGTAGCTGATTTCATAGGTGTTCTCTGACTGGAGTGGAGACTGTTTAGGCTAGGCTTAAAAAAGCTTCAAGCAAAAAGATCTTTTGGTTCCAATGATAATAAAAATATAATAGTTATCTTTCAAGAGACAGCTATAACCTCCCATAATTCATAAACAGGAGCATTAGATTGAGGTAGCCAATATATAGTAGAAAATAAAGTGTCTGAATTTATCATTCTGACTGAAAGCTAACAGAGAAGTTTGTTGCAAACAATTAATTTTATAATTTTCTTCTGGCTTGGCAACTTGACTGTGAATAGATTGCAGTTTCCTTGAAGCCATTTGTTAGCTGAATTTATTTGCTGAATAATTGATGTAAATATCTCAGTGAATAGTAAGTAATTACTCTTGGCCTCTGCTTAATTTGAAGGCAAGTGCTTGGCTGCAAGTAGATGATATTAGAAATTTGAGCTGCTGTGATCTGATGGGTAGGTCACCTTCTGTCCCTGGCTAACTGAATTTTGAGTAATTTTTATGTAGGCTGGACCAGGGCTGCAGCACTCTTGAGGGGAGCACCAGCTTCAGCCATTTCCATGATGCAGCAGCTCTGGGAGAGGGAGGCAGCACGAGGGGAGAGCAGGGCACTGCCCATCATCTGTGCTCTACAAGGTCTGCATTGGAACCCTGACCCTGAGGATGTAACTGTGGATTCCCAGGAGGAAAGAGGGGCTGTCCTGGCAAGGCCACCCAGGGACCTCTGTGCCCTGTAACACCTGGCACAGATGGGGTCCCATCATCTCTCCCGGTTGAGGACACAGGTTTTGTTTTCTCCAGGTGGGGAAGACCAGAAGAGAGCAGCTGCCAGATCAAGCCCTATGTTTCTTAACAGACATAGGGTACTCCATGCCTGGTCACTGTGTACCCCAATGGCAGGAATATCCTGCATAATAAAATTATTTCATCTTGAGATAATGCTAAGCTAAAGGAAAAACCAACAGTTTAAAACAAGTGCTTATCCCTGATGAGTCCAGCTCCCTGCTTCCTCTTGAAGTTTTCCTTGTTTTATGCTGTTCTGAATTGTAATGTCTATTTATTTTTTTCCCCTTTCCCTGCTGGACTTCATGAGGATTCAGCCCCCTTCAGGCTTAGGAAACATTCCCTTTTCTACAGCTGTCAGATCAGTGGTGCTCACGTGGAGAGTAGAAAGCTGAGACAGTTGTTGCCCCAAAGTGTTTGTCCTTGGCCAGAGGTTGCAGCTCCATCTGGCTCCCTGGAAAGTGCTCCCCTTCCCGATGGGCTGTGATTTACTCTCCAGGATAGACACATATTGAAATTGGCACCTGCTTGTGCTGATGCCCTGGGCTGGGAGTTGGAAATTCAGGTCATAAAGATCCGTGTCCCCTCCAGCCGTTCCTGCTGCAGGAGCAGCAGGCTGGAAAGGGGCCGTGCTGGCATCGTGAGGTGTTAAGCTGGGATGGCTGAAGGAGTTAATCTGCTCCCTCACTGTAATATAATAGAAAGAAAAACATGCCTGTGGGGCTAGTCCATTTTACTATGTAGCTTCAGCTGGTAATTAAAAAGCAACAGTTCAAAATTAAGCAGTAATATGAATAAACCCCAAATTAAATATACCCAGGACAGGTTGCATTTTTCAGTGGGTGGAGGTTTAGCATATCATGAAACTAGACTTTTTAAAAAAAAGTCTCAGGCTAGGTGCCTAAAGCTGGGAGTTCCCTAAACCGCCCCAGAGTTTGCTTTTTTCCATGAGGGTGCCCCTTTCATTGCAGCTCACTCGTCACCGGGGCCAACTGGTCTGCTCCACTCAGGGCATGTTCCCACATTCCTTCTGTTACAGTGGAGACAAAAAAAGAAAAAATGGAAACCCCAGAAGGGCCCGGTAACGATTTTACTCGTGAGCCGAGAGCAAACATGGTTTCAGGTTCTTGGGAAGGATTTCATGTGCCCCCTCTGAAGGTGAAGGGACAATGTGCCCATTTAAGGTGGAGAAAAGTGATCGTGGGCGCTGCCCTTCAGGCGTCCTGCCGGGCTTCCATTTGGGAGAGAAGTTGCTGAGCAAAGCAGCAGGCTGAGAGCTCCTCTCTGCGTAGAGCAGGCACATGGCTGCTCTTTGGAAGAGTGGTGCAACCAAGCACGGGGATAATTTTGAGGTGAAGGCATGGGGAGCAGGGAGGTGGGTGGGAAGGTGTGATAGGAGAAGAGGTATTTTCATCCACAAAGTCCCCAGCTGGCAGATTTCCAGAAGATGGGAAGTGTTGTCTGAGAAGAGTTCACGCTCTGCTCACCTCATTTCTTACATGCTTTCCCAAAGTATCTGCTACCAGACACCTTTGGGGATGCTGGGCTTATCTGGGCTGACTGTTCTTGTTTCAGTGACACCTTTGAGCAACGTGCAGCAGACGCTGCGGCACCTCTCCTGGAACACTGCTCTTCTCCAGAAACCTCCTCCCAAACTTCCAGTGCCCACAGAGCTCTTGTGTTGCATGAGGTGTGTGTGCAGGGGTGGGGGGGGTTCCCTGACATCCAGGCAGCATTTGGGCTTTCTGAACACAGGGTGTTTGCTCTTGACTAGCAAGTGGTGAGATACCCCCAGGACAGGAATGACAAAGTGGAGCTGGAGGCCAAGCAAGGCTTGCTGGGGTGGTGGCACAGGGGGAAATTTTGGGGACCCAGAGGTGTGCAGGGGCCAGGCTGGCAGCCAGCCCAGGGCAGCGCCAGAAAGGCAGCAGGACCCTGTCCAGTTTGTCCCACTGGAACACTGCCTGCTTTGTCTGGGTGAGAAATTTCTGTTTCCTCTGTGCCTGTGGGTTTCACGTGATCCAGGGCTGCTGCTTTAGACAGCCAGTGTCACACAGTCCATCTCCTTTCTACTCATGGAGTTGAGTCCATTCACACCAATTGAGCACTCCAGCCTTTTGCCCTCATAATGGTCTTTCTGGTATCTTTTATGGGTTGTTTAGAATCAAACCCAGGTGCCAGCTACTCAGCCCTGGAAGACCTGTTACTGCTTTGCCACAAGTTAACATGAAGGGTGTAAAGAAAGAAGCCGAAGCAATTTACACTATCATGTCTGACTTGATTAAAACTATTATGAGATTTTTAGGTTACTGGTCAGCATTTCATATGCAGTGTTTTGTTGTCTGATATGTCCTTTATTTAAGTCACATAACTGAATAGCTGAGGTGAGTTCTAGGGAGAAGGAATTTGCTTTAGAACCGCTCTGAGTTCAGCCTTCCTTCAAGAGTGCTCTCTTGTGCCAGAGGTATGAGCTGATTTTACTGAGTGTTTACTTTTTTGTTTACAAGATCTAAGGCTCCAGGGCAGAAGTCTAAACAGTGGCACTTGGACCTGCAAGCCATCACTGCTGGGCGGGGTGTTGGTTACTGGAACTGGTTGCGCTTCATTGTAAAAACATTTGCAGAATTAGACTGCTCAGAGTGTAACTCTTTTGGTGAAAATATTTAGCCTTTTAGATAGGTGTACTCATCAAAATTAATCTGCTGAGCTTAGCACAGCTGAGAAACAAGAGCAATGCAGAAGTACTGGATGCTAGTAAATCCTGCATACAAAATCCACACAAGTCCTACATTTAGATTGCAAATTTAACAGATGTAATTCTGTCCCTTCCAGAGTTTAAGTTCTGATTAAAATGCAAATCTATCTTCCTGTTGTTTCTCATCTTGTTTCCCTTAGCTTGAATGTGGGCATTGACCAAAGCAGAGTTATCCTACAGAGTCACTGCTCACTCACACTGACTGTTTGGACATCAAGCTGGGTTACTGGCAAAAGAGACCCTGATGATGTGGTAAGGGCATTGAAACTAAAACATCCTTCCATCAGTGTGGTGGTTCACAAAAGGGAAATGGATGGAAATTCCATATCAAAGCTCTTTTCCCCTCACCCTTTCTTCTGTGTTAATCTGGACTCTAATACCTTTAGAAAGTAACAGAGGTCACTGCCCTTAGAAGAAAAGTTTTCAGATCCTACCCTCGTTCCAATACTGCCTTTGCTGCAGCTGCTACTGACTTCAAGTTACATATTTAAGACTTTTTTTGGGTTTTTATTGACCTGTTTAGAGTGGGTGTGGTATTTATAGTGTATTATAGTATAAGTTTTAAAAGTGCTTTTGGGACAGAAATTAATTCCATATCTTTGTTGTCTTAATGACCTTGTGCAAGAGAAGACATGCATCTAAGAGCCCAAACTGTTGCTGTCCTGCCTGTTCTATCACATAGGCCACCAAATGCCCAAGCTGCTGCTCTCCAGGGTCTCACTGAACCCTGTTCCTGCCCTAGCCCTCCTGAAGCCAGGAACTTGGAGCAGGAGCAATAGTGTAGTAGGGTCGGCCCAGGAAATTTGTGAGCTGCCATCGATCAGGAGACTCCTTTTCTGGCTTGGGGAACTTAAGGCTGAGAGAATGGGGTTCTCATGCACTCTGCAGTGTTTGATGCCTGGAAATTTTCTGTTGGTTTTTGATTCAATCAGAACACAGCAAAAATAAAATAAAAAAACAAAATTACTTTTTCCTGTGCAAGTTCATTATGGGATCTCTGCATAAAGAGAAAAGCAGGAGGCTAAAGTCAAGCTGTTGGAGTCAACTTCAGCTGGAGCTTTGGGCATGTAGGGCTGAAAACTGGGGCCTCAATGTCCCTACAGCTTTCCTAGCATCAAGAGAACCAGTCTTAGTCCTGTGGCTGCACATCAGTAGCGTGACTGCTCTGCCCTGTGCCGTCCCGCTGTGTCCCTGTCACGGCTGAGCCGTGGGATGGCTGGTGGTTTGGGCTTTCTCAAGCACCTCAGTGAGATTCAAACTGGTTTATTAAACAGGTTAATTGGCAGTTTGAAAGGGAGGAGGGAAAGCGAGGTCCGTGGGTCTCCCTGGTCAGTGCCAAGCCGCAGACTGTTAACTACTCCTGCCTTTCAGAAGCAATAACTGCGGATTTGGGGAACATATGGAACTAACTAGCCGAAAGGCTTTTATGAGCAGCTTTAACAGGGGGCACGGTTTGTGAGTAGAAATTCCAGTGGATGAGTTAATAGTTTCACTTTCCTTAGCTGTCCCTTTATAGGAAAAACAACAACAAAGCTGGGCACGTTCCTCCCACAGCCCTGGCTGTACAGTGTGCCAATGCATCCAGGATTTCGTTTGGACACTGGGGGAGTCTTTTAGTAGATCCCCCAGGACCTGTTTTTCCAGAGCTATTTCCTGATGCTGACCTCATTAGGTGAGTTTCACAGCTCACTAATTCCTAGCAATAGCACAAGAGATTCAAGGAAAGGGGAAACCCATCTTCTAGAAACCAATGGAACTGAACAGATTTGGGCAAGCACTTTTATTGCTTTTCATTAATCTGGAAAATCAGGGACTTGCATTTTTCTTTCTTCTATTTTTTTTTCCCCCCAAGTAACTATTTTGACCTGAAACGCTATATTTGATTTTCTGTTTGATTACACATTAGGATAACTACAAAAGGAGAACCTCTGCAGAACTGTATATCTCAATATTTATGTTGCAGTTTGTTTTGAACCAAGTAGGATGGTGGGTATTTTTTTTCTGGAATTCCAATCTGGGCACTGACAGGATATAGTCACTCAAACACTTCCAGTAATGCTTATTTAGTGTTTGCATTGTGGTGGCACGTGTCCAAAAGAGAGAGCAAAGGAAAACAATAAGTTGCCTGCTCAAGAGCTGACATCATAGTGTGAAATTTAAGTACTTGTTTTTGTGGTATTGTTATTAATCATGGGTCTGTGCAGGGGTCATCCTGTAATTCCAGCTACTGGAGTCCTGTGAATGGGAGGCTTGGCTTGAGAGTTTTCCTAGGGTTGCCTTTCATCTTCAAGTCTCCTGTATAGCAAACACACCAGAAGAACACAGCTCAAATTTGTCTTAAGATTAATAAAAAATGTGTTTCTTCTGATGTAATTCCTGAATTTGTTGTCTGTTTTATTAGCAATATATTTCACAGGAAGGTTTGGGACCACTCAAGCATTTTATCTGTGAATATGGTTTCCTTGTCTTATTTTACAGTTGCTTATTATATGTTCCCACAAAGCTTTTTTTTTTTTTTTCCCATTGTGGCATTTTGTGGGGCCTTAGAAAAATTGAAGAAGTGGATCTGGCAAGCTTTCCACTTGATTCCACAGGTGGGTCCACCTGTCCACCGTTGATGCAACCAGGAATGATGATGTATTTTATGAGGGTTAGCTTGATTTTTGTTTTCTGGGCTTTCTTATGCTCTTCAGCTAGAGACAAACGTACAGAACACAGTAAGGAGAAATCCCTCTGGCACAGAGGTGGTGATTTCTCCTCCTCGGCTATCACATACTGCATTAACATGGTGCTGGCCTTCAGGAGCCTTCCAATGTCCAGTTTGAAGCTGCTGACCTGGCAGAATAAAACATGATATATGGATGGTTGTGAGAGTACCTTGGAACAAATGGGATTTTCATCTAGCTTTACTCCTAAACCCAAGTTCAATGAAGAAAATGATTTCTGGTGGAAAGGCTGGAGTGTTCCTAAGCCCAGTCCAAATACACATTTATTCACTTCTCCTGCCTCTTTAAAAAGGTGGCAGTGGTTCTCTTGATCTGTTTCTGTAGATTAGGTTTACTTCCCTAAAAACCAACTCTCATTAAATTATCACATAAAATCAAGCCTCCAACCTCCCCAATGTCTTTGCAAAACAAAATTCAAACTGTCGTGAGGACAACTGCTGATACCAACACTTCTGGGCAGTGCCAGCCTCAAGAGCTTAGCACCCACTGCAGTTTTATCTGCTTGCTTTATGTGTGGTTTGGAGGTTTTATAATGCGTTATCTTTTTGAAGGTGAAAGTTAAACTCCATAAACATTCAAGTTGATTTATAAGGGAGGTTTGCTTTTGTAACCCATTCCTTCTGTTCTTGTGTGACTCCTGGCTCTGTAATCCAGAAGCACAGAGAGGGGGAATACTGTTTGTGTGTCAAGGTGATCAGTAAAGCTGTTAGTGAAGGCCTTCACTGGCCCAGCCCCTTTTTCTTGAGAGGTCCAAAGGCTGTGCAAAACAATTCCAAAAATGTCTGGACCAGTGGTCCCTGGCACTGTGTAGGACTCATGGGACCCACTCCCACTGACAGTAAAACAGAACTGCCCCAAGGGCTGAACTGATGTCTCCAAACACCCAAATAAAATCTCTGTGCTGGGGCAATGACACCACCCAGATTAAAAGGTTGGTTGGTCAGTCACAAACGGTGGGGCCAGAGACAGACATGCAAAAATGTCTTCAAAGCACACCAGGGTGAGGACCATAAATTGTGTGAATGAAAATGCACTTCCCCAGAGCCAAAGTCATAACTTCCCGTTGCTTCCCAGAACAAATCCCATCTGCTCCGTTTATTAGGTGGCACTGTGTATAGGCAGTCACTCTAAGAGTGTTTATTTTGAAGTCATCAGTTGTTCAGTAATCTCAGGCAGCTCTGGGAGATTTAACTCAGATAGAGGATTAGGCTGGGGGTCGTGGGGTCACTGATATTAAGATAGAGAGAAGGGAAGTAAAAAGCATTGTTTTTGTGGCATTATCTGAACAGTGAGGAAAAATAAATTTGGGTTTTAAGCTGGCTTTAACCTGACTCTAAAGGAAATGGTCTACAAATCCAGTCAGAAAGCAGGCGACTGTGATGAGACCCCGCTTCTCTTTAAATTTGTTTTGAGCCACCCAACCAAAATCCATGATGGTTATGGCTTGATAAAGCAAGACTTCTCTAGAAACCGGTTAATTAGAGTTTTCCTTTAGCATATTTGAGTGTTCGAGGTTCTGATTTTATCTTTCCTCCTAAAATAAAATCTCTGGAGTAGGTTTTGGGGCAGCAGTTTGAATCCAGCGCTGAGACAACAGCGTGCTGGATGGGTTCAGCTGGTGGCTGGCATCACCTCCGGGTCCCAAAGCTGCTCTGAGGCACAAAGCAGGGACATGAACATCCTGGTACTAATGAAATTGTAGGGGACCATCTGCCCAAAACTGCAAATCAGCTCATTCTCTCTCATTTGGAATCTTTGGTGCCTTATAAGAAGTGAACTCGTACTGTGAACTTCTCTGCAGGCTGATTTTTGAGGAACACATAGACAATTTTCTTCAAGATCTCTAACCCCCTGAAAATGTGACTGAAATAACAGCATAGGTTCCAAACTTATTCAGAGGAGAAAGACCCACAGCATTAATGCACAGGACTGACTTCCCCAGAAAAAAAAAAAAGAAAGAAAGAAAAAGGGAGGGAAAAAAGGCATTGGGAGTAAAGTAAGTAAGGATTTGTTTATTGCCTTCTTAATATTTTATAATAAAACACATGGTCTTACCCTCAGGGCTTGTTGGTGGTTTGTATATGTGTGTGTGCCTGTGTGTATACATATTTTTGTATATAAAAATCCTGTAACATCCATTGTTTAAAAATCAAAAATGAGAAGGATTTTGCTAAAAGCATTTTGGGAAAACCTCTGCTCTCATTTTTCCTGTCAATGTTTTTCTAAGCTTTTATTTTTATTAGTCAAAATGTTTAGAATCCCCAGGAAATCCTGGGATGAACCATTTCCTCTTCGAGCTGCAGCCCTTAGGGGAAAAAGAAAAAGCTCAGATCCTTTCAAACGTTAGAAATTTTTTCAAACTGTGTTTTTTGCATATTTTTTAAATTAGAGAAAAACTAAGTTAGGAAGATGCTTAACTTCAAGCTGTGGTCCTGGGAAAGCTTGAGCTCTTTGTAGAAAAGCCTGAAGAGACCCTTAGATCTGGGCAAGGAAATCTTTTAGGTTTGGCTCTTAGTGGGGGACTGATTGCCAAACTGAGGTAGAACAGGTTTAGTTAAAAGACTATCTTTTTTTTTTCCTAAGTAAATTAAAAAATGACATTTGCTTTTCCTTAACCCAATTTGTGTATGTTAGTTAGCATGTAATAGCTTTTTATTGAGGCTGTTAGTGCCCTGAAGATCCTTTGTTATTATTAATGTTATTAACATTATCAATGTTATTATTAATATTTAAATATCCAATACTCTTTTTTATATACATGAGATTTTATGACTTCCTTTCCTTCACCTTCAGATAAATTTCAATGGGAATCATAATTTTAAATTAAGAAAAACTTCCATCCTGAAAAATACATATGTAAACTGCTGATTTTAAGCTCCTCTTGGTTCACTCCTTGAAGTGGGTTCAGTTGCTATAATTTAAGAATTCAGGTCCCAGACTGCAGCTCAGCAGGGGCTACCTTACCCAAATTTTGAGATGATTGTTATTCTCTGGGAATGATGGGGCACTGCTGTTATAAATGAGAAAAGCTCAAAAAGTGGTGAAATATGAGACTGAGGGGTGCAGGAGTCTTTTTGTGAAAAATGACACATCAATATAATTTTTCAGAACTCTGAATTTGCAGTCACCACATTCCACTTAATTTTAGGAAAAGTGTGTTTGTTTATTTATATAGTTCATGACAAAAGTCTTCACTGCTCTTCTTCTGATTTATTCATCTACTTTTTTTCAAGTTGCTTCAGAAGGTTCTTGGAAAGTGGAACATGTAAAGCCCAGACTCAATGGTTCAGTAACTGGTGTATATTACTCCTACAGTCTGTCACAAATCTAAAAAGATTTTTGGTAGTTCATGTAAAATTTAGTGATCCTTTTTTGTTTGGTTTTATTTGGTTTTTTGTTGGGGAGTGTGTGGGATTTTTTGTGGTGGGGGGCTTTTTGTTTGTTTGCTTGAGTTTTTTTGGTTTTTGTTCGATAATTCTAATTTTAAAAATCTAATACTTAAGGACATTTATTTTTTCGGTTACCCAAAATTACACAGTAAATAGTACTTCTGCGTTTTTGGTTTTTTTTCCGGTTTGGGATGGGGATACTGGACCAGTCTGTTGGGACAGTGTTACAGACCTGTATCTCTGTTCTCACTTTGCAAATGGCTGGGTGAAGGAGGAAAGACAAAAGGAGGGAGACTAATAATGAATTTCCTAAAGTTTCTGTTACTACAAGTGTGCCCAAAGTCCTAGTACAACACCTTTGACCTCAGAAGTTCAGAAGATTTTGATTTTTTTCTCAAAACCCTTTCTACTGAGTTTGGGCTTTGGGTTTAAGCTGGGGTACAGGAAACAGTCAGAGGCAATAGAAGTTTCCTCATTTAGGGCTGTTTCCAATCCAGTGTCTGTCATGAAGCAAATTAACCAGCACACAGAGCCCAAGAGTTCTGAGACTGTGACCTCTGAGCAATATTTATCTGTTGTGGAGTTATACTCTGTGGAGGACATCATAAGGTCATGCACCTGAATACTTTTCCATTTGGGGATGTCTAAAGACCAGTCCTTGTTACTGTGGGCCAGAATGGATCAAGGGAATAGACTTCAGGTGCCGGAAAGCCTTTCACATTTTGTCCTTTAGTCCTTGTTGTTTTGATTCCTACTATCTTTAACTTTTTCTCTCTTTCCCTGCCTGTGTTTCTGCAGGTGCTGTTTGCTCTGAACCAAACTCTACTCCAACACGAAAGCCTTCGAGCAGGGAGTTTGCAGGCCCCTTACACCACTGAGGATCTCATCAAGCACTACAACTGTGGAGACCTGAATGCTGTGATATTCAACCATGACACTTCTCAGGTGAGCAGAATTGTTCCAGATGGGCCAGAGAATTGAGAAAAAACAGCTGCTTTAATAGCAATATCCCAGTCATCACTTCATATTCTGATTCCTCTTCCCCCTCTTCCTTTGAATGCCCTGTGTTTTCTTTCCACACGTGCCTCATTTGCCTGGTGAGAGAGTGGAATTTCCCTGGTTTTGCTCAGGCCCTGGGGAAGCATAGAATGGTTTAGGTTCAAAAGACCTCCAAGATCATCAAGTTAACTGCTAAGCCAGCACTGCCAAGTCCGCAGCCAAACT
This sequence comes from Phainopepla nitens, assembly GCA_013400175.1. Classification (NCBI taxonomy): domain Eukaryota; kingdom Metazoa; phylum Chordata; class Aves; order Passeriformes; family Bombycillidae; genus Phainopepla; species Phainopepla nitens. The sequence goes on along the minus strand of VXBQ01028278.1, from coordinate 358,985 downwards.
GTGTGCCCAAGCACCACATCCACATGTCTTTTAAATACCTGCAGGGATGGCGGCTCCAACACTTCCCTCAGCAGCCTGCTCCAATGCTTGACAGCCCTTTTGATGAGTAAGTTTTTCCTAACATCCAATCCAAACCTCTCCTAGCGCCACTTGTGGCTGTTTCCTCTTGTCCTATTGCTTGTTACTTGGAACAAGGAATGGACTGCCTGGAAAACTTTCCTAGGGAGGTTCTTGAAAAAAGGTTAATTCTGGATGTTTGGGGCTGTTCAATGCAGACTCCTCATTAAGGGTGGAGGGGGGATATTTGTAATATTTGTGCTTGTGTATGAAGAGGAAGTGAACCTTATGTAAATACTCTATAAAGTAAATAACCACTCAAACATGTCATAATTCAATAATTTTGTATGTGTCTCAGGCAGCCCTTCAGTCTCTGTTTATCTTAGTTATCCAAAGTTATTAAAAACTCTCAAGGGAACAGAAATCTGCTTTCCAGACCAGTTTGATGCTTCATGACAAACTGAGATTCCTCTTGCTCCTTTACAGTTAATTCTATGAAAACTTGGTCTTTGGATGTCATGTCCAGCATCTCCTTTTTTTGATCAATATTCCCATATACCTGTCTCAGGTGCAGTGGCTCACTTGGGGCAAACCTGTGCAAATTTGACAGCCACAGTATTGTATGTGTCTTGCCAGTGAAAGAATTAAATCATGATAGCAGTCTACCATTAGCAAATGCAAATCAAGCAGAGCTATGTGACTTCCAGAGAGAACTGAGACGGGGTGAGCTCAGTCTGTGGATTGGGGCAGAGGTCTCTGAGACATTTTTATCTTGCTATCACTATCCTGTGTTGCACAGGGCTCTGTGGGTCACTTGTTTCTCAGCAGAACAGCTGGGCAAGCAAGTAGGGCCCCACCATGGGACAAAACCCCTTTGGTGTCCCAGTTAACTCTGTCCTAGGTAATGAAGCATTGTTTAAGCATGACTGAGCAGGACATACCAGAGTGGTTAATGTGGCAGCACTGAAACACAAGAGTGTGTCATACCAAAGCTGCCAGAGCTGTTCATTCTGGTCAGCCTTGCTCTGAAAAGTAAAGGGAGAAAGCAACTTGGGTAGGAATATATCTTTAAAGATGGGGAATATGAGTTGGAAAACGTGGAGAGCTCATGACTTTAGAGGATCCTGGTGGTTGCAACTATTCCTGCAATGTTGAGGCACAGCACACACGATAAACAAGGAATAAACAAGCAAGATGTAGTGAAATATTTGCCATGGATGCTATGAAAGGACTGCTAGTAGTCAAACCCGTGAAGACAGTCCTGGTGTCTGAATGGCCTGTGTCACCTTTTATTCTCCACCAGTGTAATTTTTTCTCCTAATAAGTAAGGCCTTTGTCCCTAAGATAAGTCGTGGTCATTCATAGCAGTTGCATGGACTCACAGACACCTCTGATTTATTGACACATTGTCCTGTAACAGACCTGTGGGTTAGACTTGAGAGGAACAGTTTGCTGTAAAAACTTCTTTATTCCTGCAAATTATTGGATCGAGTGTGAGTTTCAAAACAGTGTTAAAGACAGAAGAAAGAAGCCAACAACCAGTCAGAGTTCAAGCACTGGTGTTAGTCATGATCCCAGAGTGCACACAGTTGATGGAGATTATAACACTTACAGACCGTGGAAAATTAAAATCCCTCTATGTGTACTGGTCCCTGCAGAACTCTAAATATTGTGCAGTACTGTTGGGTAAAGAGTTTTTTTGTTTGGTAGTTTTTTTATAAACCAGCCCTATGCCATTTATTTTAACTGCAAGCAGAACAAAATAGAAAATTAAAATGTAAAATAAACTCCCTATTCAAGTCACATTTTGCCAGTTGGGGTCATTCCAAAGTTTGTTCTGTGTGGTTTTTTGCAAGGATGAAAGACTGTCTGTCATGGAGAGTTTTTGCCATTTGATTACCAAATTAGATTAGCCTGGCTCAGATATTACACATGAAAGATCCCCTGTGGGATCTCTCTCTGGAGACATTAAATGTAGGCACAGGGATTTGTGATTTATCATGTGCTGAGTCTGTTGCAGTTCAGGGCAGGTACCCATGCCAGTACCATATCTTGGGAGATAAGAGTGTCACAGTGATTTCAGAAGGTGTGTCCATTCTTCCATGATATCCAGCTGCTGGCCCAGCTCTTTAGAGCTCTGATAAGAGTTGGAGCTGGTGCTGTTAACACAACCTTGAAATACCACATAGAATGGAACAAAAGATCAGGAATGGAGTTGGAGGAATCAACACCTGTGTGAATTTTGGAGGCCAGGGAATACAGCTCCATCCAGTGCAGCTCAGGAGGACCAAAAGGATGGGACTCTGACTCGTTGAGGATTAATTGGGGGTGCTGTTTAAGGTTATTCGTGCCTGCTTGTCCCTTGGAGGTTATCAGGAGATGGAGAATAAAGGTAAACTGTCCATCAGGTGGCTCAGTTGAGAGCTGATGGTTGAGGTGGCTGTCATGGGCTGAGAAGGAGGTGATGAAATCCAAGGTTGCTGTGGGGACAGTGGCAGGGACAGGGAGAGTATTTATGGAAGTGCAGTAACTTGCTAAATGCCTTCAGTGTGACTCTGTAGAGATGAAGCAGCTTCAGTAACTGTCTGTGAGATGCTGAGGTGCCTTTAGAGCAAAAACCATCTTGGAGCAGAAAGGACCAGAGGAGGAAATACCAGCACTGTTGGCCTGACATGTTACAGATTAGTTCTTTGAGCCTCTTCAGCCTCCCTGAGACAGTCTGGGAAGTGTGCAGTTTCCTGCAGATTCCTGACTCCTGCAGCATTTGGGAGGAGAGAGCAGAGTCCTTCTGGGACCAAGGCTGTGCCAAGGGGGTGCACAGACAGGCTGGTGCTGGGAGGAGAAGTGCAGGGAAAGGTGCTTCCTAGTCCAAAGCAGGCTTTAGGTCAGAGGACTGCTCCTCTGTCACCCATGGGTAGGACAGGACCACCCCAGGAGATGCTGCTCACCTTGGGCTTAGCCAGGGTGCCCAGAATGAAGGGCTGTGAGCAGGGCCCCATGTCCCTGACTCTTTCCTTTCCCAGAGCCATCAGCCCTGATGAGAGCAGAGGAGTAAACAAATCCTTCTCAGTTTCAGTGGGTTTTTTAAATTTTATTTTAATTAAGAACAGTGAAAGAGGAAACACCTCTGCTTTCCTGTGGTCATATTACATTCATCATTCCTCTCCCTATCCATTTTTTTAAACTTTGTTTGCAAGCAGCATTTTTCCAAATATAAAAATCCTTAGTTAAACTTAGTAAAATTTCAGTGGGGTGAGTTTAATAAGTTAGGCTATGACCCAGAAGTGCAGTAGGAAATATCTCTCCTTTTTCAATAGCCTTCTTCAAACACTTGATTCTCTTGTGACTTTTGCAATCAAGAGGCTTATGTTGAGGCTTCTGGGCAGAGAGTCAAAATGATACAGAAGAAAAAGTATTGTAAGCTAAAGATAGGTTGAGTGCATTTTCTGCTCTTTCTCCAGACTTTTTTTTCCCTCAGACATTTTTCCCCTCAAAGAAGTCACTTTCTTTCTCTGCTTTTGTAAATGTTCCCTTAAAGCAAAAATGGATTGGATTAGATCAGTAGTTTTAACTTCTGTATTCTATCTGAAGCTCTCACTAGGGAATTGAGGTCAGTGTGTCCAGAAGTATTAAAATGCAAAAAATCTGTTAGTTCAAAATTAGAAAATTATCTGTCTCCAGATGATACTTTTTTTTTTTTACCTGAAGCAGCTGAGAAATTGCCTAATGACCCGAAGCCTCCATGAAGAAAAAGTAGGGTGCAGAACAATTTATTGTGTGGGATTTTTTGCACCAGTTACTTCCTGTGGTCAGTTTTGAGCTATTCAGTTTTTAAGGACAGTTCTGTAAAGCAAATTCATCTTTGCCAGCATTGAATTAGCTGGTTCTATGTTTCCTTGTGCCCCTATGCACTCTTTATTAAGAGGAAAATTGAAAATTCAAGGCAGAGATTTTTGTCCTTCAGCCTTTCCCAAAAATTGTAGCTGTGGTCTCCAGCTGTTGTCTCTCATCTTCTGTCCCCAGGCATTCTCCTGACCTGAGGAGAAGCTCTTGTCCCAGGAGATGATGGTTTTTCCTCTCTCATTGCTGTTCTGGCATGTCAGAGACCTGCAGCTTTGCCGATCACTTTGTAGACAATGTCTACTGGCCCAACTGGCCAGGTTTCATATTTACTATTTGCCTGTCCCATTTAGGGTTAACAGCATGTGGCAAGAGTCCTAGCTGACACTTCCAAAGCATCTTTCATCCAGGGAGCCTTTATGGTTTGTGTGTTTGATTGTATTGAGAACCCATTGAAATAATGGAGAATATTTCAGCAGGCTTTCTATTCATCCCAGCAGGCCCAGCCATCACTGGATATCAAAGTGAATAAATCAAGTGAGTGACTTACAGGCTTTGTGCTCAGCTCAGCATAAGGATCTTCTCATTTCCAGCAGGTGTAAGGTTTTGACTTCCTCCCACATGGTTAAACAAGCTGTGCAGTGAAGTTGTTTGGTGGTCAGCACAGCTTGCAAACAGGTCTCAACCACTTTCAGGTGCTGTGCCCTCTCCTTCAAGCTGTGTCCATCACAAACAACCAGGCTTTTCGGATACCTTACTTGAATGATGCCATCCATATCTCAAGTTGTGTCTGCAGTTCAAAATGCCATGGGTGGATTTAGATAGTAGGTGTTTCCTTCTGAAAAGTATACACTGATCTTGATAACATGACATTAGAGATCCATCAGCTAAGCCCATGTCAGTATCAGCCTCCTTAAACTAAAGAAGAAAATGTTTAGTGCCTCACTTCACAAGGCAATTGCTGTTTATAAATCACCAGGTTGTGTTACATACCCCTTTAAAAATGTTATCATCCTTCACTGAAACCTGTCCTTTAAAAATTAAGGGTCCTGATAATTCTAATTACATCATTAACTTGCCCCGTTGTCATTTTGGATAAAATACTACTGGATTTCTGGCTCACTTCTCAAATCAATGAGAACTATCTGTGGAATGCTCCAGCTTCAATAACTGCAGAAACACACAGCTGAGACCATTAGGTAGAGTGTTGAATGACAAGCAGACCTAATTTGTCCAAGGAATGGAGTTTTATCTAGGGCAGAGGAAGATAAATCCGTGAACTGAAGGCACAGCTATTGTAACGCAGCGCTCTGGAAGCATCTTATCATTCTCAGCCGTAACAGAGTGCAGGCGAACTGGCACAGCCCCTCATTCTTCCAGGGAAAATGATTGTGGGCTTTCCAGAAAAGTGAGTGTGAGGCTGTCTCTGTCTCCAGGGGAGCCATCCCACGAGTTTCCCACTGTGGGTCCAGGCAGAGGGTCGGTCACACCTCAGGAGTGTTTGTTAGGAGGACCCTGATGGCAGTCCTGACGCCAGCTCGGTGACACGAGGCCTCAGTGCTGCCTGTGCCCACAGCCAGCAGAGCCTGTCCCTCACCTCCTGCTCTCTGCAGATGCTGCTGCAGAGGGGCTGCCTTCCCACAGCTCAGAACAGCTCTTGCTCTGCTGTGGTGGGATCGTAATTTCTTTCCACTTGCACCTGAGTTACAGCTCTGTGTTTTGGTACACTGCGAGCATTTGGAAGTGAATGAAAAAACAGAAGTGTAGCCAAAATTTTCAGAGTCTAATTTTCATATTATGTCAGAACAGGATTCCAGATTGGAGTAATATTGTATTTTGGCTTATGTGTTTTAGAAAATTGGTTGCAGATTCAGATTGAGAGTGAAGTCTACTTGTTGATGACAGTGCTGGGGAAAACATTGCAGAGATTGGTTTTTTTATTATTAATGTGGAACATGCCCAGATAATTTTCATGCTACAGGTTTTGAAAATAGGTTGTTCTTGCTTGAAAATTTTCATTACATCTTTGCATTTGGAGTTGTTTTACCTTGGAAGTTCTTTCTTTTGTCTTTCCATGAAGAAAACAGCGTGAGAGAAGAGTCATGGAGAAATTGGAACAAGACATTTAAAAGCTAAGATTTTTCATTCAGACTGCTGCATTATTAGAAAAAGAACATATTCACCTACAGAAAAGGATTAAAACATTTAGGGATTGTTGACTATCTGTATTTTTTACTACAGGTATAGACTATAAATGAGTATGAAAGAGTAGTTGGTAAAAACTATTTGGAGTTGAAGGTGCTGCTTTCTGTGCAGTGCTGTATATTTGCTATAAGGCATTTACTTTCCCTACTTTTAAAGAGTTGGTTTATGAAGTGTTTCTTGGAAATACTTGTTAAAGGGAAATGGAAAAGACTTGTTAGTATTTTAAATAGCATCGTTTTGGTTGAATGTAAAAAGTGATTTTTCTTTCTTCTTGTTTTATCTAGATGATATATTTGCTCCTCATGACTATGAGGGGGAGAAAAGTGGGACAAGGGGGCAATTTGGTTGATTTGGCAGGACTTGGCAGGATTAGTGTTAGACATTATTGAAAAGACTGTGTTCTTGGGTACTCCTGGACACAACATCTCCTGCTCTCACACTGTTGGTGTGCATTACCAAATGGGGAATGCCATAAGTCAGGTATCTCCAGTGTAAACTGGTTGAGCTCTCTGATAGTGACTTCAGACCTAGATCTTCTGTCCTCTGAGAGAGCTGATGCTGATAAACCCTAAGGCTTGTAGAGTTCCACCAGCTTGGATGCAAAGAAATCCATTTCAATGGTAACTTAATCTGAATCATTCCTTATTTTTCTCCTCACTGGTCCTTTTTCCATTTCTAAAGTCTTTCTTGGACATGTTCTCCATCTTTTCATCTGGTACTAAACCTCTCAAGTAACCCCACCTTGAAGCAAGTTAAAATCAGTTCAAAAGCTATCATCCAGTTTGTTTTAGATGCCTAAAACAACATAACTAGCATAACTAGAAAGCTGTTTGGGCTGGGAGAAGCCTGGACTTTTTCTAGGACCAAACAGGAAGGCAGAGCCACCTCTGCAGTGCACTCCCTTGAGGGTCAGCTCCGGAGGTCCCATGTCCAGCCCAGCTGCTGTTGTGTTATGAAACAGATTTCTGCTCCTTGCTGAGTTATGTGATATTGTGCAAATCATATATTTTGGATCAGACTCGCCTCAGGTTAAAATAATATTGCAAATTTCACATACATATTCGGGCTTTTCCTAGAATCTCACTAAACAGGGATGGAAAGAAACTCATTGAAGAGCCTTGGACAATACATATCCAAGACAACCAAACCTTAGTCTGTACCCACTACCAACCAGCTGTTCTCCACTGTGTAACAGAAGACAAAATGAAAAATACCTTTGGAAAAAGAATTGCAGTTCTTTAATAAACCATCCCCAAACCCAAACCTTCTGGCCCCAGTTTTTTCATTTTATTGCCCTGCTTTGCCCTTTGATCAGTATCTTTACTTGGGTGTCATGGCAATATAATAGGTGATGGTTTTAGTGTCAGAACAGAAAAAAAAATATTCTTTGTCAAAGAAAAGAAAGCATTTGGAAGGGAAATAGAAAAACTTGAACTTTTCCATATGTTTGCAAGCTCATGAAAACTGGCCTCAAAAAAAATCCCAATGTTAAAAGGGTTTTAAGTGTGGCAGGAGTATCATTAGGTTGCTATTTACCCTCCCCTCTGAAACCCAAACCTTTATTTGCATACACTGCAGGCTTGTCATCCTTAGTCAATTAATGAGCAGGTCCCTGTAATCTGCTCCTAAATATTCTCCACATAGTTGGGTGAAGCTTGCAGAAAGGGGGGCCGGGATCATTGTTCTGACTGTGTTTTGTTAAGACTTCTTTAATCAAAACGTTCATTCAGATAGAGAGGCTGGCTGCATATTTTGGCATCGCGATGAAGGGGAGCTGGGACAGGGTTGGGATGGGGAGGGAGGCCTTGGAGGAGGGGTTGGTGTTGCCTGCTTCTTCTTTTCCTTTTTTTCCCCATGAGCTTGGAAAGCAGCTATTTAACTGGTGTGGAAAAACAAATAGAAAACATACATGGAGGTCATGACTTCTCAGGGATTTGTTGAAATTCTTTTTTAACAGGGATAGAAGTATCAGCCCCCAAGCTGTGGGTGTGTGAGACGCACAGCCCATCCCTGTGGCCTTTCTGCCTTTTTTTGTTTGTTTGTTTTCTTTTCTTTTTTTTTTTTTAAACCTGTTTTCTTCCAGCCCAAATGGACAGAGAAGGTAGAAGTAGGCTGGACACACAGCTGTTATTTTGTTTGGCCAGGTGCCTCCTGGAAGAACAGCCCTGGCAGGATGGGTTTGGTGCTCCCAGGGAGGGTGTCCATCCAGGTGCAGCAGGGTCTGAAACTGCAGATACAAGAGTGTCCAAGGGCTGCAGCCCACCCTGCCTGCAGGCAGCTTTACACTCAGGCCAGCAATGACTCCTACAGCTTTTGTGTCACCTGCAGAACTGGTTTTTAAAAGTATCATTCACTGTCCCTAGAGACTTCACTGACGTTCAGCCTGCTTTTCCCCTCCACATCTTCTCCTATTTGTAATTCTCCTGCATTTACAAGTTTAGATGCTCTGGTGGCCCCTAGATCTGAGGTAGCCAATTTGAAACTCAAAGACCTGTGTTTTCATACTCAAGTATCTATGGCATGCTGAGGGGTATCCCACTAGCTTTAAATCAGAGAGGCCAGCTACAGAAATCTCACTAGCATGAACTGTGATGTAACTGCAACATCTCTGGTCCATGAGCACTGATGGGAAGTGGGCAGGGATTAGCTCATGGCCAGAAGTAGCTCCCCAGAGCTGGTCCCAAGAAATGTTCTTGCTTGTGTACTTTGTTTCCCTTCAAGCAAAAAGTGTTTTTGCCTTTTTCCCCCCTCCAACTCTGGGAAAGAGAAAGGAGTGATGGAACTGAACTGTCATCCAAAGATGAAAGATTCATTTTGCAGTCCACTCAGACTTCTAATATATTACTTCAAATTTTGGTGATTAAAAGAAAGCCATAATGGGTTAATCACATGCTCAAACTGAAGACTGCTTCTTCCTGGTTTCCCTTTTCCATAACAAGCTGGAAGCTTATCTTCTTGGCAGCTGACAACTTTGGGCTTTGGGTTAAATCAGTTTAACCCGACATTCCGTCCTTGGCCATTGCTGGTCTCCCTCGTGATGGAAGCTTGGGAGTGCTGGAGGAAAACCAGGTGAGTTGGCAGCATCTTTTGCTTTTGTGGCAGCCACGTTCTCCTCATGGAGATACTTGTTCTCACAGTCCATTCACTTTGCACTGTTTCAGTCCTTCCTATCAGAGGCTGCAGTAAGAGGATATTGCTCTCCCAGATGCCAGAAGGGTCCATAAATCAGAGGAAAACAGGTGTCTTCAAGTCCAGAGCAGTATATTTTGCAGCCCTGCAGTAAAAGCCACAATGCCTTGTCAAGGCTGGTTAACAGGAGAGTATCCTCCCTTCATAAAGGAATGATAACTAGAGCTCAGATGTCAGCCTTTGACCCAGGAAGGGCTGGTGTGAATTTAGGGCCTTTCAGATTGCTGGAGGAACCAGCGGGTTTTGGGATGCTGCTCTGGCTCCCTGGCAGCCCCCATAACTGCCTGTCAGCTCTTGAGATCCTTATCTTGCATAGTGCTGTCGAGTGTGTAAAGGTTCCTGACCTGCATGGTGCAGGGAAAATCCTTCAAAGCGAGATCCCTTACTTGTCTTCTGGCCTCTGCCCACGTACAGCTCATAAACCAGAAGACTAATAAAGAGAACCCAATCTTTATCATGTTTTTAAAAAATTAATGTAGTTGTCGTGGTCTGGGAACAACTCCCTGCTCACAACTGGAGATAAGGATTACGAGTGTGGAGGCAGAGCCCTCATGTCAGGGAGGGATGGATGGGGTTTGTATTGAGGCGCTGGACTGGAACTCTGGAAGTTGATTGCCAGCTCTCTGCCTTGCCATAGTTGTCCCTTTTGACCCTAGGTGTGCTGCCTTCTGCTTCCTCTATTTAGCCTGTGAACTCTCTGAGGAGAGAAGGAGAAATAAGGAAATAAGGCATTTGTGTTATTAAGAGATTCCCCTGCAACTGCACCCTGCAACGGTGATGACTCTACATGCAGCAGTCTGGAGTTTGGATATTTGTCAGGAGATGAGGCTGGAAATCCTTAGGTCACCTGCTCATTAGGACAGGGGGAGAGAGGAGTCTCAAAAGCCAGGAGGATTGACCAGGGTACAGGAAGATAATAGCTGGAGAGGTTTTAGGATCACTGGATATTTCATGGCAGTGACTAGCTCCCATTTCCCTATCTCAGCTTCCTCTTCTCCATCTGCAATTAGAATTATGGTTAAAGATACCTCTCCCCACAAGCAGGTGAGGAAAGGCACACATCTCTATCCCAGTGTTGGTAATGTTTGTTTTTGATTGACATAATATTACACTTTGAATGCACATTCCAGAAATACACTCTCATCTCTGGAACAGAGCAAGGCTAAACAAGGTTGTCAGAGGATTGGGACATATAGTGCATAGGAGTAGGAACAATAACACTGTTACTCCACATATGATCATGATTTGATACTGGTCTGAGTCAAATCTAGTATCTAGAGCAGTTCCACTGTAGCCAATAAATCCAAAGTAGGAAAAAAAATGTAATCAGAGATGATGGTGCTTATGTGTGTCCAAAAAAATTATTTGCAGATAGATATTCACGACTCTGGCATTGTGCCTCTGCCCAGAATATTTGTCCAAATATTTAAAAAAAGTAAATAAAAAAAATGAACTTTTAATGTAGTCCCGTGTCCATGAATTTTCAGCTGAACTTTGGCAGTAAGCCCTAAATGTGATAAAAGACTCTGCACCAATATATTTTGCTTTTCTCTTCTTTTTTTTTTTTTTTCATTTTTTGTCTTTTCTTTCTCTCTGTCTCTACAGACAAAGCTGAAAGCATAGCATAGATCTTGAGTTATGGCTGATGCATTTTTCTAAGCTAAAGTATCTTGTTAGCTCTTATGCTAATGATTGCAGCAGAATCCAAGCCTCTGTGGGAATTTATGGGAAGAGAGGTTACCGCTGAGCATCGTGTTGGACTTTGGATCTTCCTCTGGTCCCTCCAGAGCCAGACTGAGCCAGTGCCTTGTATGTAACATCAAGGTAGAAAGTCTTGCTGTCCCCATTTTACAGATGGACTTTTGAGAGACAGGAGGAATAAAGCCAAATGCTTCAAAGACTCTTAGTGGAGGTTAAGTGCTGAGTTTCCTTTGAAGGTTTAAACCCAAATGACATGCTTGTGATCATGTAAGAGATTTGTATCACCCATGGGAGCAGAACCATTTTTTCAGGGTAGTGTCATAACCACTCCACAATCCTTCCTCTTTCTTCTCCCTAAAGCTCCCACTGACTTCAAAGGTGAAGAATTATGGCCTTCATCCCACAGCACTGTGAGCTCAGACGTGTGTACAGAGCTTTATCCACACATATATTCCATCAGGGATACTGACTCAAGTAAAACTACACAGACGGTGGGGAGAGGAAGAAATTTTTGCAAGGCTGGGATTTCTTTCTTTTTCTCATAGTTCCTTTCCTTAACCTCAAAAGTTTAACTGAGGAATCCAGAGTGTACCTAATGACTGAGTTTGTGGTCCATCTGTACAGTCCACAGGAGAGCTGGAACGTAAAGGAAATAGGAATAGAAAAAAGGAGGAGTGCTACCTTATTAAGTAAAACAAAATATTCTGTATTTTGAACACCTCAGTGAGATATATCATTGAGTTTCCATTAGAATTATATATAAATATGAGTTGGTTGGGTTCTCAGAAAACTGCACAGCTTGCACACCTAGATTTTTCACTGGATGTGAAAAATCTATTTATCTCTTGTCATTTGTATCCACTAGAAGTGAGCACACCCTAGGTGATGTGTTTTTCTGCTGATCCAGCTGTTACTCTCCTAGGTGAACAGCAAAATTAGAAGTCTGGATTTTTCAACAGACACATCACCCACTCCATTGTACGTTTAAATACTGGTAGCAATATTCAGCTATTATTAGATCAGTCCCTCACCCAGGGGCACAACAAACGTCTCATCCATTCACTCTCAGCTCAAAACCAACAGATTCATATCATTAAAATGTTAAAATTAATTTTTTCACAGAAGAAAACAAAATAAAAGTAGAAGGGGGAAGGTGCATCCTTTTGGTGCATATTTAGCCCATCCTTTTAAAATAAGAGATCTTCTCTTTTCTGAAAAACCCCTGAACTTAAATTCTGGCTCCAGTTAAGAGTTTCCTAATTGCGTGTGACTGTTTCTTGACTTCCTGATCCCTGTCTGGTTTAAGGGTTTCTTAAATCATCAGGAGCAGCTGTCTCCCTGAAGCCAGGCATGGTGTGTGTCACTGACTGTGGAAAGGACCTGGATACAGGGAGGAGCAGAGGTGATTAATGGGGCAAGTGTCACAGCTCAGAGTGTGGTTGCACTACTGTGTAGGGGCAGGCTTAGTGCAGTCATTTATCTTCTGTCCTCTGCCACACACACGCTGAAACACACGTGCAGATTTTATTTTTGCCAGGCATCAGGAATGCAGGAATGCACACAGTGCAGCAGGACCTGTAGCTGGTGCTGTGCCTCTCTAGGTGATGCCTTCCCTTGTCTTGTTCTGTGGGCAAGCAAAAGAAAAACTGACAAAACCCACTACTTGGTTTTAAGTTCATCTCTCTGCCCTTGGCAAACTTCTTCCCACAGAAGAGAAGGAAAGAAAGAGAAGGGGGGGAAAAGGCAAGCAAATGGCTCTGTTTTGTGTACTGTATTTTAGGTTAGATAAAGAGAAGGAACAAACTGTGGGTTAAATGTGGATGTAGGATTGCAACTGATAGAGTTGCACAAGGAGGTTAAAGGGGCTTCCCTTCTTGGCAAAGATCTTATACAACATCTGTTTTTTGGTTATCTAGGCCTCCATCAGCAGTGGGGTGCACAAAGCTGCTTGGTCCCCCAGCATTGCTGCTCTTGCTTTTTGTAGGAGCAGTTGTGCTCACAGGCAAGGCTGTACCTTGCTCTTCCCAAAGCATCTCAAGTGTTTCAAAACCAGGTCCCAGCCTTCACTTCCCTTCAGCCAGAAGCAGGGAAGAAGAGACTTCTCTTATGTGGGTGTTGAGCCTTCAGATGCTTCCAGGAAATGTCACCTTCCACTTCAGTGCCTAAAGGCTTCCCTGGCTCCTGCCTGAGAGCCCCAGTATAGAGGAGATGCAAAAGTTTTTGATATCTCCATGCACCAATTGATTTGCAGCTTTGCATTACAGAGGTTACTGCAAGTGTAAAATGGCTACTCATTCCTCAGACTTTATTCCTGCTATATAAATCTCTCCCTGTTTTTCACCAGAAGTGGAAGCCACTATGTCCTTTGCTGCTGTAGCCAGCAGCATTTTGTCTCTTTGACACCATCAGTCTGCTCCTCCATCCCTTTGAGACAAACATGCATTCTTGCCAGACATGGAGGCAACTTCCTTGGGTTTTCACAGGAAACTGGTGTCTCCAATAGGTCGGACTTAATGGGACTTATTACTTGTTGAGTGCTGGCTCAGGGCTAAACTCAGAACAAGGTGCAAAGTACTTGCATGCTCTGAGGAGTTCACAACTTAGCTGGTGATGCTAAGCCATGCTGGAAAGCCTGGAGGAAGTAATGACTCAGGGTAATGTGACTGAACCCTTAAAGAAGGACATGCTGTGAGGAGCACAGTGATTTGGTAAAGCAGGCTGAGAAGCAATTTGGAAAATCAAAGGTCCAGCTGGTCTGTGAGACCCAAGAGGCTGGGACAGGGTCCCTTACATGGAGTGTTATCTCCATTCCCTTGGCATCTCCTGGTTCAGGAGATGTGGTCCCCTTTTCTGTCTCAGTCAACTGGGAACAGCCTTCAGTGTGAATCCAGAGTGAGATGTGGACTCATCCTGCAAAATGCATGGTGAGAAATCTCTGCTGTTTGGTCCCTGACATATATTAGGAGTGATGCAGATGGGGCTGCAATGAAAAAGCCTTAAGGAGAGTCTCTGGGAAGATGGAAATCAGTTTTTCTCTCTAAGACTCCTGAAAATTTTTGGAGAAGCATTATGAGCAAAGAGAGTGGGAAGAGACAAAAATTGATGTAATAAAACCATGTCCCCGAGTGGAACAGGAAGAGGTGGGCTGAAAAACAAAAACTAAAGACAAGTTTTAGAAAATGAGTACAGGAATTTTGTATAGTAGAAAACCAGAGATAGAATTAACCCAGGTAACAGAGTCACTGCACCAAGTGTTTCAGAACAGCAAGTGAGGGATGTTCTCCTCATGGGCTGTGCATGCAATGTCATTACACTGACTCAGATTAACACTGGAAATCCTGGCAGCTTTACATGTACCTAGGGACTCAGAAATCTGAATCTGGGGTTTGCAGCTTAAGCTGCTTTCCAGTAGTGAGGCACAGAAAATCACCAGAATGTGCTTGGGTCCTGTTAGCAGTCATCAAACACTGCCCCCTTACATCTCTTCTCTCTGCAGGGCCCGTGGGCTCCCAAACCCTTGTGGCAGACCTGGGGCTTTCACTGTGTCAAAAGAAGTTGTTGTCCCAGTGATGAGAGACTTTTGGCTTATCTTTTCGTTACAGCTTGGATCTTGGCTCATTCCTGGGTCTGCTGCCCTGACCAAAGTCCTTGGGGTTTCAGCCTTTCTGCTGTACCTGTGAAAACATCTCTCCTCACAAAAGCAGGGACTGAAGGAGCAGTTCATGTGGAAATCTCTTCCTCAGCTAAATCAGGAATGTTCCAGGGATTTATGTGTTGCAATGCATGATCTTCTCTGATGAGACCTAATAGCATGTAAGGATAAGGGGATTTACCCTGAGTACATCTTCCTGTGTCTGCATTTGCTATGCTTTCCTCTTTTCAAACTGTTAGGTTCTTAAAAGGCCACATATACAAGCCAAATCTTACAGTCCTTACTTAGTTCATGGTGACCTCAGCTGAGAACAGACCCCAGGAATTTGGTATTAAACAGCCAATGATTTTTTTTGAACAAGCAGAGAATAAAGGTCCAAGTAACTCACCCAAATGTAACACCTGAAACTACGTTTTGATGAAGGAACAGAGAAAAATCAAAATTAACTAAATTTTCCTTCAGCAAAATACTAGTTTCACCTTTTTAAAAAAAAAAAAAAAAGTATATTCATTGGGAATTTTTTTTTTTTAAGGGTTCCTAACAACCTCCTATGCTCTGATCCTGTAGTGGTTTCTTGTGTGATAGTGGTGCTCAGGCGGCTTAAAGAAAGCTGGATTACAACTTGCAGTGTTTTGTGGGTTCCTTAACCAATACCACCTGGGCTATGGCCTCTCTCTTTGTTTCAGGTCCCAAACTTCATCAACACAACACTCCCACCCCACGAGCAGGTGACAGCTCAGGAAATAGACAGCTACTTCAGACAGGAGCTCATCTACAAGAGGAATGAGAGGATGGGGAGAAGAGTGATGTCACTTCTAAGGGAGAACAGAGACAAGAGCTTCTTCTTTGCCTTTGGAGCAGGTATGGCATGGTTTTTTCTGTTTTATCCATTACCATGATTGGAAGTAGAGTGTTTGGAATGCTTCAGGTCTCTGGGCCTGCAGGAAGATTTCTTACAAGGCTTCCTTTTGAAGCAGAAAGACTTTTGTTTGTCCAGACCCACTTCTAAAATTGAGTGAGTTGTAGGAGGTGGGTTTAGGTCCAGCCAGGCTGCATTTACTTTGTTTTCCATCTGGCTGTAGAAATGTGAAGCTGTAAGCACTTTTCATGCTGTTGTGTTTGTTCCCTTCCCAGACCTGTGGGCTACTTGGCCACAGGTGTAGAAAATGGCTCAGGTCCCTTTGAATTTGGAAGCCCAGGTGCTGATGGCAGTGAGTGGCAGAACACAAGCCCTTTGGGGGCACAAGCACATGTGTGTGGCTCCGGGTGCTGGCCCAGGATTCAAATCTTCTGGAGTTACTGCAGTTAAACCTTCTTGATGGGTGACTGAGCTGCTTTGGTGGCGTGTCTGTGCAGACTGGCTGGTTTGGGGCTTTGCACAAGTGCATGAGTTGTGTGTGAGGCTAAATACCAGCATTTTAAACCATTAAGTAAAAATCCAGTGTCCCTCTTCCTGTTTAAGTGCCCTCCCCAAAGTCTGCAGGACAAAGATGTCTGCAGTGCTTCTGTGAGCCTGTGACAGTACATGCTACTGTCCTTTCTCTCCCTTTTTTTATTTCTTTTCCCTTTTCCAATGGAATCCACATTTCTGTGTGATAAGAGTATGAATAATAACTGTTCAGGCCCCAGCTCAGCAGAATCCTAAGCACCAGCTCAAGCGTCTCTTTGAGCTCCCTCGACTTCAAGGCAGCCTGAGATTGCTGTGTCAAGAACCAATCTGCTCCTCCTGCTCCCTCTCCTTGGCAATTTCTCATTTTTGACAGAACTTTGCTTCTCATCCCATGGCTCTCGCTGTGAACTTTGGCAACAACTCACCTTTCGCTACTCACTTCAGTGGGAATTTTGATTAAAGACTGTGGCTTTTAGCAAAGACACGTGCATTTTGATGTATTTATTTTTTGAGTGTATCCGGACTGAATTTTCCCAAGCTTATTTAATCTCAGGCTTGGCTGATATTTCTGGCGAAGGAGTTTTGCTTAACTGTTTTTGCAGTAGGAAAATATATCATGATGGCTCATAATTGGACAGGCATTCATAAAAAACAGCCTGTCTAACACAAGGAGCGAGGTTTATCAGAGATTATTGAACATGATGGCTTAGATAACAGTTTCCAGTTTTGGAAATCCCTTAACCAGTACATAAATGGAGCTGAGAGGATAAGCTGGGCATCACTGCCCACTTGTCGTGCTCTACACATTTTTACAGGGCATCAGCTACAGACCATGGACTAGGAGGGTCATGGATCCAACCCACTGCAGCTATTTGTTTCTGCTAATAACAGAAGTGAAATTAAGCCCATGGATGCTAATTCCTTGTTGCATTCTATAGAAAGGCACTTGTGGGAGGTTTGAGCTTTCTTTCCCTGTCCCCATCAGAGAGCACCTACCTGAAACTCCCAGGGAGCATCCCTTGGGAAAGCTGGCTCATAAAGAGCAAGTCTCATTTTGTCTTTTAGGCCCATTTCTGGTGATGTTGAAAACTGCCTTTGTTGCTGGGTTGTTTTGTTTCCACAGCCTTGAGCATGGCAGAACAGAACAGACACACGCGGACGGATTTATTGAAAACTGGGATGTGGGAGATGCCGAGGAAAGCTCTTTCTTTTTTCTTTTTTTTTTTTTCCTGGTTCTTTGTTTCAGCATCCCTTTGCCTTTTCTCACCAGATTGGGCCATCCCTGCAGGCTATCCCTGCTTTAAGTACAATTAATTCCTACTTTCTTCTCTGGGGTGGTTTTTTTTCATGCAGCAAACACTAAGAAAATTATTAATTTTTTTCAATGCCAAAATTTTATGTGACCAAAGTGCAGGCAAGTTCATTTCCTCTTATGGTTCAAATGTAGTTTTTTTTCTGAAGAATTTTTGTTTCCTCTTTAGCCCCATGCACTGAATTAGAAGGGTGGGTTTTACTGATAGATCTTTCATTTTGCATCCTTCTATCTAGTTCTTTAATTTAGAGGGGTTTCTTTGGTACGTGCTTGGGTCATGACTTCAAGTTGTTTTATAAAACTTTGAGGATTTGGTTTTGCCTTTTATAAAAGTAAAGGATGTTTTTGATGAAAGTTGAGGCTTTCACATATTCCCATGAATTCTGAAGTGCAAAATTTTAGGAATGCACTTTCAGTTAGGATAGGCATGATAGAGTCTGTGGGAGTTTATTTCCTTCCAGAACAGTGCAATTTAAGGTTCTGCAGCTCTTAGACTAACATGATGAAAAAGAAATATTCTGGACAATGTGGTTCAGAAGATATTGCCCTTTATGCCAAGCATGATCTCTGCATTAGTCTCTTAATTCTGAGGATGTTGGAACTAATGAATGAATAGTAATTAAATTATATATGTGTATTATGAATTGTTTTCCAAATTTCATAATCTCCATCATAGTTTCTGGGAAAGGAAGAATCGGATAAAACTGTGCTGCCAAATAAAATTAGGAAAATAAGTATTTTCCTAAGTAAGAAAATAAGCCTGTTATGAGAAAAGCACCTTGGAAACACTTCAACAAATTTTTGTTTAAAAAACAGTTTTACAGACCAGGGCTGCTCTAGGAAGGAGCCCCAAGCCCTGCAGGATGATTCATATGGACTCAGAGGTATCCTGTTACTCCCAGGTATAACTGGAGCCAAGGGGCTGGGAAATAGGATCTCTCCCAGAAAACAGCCCTTCCTCTGGTGGCCTCCCTGCAGGGAGCTGTACCTTGTGGATGCTGCTGTAGGGAAGTTTTACCTGGCTTTTGCATGGCTGCATGCAGCACCTGAGGCTCTCTTGCTCTCTTGGGGCATCATCCTCAGCTTATTTCAAGATTCCAGTGCCATGGGTGGGTACTTCTGTAGCATCTAATAATGAATTAGTATACTAAGCTTGACTAAGGCAGAAGGCACCACACAGGTGTCTTTGCAGACTGCAGTCAGGTTTGGCTCGGTGTATCCTGCTCCATGACTGTAGAACAAAAAAAAAAAAAAAAAACAAACAAAAAAAAAAACCAAAAAAAAACCCCAAACAAACAAACAAACAAAAACACGACAAAAAACCCCAAACAAATCCAGTGAGTGGCTTCAAATGAAAGACACGATGATGATATCCTGGCAGCCTGGTGGTGCAGGAGCCTGGTGCCTCTGAGCTGGAGGATGCAGGTGTCTGTCAGCAGAAAGTGATGTGGTCAGAAATCCCTCCTGGGCTGAAACATGGCAGAGTGTAAAGCCCTGTCCCCATAATAAAAAATGCACTTCACCATCAGAAAAAAACATAGCTCACCCAGGTGGAGGGAGATGTTGCAACCCCCCTGACCAGACCTAAATAATCTTCCTGTAGGGACAGATTCCACGCCCTGGTCCCAGCAGATCTGGAGGTCAGGTCCCCACTGGAAGCACCCACTCAGCTCTCAGCTGGAAAATGTGGCCATTGAACTGATTGGAATACAGCAGGCAAATTAATTTAGTTGAGCAACTCTGCCTGTTTATAGGCTGGTTATTACCTATTTTATACATAGGTTTTTCTCCCTTCTTCATCCTGCCTTCCTGTTAAAAAGAAGGCAGATCAAAATCTTTCAGCTGATAGTTTTTTGGGCATTTGTGGGAAACAGAATTTTTGTGTTTTCTTCTAGAAAAACAAGTCCGTTTTTGCAGATGTCAATCAAGTTCCCATGTGCTTGGATGTCATTGCTCTCCTGTGAAGTGGGATTCCCACTAAAAGTTTCACTATGTGCCACTTAGAGCTGTGCTGCAAAGGCCTTGGGGTGCATCTTAGGAGAGCTGGTTCTGATTCTGGCCTGGGACAGCACGAGGCTGTGGAACATCCAACAGACAAATCCTGGGGACAAAGGAGTGGGCAAGGGACAGGCATTTGAATATCCAAGCAAGCTGAGATAAAACAGTTTTTCATAAAGTGAAGCAAAGTTTCATTATGCTGTTGAAAGATGGGGGCTTTGTTCCAGTCAAAAGTATTAAAACAAAAAAAATTACACAATTCTAAAAGAAACTTTTCAGTTTTCTGTAATTCTAAAAAATAAGAAATAGACTTTTTAATAGATTTCCACCTTTTCCATCTTCCATGACTTTACTTACTATTTAAATGTGTTGGAGTAATTCAGACTTTTAATTTATTCCTTTATAAAACACATAGAAGTGAAAATAGCCATTTATTCTTTCTACTTTCATTTCTTTCTCTTCTCCAAGAAAAATACAGGCTCTGGGTAAAAGAAACCCAGCTCTGTACCCGGTTCTGTAGACTTTATTCCACTCCTGCCAGCATTTACCATGTTCAGACTTAATGTAAAAATCTTGCCATACCTGTATTCACAGTTAGTGTACCCTAGGAATGAAATAGCACTTATTGTCTGTGCAGTTAAATGATATTTTTCATTTAATGGGCAGGGTAACTTTTCACTTTGAATGAATAAAGGTAGCTAGAGTACTTTCAAGTAAAATTTGGGCATTTGCTTGTGTTTTCTGTTTTGAAAATCATGATGGTTTACTTGGAATTACTGATCTGTAATACCAGTGAAGTGCCTTCTACATCATTTCTACAGACGATTTATAAAGGTCCATTTACAGCCAAGAAAGAGACACACAGCCAAGAGCACACGGGCTGTTAAAAAGAGTTAATATTTTGGCAGCTAAAACCATATACATGAAGTCAATGTTTAAGAAAAAACCCACTCTGGTTTATTTCATTTTTATGGGCAAATAATTTTCAAGTAACACTTATGATAACAGATGGATAAATTTATGTCTGCAGTTAATTTGAACAATAATTTCCTTAGGATGTTTTACTTGCTTTTTTTTTTCTTTCTTTCTTTTATGAGAGCTGTCAGTTTTGTAGCTGAGAGCTGGATTTACTGCTTCAGAAATTCAGATGCTGCTCCAGTTCACAATGTTTATTAGCAGCCAAATCAGTAGGCTTTAAGGCAGTGGGTTTTGTTTCTTAAAACAATAAATATATCATAGAGAATATTCTTTTACTGAGACAGAGTTGAAATGCAAGTACCATAGCATCTCCCATGGCAAGAGGGGAAGCAAGTTGTCTCTGGGCCACGGTTCTGGGGTGGAGGAAAGCATATATTAAACCATCCCAACAAGCCCCACAGCATCTGAGAGGTCAGAGAGAAGCCAGCTGTTGTCTGTGGTGTGGTGGAAGCCAGATTGCCCACAGCTCCTCATGAAGCTGGTGATAGCAGAGAACTGTTGGTGTGAAAGTCAGAGCACTCTTGCTCACCTGCAGGCTTAGGTGGCTGAGTTTAGGTACATATTTGTTGAGGGATTAGGTTTAAATTTGTGAGATGTTCTGCAAGAAAACTAATACAGGCTCTGCTATAGATGCCTGTGTGCTGCCATGAAAGCAGAATAGCAAAAGCAACAGTAGAATTTGATCATTTCCATGCTCAGAACAGGTGAATTCCCTGCCCATCCTTCAGAGTTCTCTCAGTCTTCACTGGATGGGCAGCATCATCAGGAATGATTCTGATCATCATAAATTAGACTTTTAGCAGGAATCATTGAATAATTTGGGTCGAAAGAAACCTTTCAAGGTCACCTAGTCCAAGCTCTCAAACAGCAGTTACTTGCTTCCAAAGTAAATGTTCTGTGGTGATTCTTCATCATGGGGCTCAGAAGTGGGTTGCACTCTGTTTTCAGTAGGGAAAGAGAGAATTGTGCGACTTTCCTATAGGATGGGGCTGGTACGAGAGCACAGCAAGAATCTAAAATCTCCCCCTTGTATTCCTCAGCTCCAACTCTTTCCCTTTTGACCTCTCTGCAGAGGATTCCCGGGGGAATTTCAGCACACATCATTTTAGATACTTGATGTACCAAAGACAGAGGCAGGCTCACCTTTCACCTTCTTCAATGAGCAGGAGTTACGGGCATCTCCAAGGTGACTGAAGCCTGCAATGGTCTTGATCACCACTGAGATGTTCTTATTTTTCTCTGAAAACTAAAGCATGTGCCTGAGGAGATATCCAGATGTTGTAGCTTGAACATGCTTCATCAACGTGCTTCATCATGCAAGCTGACCACAACTGAGCTGGAACATTTTGGATGTTGAATTTTGGGGGAAGGGGGCAGAGGAGAGGTGGCAGTGGGGTTTGGGCATTGGAGAACCATATTTCTACTCAGTAGTTTGGAAAAGGAAAGGAAGTGATGGATACTATGAGCAACTGAAACTCAACTAATTAAAATCCTGAGAGCCTTTGTGAAAGCCATTAGCACCTACCATGGGATCTGGCACTGGGGTTCACATTCGTTCCTTGGGAAGTGTTTTTTCAGGAGGGAAGTGCCTTGAGGCCGCTGTCTAACTGCACACTGAGGGATGGGGATTTACAGATGTTGAATATGCAAATAGCTGCTTTGCACTCCCAGCTGAGGCAGTACTGAGTGCAAATCAGGCACCAACACCACTGTTGTGTCACTGGGAACCGACTCATTGGAAGTCCGGTCCTCTCTCCACCAGGACTGCGGAGCTCCTTACAATTCTCACTCGTCATCTCGGATCCTGTGTGGAACACAAAAGGAATAAAAGGAGGGGAAAAAAAGGAAAAAGAAAGTACTTGCAAGCTGGAATATAAAGAGACTTTATCCCCTGGGTCAGGCGTCCTGATCCAATGCTGATTAGTGGTGCTACTGACATCACCAGCACAGTTCATCAACGGGGTTGTCTCAGTGGAGCAAGAAGTTGGCGACCAGGAGATTGAACTTGGCCAGCCTACAAAAGAGAAGAAAAGGGTGAATTAACAGCTTGCAGATGCTAGAATTCCCTCTGCTCATGTTTATTTGGGCATCCAGATGCATGTAGTGAGGTCAGTCTGTTTTTGTGTATGGGCTTCTTTTACCATTAGTTTTTAAGGCAAAGTATCACTTTTCTTTTAGAAATAGACTTGCATGCTAATTTTGACCAAAACCATGCAACTGATTCATTTAAAAGTCTTCATTAAATAGGCAATGCCTGATTCTCTTTTCAGACACTCTGTTGTAAATCAGGAGATACTCCACTGGGGAAAAGCTTGTTCCAAGTGCAAATCCATCCTGCAGCCTTTAAAAAAAAAAAAAAATTATTCAAGGGAACCTTTTTTATGTACATTGGTCTTATATAATACGGGGATTTTGAAATCCCTGAATATTTGCTTTTCACCTGAAGCTGAAATCGGCAAAGAGCACCTCAGTTACGGAGGCCAAAATAAACCTGCCTGCACCACCTTTTTGTGAAAAGGGAACTTCTGTTCTGAAGGCTGATTCCTGTAATTCTGATTTGAGAAACTCCTGTTGTTTAACAAGATATTAATTGTAGAAACACAGCGCAGCCTATGCAATGGTGAGAGCTGTCTTGAGGCCTCCGTCACCTGTACCAAGCTAGGAAGGCAAGACACGTAGCAGGTGAAAGAAAAGACTCCCGTATCTGAGGTTGCAATTTGTTTTTTACCCTGGTATGTCATTGCCTAAACTGTTGACTTTAAGCTGGTCAAGCCCTGGACTGTGTTTGGTGGTCTGGTGGAGAATTCATTGTGCTCAGCAGGGAGTCCTGCCTGGCTGCTGCCCACCTTTGCTTTCATTGTTGCCGCACTGAAAGTGTGTGCAACCCCAAATCCAGGTCTTTGTTTGCTAGTGCAGATATTCAAACAAATGCTGAAAGCAACTAAAATGGGCTTTGCAAACTGCAGTGTGTATGTTCACCATATCTGGTGTAATTTTGCCTGTGATGAATGGGGAAAGTTGCCTGTACGCTGTAGGATTTGGGATTAAAGAAGCACATACATTAATGTCAGCTCCTTTGGGTCTCTGACGTTTTCATATCATATTTATTATTATGCCTGTGCCAAGTTCTACTGTATAAGTCTAATTCTGCCTCTCTGTTCTCAAAGGCAAGAAAACTCTATTGGCCCCTCCTGCCCTATAATATAGGGATTTTGGCTATGTCCTTATAGTGTTTCTCTTTAACATCTGAGATGTAAAAAATGTAGACATAATTTGGGAAATTTTCTCTTCATAACTGAAGAGGCATGAGAGGCTTAAGCACTCTGCTGAGCAGGAATGGGCTTAAGCATGGGATGAAATACTTTTTCACCCACCCACACATGCAAGAGCTTGCTGTGGATCCACAGGCCACCCTGTAAGCTCTCAGGAGACCAGGCAGAGCTCCCATATAACTCTAGATTTCATAATGGGAGTGTTGAAATCAATATATGGATGCCAGACAATTCATCACTTCCCATCCCAAAACTCAGCTGAAAATTCCCATCCAGCTATAACAGTGCTGTTGGGAAGATTTTAAAAGAGCAGTGAGGTGAACCCAAGGACTGGCAACCTTCCTCTACCACTGAGGTTTCTGTAGGATGCTCCTGTGAAAGGCAAGCAGATTGCAAAGGATCCAAGGGTTTTGTCTCAGCTGGGATACCTTTGTGTGCTGCCTGCACTGATTAAAATGTCCCTTCACCCAAGTGGACTTTTAGTCCCCCTGCTGTCCGGTGTTGTCCCAGAGCAGAAGGAAATCTGGTTACTCCTTTTCCTTGAATTCAGAGCCTGGACTGCAAGCAAAGATCCTTCAGTGGTGTTTCAAATTAATGCAAGTTGATGGGGTTGGCCTGAGTTCACGTTCCTTTCTTCTGCCCCTCCTGCCTGGGTGCGTACTCCGGAGGAGGAGCAGCGATGTCCCAAGGCATCCTGGACCACCATAGCTGAGTTCCCTGCAGCGCCACTCTTGGAGCCTCCAGCTGTTGGAGCAGAAGCTGGAAAGGGAATTTAGTAAAGCCAGATATTAAGGAACCAGTTTGTACTGCTTGTGGTGTTGGTCTCTCAGAGGTTCATGCCATTTCTGACCAGTTTTAGAGCCAAGCTGCAGGAGGACTGCATATGGAGAAGAACCAGTGGTAATCTTGGTGCCCTGGAAAGGCAGGGCACAACTGTTGGCTGGAGTCAGTTGTTTTGCAAAAGTGGATTTGAAACTGAAAGCTTCAGAAAGCCTGTCTGTAATTTATGTGGATTTCTTGAGGATTTTTACTGGTATGGAAACTGGGACTGGAAATCTCATTAAACTGGGCGTTCTTGTGAGAGTTTCAGGTTTTCTTAGTCATGGTTGTGCCAGGAATATCATCAGAGAAAACTTACTGAGAAAGGATTTATGGATTTAGGATCAGATCCTATTCTCACTGAACTAATGGTAGTTCTGCAGCTGACATCAAGGTGACTGGCATGTGCACCTGGATGAGACATTATTTATTTGTTATTCTAGGGCTTTAATCTAGGCTGCTACTTTCACATCAATACCCTCTTTATAAGCTTATTAAATCCCAGTTCCATTGTTATTTTCTCTGGTAGATCAGAAGAGATGTGTCAAGGAAAAGAAAATGTATGCGCAGTGTACCTCTGCCCAAAAACAATATTTAAACATCAGAAATGTAAAGTGAAGATAGAATTACTTAGAGGGGCAGAAGGGAAATAATTAAAGCTCCAGCCGGCAAGACGAGATGTCGTAAACTTCAGTTATTCACCTCACTTAGACAATCAAAACACAAACTCTGCCACCGTTCAGGCGTTTTATAGAGGCCTGCAGAAAGCAACAGAGGTCTCTTGGACAAAATTGCTCTGGTGGCAACTGAAACTGGGCTCAAGCCCAAGTCCAATAGCTGAGCTGCCATCTGAAACTGAAAAACATTCGGGTTCGTGCCTGAATCTCAGCTCCCTTTCTGCTCTCTTCAGTAGAAACCCTGACTCTGGACTGGACTGATGGGGAGTGAGAAGAAACTGCAATCTGTGGAAAAGTTTGCTATTTCAAATTGGTTTTTGAAGAGATTACTCACAAAATTGGAAAATATGGTAATTTGTGGCAAAAATGGACTGATTTGGAGGTAGACAAGCTTTTCTTCCTAGAAAAGTTTGCTAAAGAGTTGTGAATTGAAATATGACAAAATATGATTTCAGAACTACCAGGCTTTGCTCCCAGTCAACCTCCAGGCAGGCAGTGGGAATGAAGAGGTAGGTGAATAAACAGAAAACCAGATTAATCTGCCTTGGAACTTCTAGTTTGCAAGAGATCATCAATGAGACCTACCAAATGCTTAGACTTCGATAAAATTTTGCTCCTCACCTGACAGTTACTCTGAACTGAGTACAGAGAACTTCCAAACACCTTTTTAATCTGAACATAACATTTTGGTTGAGTTCAGCTTTGGAACTCTGTCAGAAGAGTGAAATCTCCCATCATTTTCCTGGAATAATGTGAAACCTATGTGACTTGTATTTAAATTAATAACTTAAGTCATTTTTAGTATTTTTCTGTACTTTATTATGGGAAATACCTTAAATACTGAGGTTTGCAAACTTTTAAAAATAGTATTTATACACTGAAGGTAAATGGAGAGAAAAATCAAATGCCACCACTGGGTTAACTCGGTATGAAATTCAGCACCAGTTTTCAGTATTTATACAGAATTCACATTCACTTTGTGTTTTTCCTTGAGGTGTTTGAGGTACAGTGAAACTGCTGTGAGGTTCTTATCACTTAGCGATCTGGTCTGGTTCCAGTTGAAAATTCTGCAGTACCTCTCACTGGGAGGATTGGTTTAAAAGGAACAGAGATCTGCCAAAGAAATAAAGACTTCATTATTGACATCAATGCTATTTTTAATCTGGTTTCCTAAGGAAATGAGGCTTAGGCAACGGCAGTGTTTGTGAGTATGCGTGTGTGTATGTATAGGTGTGTGTAACTATGTCCTTCGCCCTCGTAAATTTTTCATCTGTTGGCTGATTATAACCAAACCTGACAGATGGCTGAGTCTCCGAGATAAGTTCTTGCATGCCTCATGAAAATAAGTGATTGGATAGAAGAAAACGACATTCATAGTGTGTGTCCACTGAAAGGGCAAAGCACGAGCTCAACTTCGATTAGAACTCAGAAAATCCCAGTGGGAGAGGGAGGTGAGCCGCATCCTCATAGACAACAGCATTTTTCTGGTTCCTCTGCATGGGGGAGGGCTTGGTGTGTAGTAAATAGATCAGACATGGCATGGTTTAAATGTAATGATGATGTTTACAGCAAATAGTAATTATTTAGAGTATCTGAGGAGCCACATTACCTCTGGGCTGCCCTCTAATGAGGTGTTCATTCTCAAGGCCAGAGCAGTAGCAGGGAGCAAGTTAATAAATGTGACCGAGGCATGGCTCCAGGACTCTATAAACCTAATGAGTCATGGGCACTCAAACTGTGCAGCCTCACTACTGCTAATTGGCCACGTGTGCCATCAACCATGCCCAAAAATGTTCTTAAGTGGACAAGGGGTGAAAAGAGCATCAGAAACTCCTGTGAGTCCAGGAGGCAGCCTGGGGCAGCATTCCTGTGTGCAGAGTTCAGGAACACGTTCCCCAGAACCAAGGTCATTCCCTTGAGAGCTGGAGCAGCTCATTGGCAGTGGGGAACAAAACTAAGAAACAAAGGAAATGGTAAAGCATGACCAGGAGGAAAGGGGTTTGCAAATTTAGCTTATCAGACAAGGGGATGATTGTCACACAGCAGTTGTAGAAGATGCTCTGAAAACACTGTAGTGAGGAGACTACTTGAAACCTTCCCAAAGAAAAATACAGATGGGAATCAGAAAAGCCAAGCCAGGGTTAGTGCTTAATTTTACTCTTTTTTGCTTGAGATTGAAAATTATGTATTTAGTGTCTTGGTAACAGTGGCAGCTGTTGGGGTGGGACTCTCCCTCTTGAACTCTAGGTGTCTGAAAGTTCAGTGTGTGTTCTGTCTAAGACCATCAGTTCCTTTGAAACCCTCAGAGGACAAATCCTCCCACTTACCTCAAATGCATGTTTTAAGATGGAAGGAATTACCCTCTGGAGATATCTTTCCACTGACCACAGAGGAAACCTAGAAAACTGGCCTCCAACAGATGCCTGACTTTCAGATGAGTGGGATTTATTGAACCCTGAGAGCAGGAGTCAAGAATTCAGGGTGTTCTGTCCTTACCTCTACCTGACCTTGGACAAGCTGCTCGGTGCACTGAGCACCCCCTGAGCAACATTTTGCATTGCTGCCAATGGTAGAACATTGTTAGTCTTGAGGCAAATCTGCAAGCAGAAGACTGACACAGGATTGCTTTCCGTCATGCCTTGGAGAGCATCTTGCTGTGGTCTCAAGGGGAGAAGAAAGTCCTCTGCCACCAGCTCTGGAGAGCTCATCCAGGGCTAGGTTTCTTTGGGGTGGGAGGAGCTGTAACACCCGACTATGTGCAACTTTACCATCCTGTCGTGTGATGTGGTTGGAGCCCAAGGTTCAGCAAACATTTTGTCCACTGTGCAGATGTCCCTGTGAACCCCAGTGCTCAGAGCAAACTCCCCATCTCTGTAGTTGCGTGGAAGAGCTGGATTTGGACATGCAGAAGTGTAAAGAGTATCCATCTTTCCTCTCCTCTTGGCTTGAGGGAACAAAAGCTACTTCAGTGCCAGCACAGTTATTCACAGCCTGGTCTGCCTGGAGACAGAACTGCAGAGAGGAGAGCAGTCTCTCATTTCTGTTCATCAGGCATGGTTATCCCTTTTGCAAGGGAAGAAGTAAACAGTCAAAACAAACAAAAAGAAAAATATATATTTTGACGTCCCACATGTCTGATTTTTTGTTGATCTCTTACAGCCAGGCCAAATCTGTGTAAACGCTGTCAGTGAGGAGTGTTTCAGACCTGGAGACCCTTTGAAAAAGCCTTCTGATATCTCTTGGTTTTCTTGCATGCAAGACTTAGAGACAAATAAGAAGGCGTGCGGGTGGGTTTTGTGTTTTGTTATTTTAGCATTATGGAGAGACTCACCAATAGCCTCCCCTGTGGGGGTCACTCACTGAGTCTGTAGTATTTACTCAGCATTTCTCTGAAACAGCCGCATCTTAGAAATTGTCTTCCTGAATTTACATTCCCAGTTCAACCATCTCCCACACAATGAAAGCCCCAGTGTTGGCTTCGTTTTAAGTCCCGCTCTGCTCAGCGCTCCCGTCAAAAGGGAGCCCTTGGTCCTGGCGCTTTTGTTTTCCTTCAGACCTGCCAATCACCCCGCTTGCCTTTGCCCAAAGTTTGTTGTCTTTGCAGTTGGTCCCAGCGTGAGCTACCAAAAGCCTGGCTGAGCCTGACGGGGGATTCTGTCAGCCTAACCCCAGCACGCGATCCTGCACCTCCCTGCCTCACAAAGGGCCTTTTCACCGGCCCACCGCAGCCCCGAGATTTCATTTCATGGGCTACAATTAATCTGTATTTATTGCCACTTATCTTAAATGGCTAACAATATCAAGAGTTTAAAAAGTGCTTTTAATGTCAAACTGGGTCAATTAAAACTCTACTTAAAATATTTGCAAAACTCCTCGCCTGAAAGTTACCCCCTCGGTCTGCTGTTAACCAAAATGGTTTAAATAAATACACGCAGCTTGAGGAGACTGACATTCGGTAAAATTCCTCTTGATATTTTAGTAGAATCCAGGATTAATTTCCTTATTCCTATATTCACTTGCCTTTTTTTTAATAGAAGGAGAGAAAAATAATAATATTTTAGATGGTTATAAGTATTTGAGAAAGTGAAACAATCAATTAAAACCCTCAAGAGAGAGCCTCAAAACTTTTAATGCCGGAAGAGACTATTAGATTAATTGGTTTGGTCTCCTGGAATTTCATACTGTTCTTTTGTGGGCCCTAACACCATGTGTTTAACTATGAACTTCAAACCATGGGCCACAAGTACTAATTTTTAAATCCTTCAGTATTGAGTGTGGGCATGAGAAATAACGAACTAGAACATAAAACAGTAAAAAATTAGATAATGAAAGACTAGCTTTTACTTGTATAAGTTGGTTTGTACTGAAGGCTGAAGATGGCCAGAGGAATCCATTTTTTCCACTTGCAGGAAAGCCTCCAGTTTTGCCTTGAACATTTATTTTAAAGCTCAATTTGCAGGACAGTCCTAATAAATTGCTTGAAATAAGTGATGCTGTATTGCCCATGGGGACTCAGAACTTTGATACAACGCACCCAAGGTTGCACTTTGTTAGGGTGGTGACACTCACCAGGTGGAGGAGCCCCAAGAGGGACCCCCAGGTAGAGCTTAGCTGGGTTAGATGGAGCAGATTGAGTGAGATCCCAGGCTGAGGGCATTAACTACCTAAACATTGGTTCACATGAAGCCACTTGTCCTTAAACCTCTGATTCTCAAACACTTCGTGTGAGGAGCAGCATTAATGAAGCCTGGTTTCCTGTGGATTTAGGCCATTTGCTTGGATTCCCAGCAGTCTAATAAGGTTGAACTGTAGCTGAGTCATTTCGATTAATTAGGGCATTTGTATTATCTTTATGGGTCTCTGATGTCCCTAAAAAGTCTCACTCTGCAACTTTTCTTTCCACAGGAGAGATCAGTGAGTCTCTATCCAGCCATCTGTATTCATAAAATATATAAGAAAGGGCTCTCTTGGAGACAGCTGCTCTTCTGTCTAATAGATTTGAAATTTGCCCGTGGGTTCAGAATATTTCAAGGGAGATCATAAAAACAAAAACATAGACACAAAGTGACAGCAGGATCCTGTAAGCATCATGATTTTTGGAAGCAAAGTTAAAATGAAATTGCCATATTTATGCAGTGTAAATATTGCACAACTTGAGGAGACCAAATGGTTTTGATCATTTCTTTAGTAATTTCTTCCTGTAGAATATTTAATTTAACAAATCTTTCTCAAATGCTTTTTCTTTTTTTTTTTTTTATAGATTATACATGGAAACACATCTTGAAGATTTTCTTTTGTGTAAAAAATAACATTAAAAAAATTTAGTTTTTCTTCTTCTTCTGGTCCTTGCCATCCATAAAGAGAGTGTGATTATGTCACTTTGGTGGAAAGCAATTATTCTTCAATATCAGTCAGAACACAAAGATACTGGCTTGTGGATGTGCTTTTATTGCTCATTAGTTGCTATCCTATTTGTTATTCTTTTTGATTTTGTTTTTAATCTTAGTCACTGTATGAACAAGCCAAGGGATGCTGATGTCTAATTGCGTCCCAAGAATGGCAAACGGCATGAAGCCAGCAACTTGCAAATAAGGCAGGCTGAAATATGTTTGCACAAACTTTTTCTTCTCTTTTTTTTAATGCTTGCAAGCAGGAATGCTGTAAGTTTCCCATTACTGTTTTTCATCCCCAGGTTATCGTGTCCTGTCAGCCTGGTTTCAGACCTGTGTGACAGAACCTTGTGTGGCCCTGAATCATTTATTTCTCCTCTTCGGATCTGACAAAAACATCTCACTTGAAAAGGTCAGGTCTGAGATCTGTTTGAAGACCGTTGCCTATGGCAGTGTTGGCTGAGGTCTCAACAAGCTCTTATCCTGGACAAGGGCTGCTGCCTTAGACTGACTTTTTGTTAAAATCTCCTCAAAAAGCCATTAAGGCCTGTGTGTTAATTTTGGGAACTTTCTTGCACAGATCTGGGTACCAAAGTGCCCTGGGCAGCTTCAGGGGAGCTCAGTGATGACAGGCTGGGAAGTGTAACAGCAGGGGGGTGAGAGCCCTCAAACTGGGTGAAGTCAGGGAGGAAACTTGGTTCCAGTTTCCATCAGAGGCACTAGCCCAGTTCTACTCATCTCTGCTTGGAACCCTGCAACCCATAGGCTGGTTTCCCTGGAATTTTGATGGAAGGTGGAAGTTCCTGTGGTTATGTTCCTACTTGGAAAGAGGTGGCTTTGGCAAGAGGAGGAGACTTCTGGTAATGTTGCCATTCAGGAAAATACTGTGATATAAACTAAAACTCACTCTTTCCTAGGTGTTGGAAAGGAGTTAGTTCTTCAAGCATGGATCTGTAGGAAAAACACACTTTCCTGGTTACACTGATCAGGAAAGAGAGACTTGGATTTTAATTATATTTTCTACTAAAATTAAGTGGTTAGGATTCTCAGGCCAGGCTGGCTCTCAGCTCCTCATCCGCTTCCACTGGCTATGGAGGACAAAACAAGGAGCCTTTGCCAAAATTTGGCTGAAACAAAAGAGATTCCTGATTGGGTCTTAGCAGGGGGCCAGCAGGGAGGAGGCTGGGTACCAGTCCAGTATGGCACGGGCACAGGTCTTGTATTAACGTAATACAAACACAGTTGTGTTCAAAATCTCTTCCTGCTGGGTGAGAAAGGGAAAGAAACACAGGCAAATAAAATCTGAGTCTTAAAAGGGAAGGAGCTGGGCTAAGTGCAGTCTAGTTACAGCCTTGGATCACTGTGACTGTGGGAAAATGTGATGAGACAGTTTACCCAAGCACATTTGCTTTTTTTCTTCTTTGTTTTGGGTGGGTTCATTCTATGCTGTTGTGTATAAGCAGACAGTGATGGATTGTCCCACAGTTCTGTGCACAGTATCGGAGAGTACTGGATTTAATTGTCCTGCATTTATTGTACAAAAGAAATGAGTTATGAGCCACTTTACAGCATCTCCAGTGAAAGTGATTATCAGCACTGCTCCTTGCCAGAGATATAACTCTGTCAAGCAGACTCCCTCCTCTCTTGGGTTCCTTGGAAAAAACTCGTGGATTTACTGTCTCTTGCCAGTGAAAGCTCGGGGTAAAACACAAAACCAAAAGCTGCCAACAGCTATATATTCAGTTCAGATGTTGTAGGAATTTCTTACTCCATTTTTTTCCTTCCTTTTCCCCAGGGTGGAAGATCAGTCAGGATAGCTGAAGCATGCAGCCGAAATAGTGCAGCAGAATGTGTTCTCAGTCGATTGCTCTTTTGATATGGTGGGTGAACTGTGTGGCTGAGAAAACTTGGCTAGTGGCTTCAGTGAGCTTTGTCCAGGGCTCACGTGCATGTACAGCACAACTGGTTGTGATGCCAGGGAAGGAAACCCTTCATTCCTCTGCACCCAACCATATCCCACAGCTGTTTTCACAGTGCTCCTCCCTGCATTGCACAGATAACCCCAGGAACAGGTTTAAGATGAGGCGGATGTATAACAGGAATGTCATGAGCTCTGCCTCGAGACATTGCACAGTAACTCATGTGCAGAGGAGGGGGGAGTTCTGCTCTTTACCTTTTCTGTTGAATACTGCAGCGTAATAAAGGACAGCAGGTTGAATTTCGGGGACCGTAACGTTGCCTGTCAGAAAGATATTTGGGTTGATGCTTCCCAGTGTTGCACAAGAACAGCTGCAGTGGAGATTTTGTGTTGGGGTTTGTTTAGATCTGCAGAATTATTTTCAGTACCTTCAGGAGAGCTGGCACACACTGTGTGCTTTGGGGACCTGTGAGTCCCGTCCCCTCTCCAGTAGATTTTTCGTGCTGCCATTTAAATAAGCACAAGATTCCTGTGTGTTCACAGATATTTTTATGGCTGGGATAACCCAGATAAACAAATGAATCAGCACGTGGGTAGAGATAACACTGTGTGTACACAAGTGCGCAAGCTCTTACAAAAGGTGCCTTTCTGCACTCCTCCACGTGAACAGACTTCGCATGGTTTTATCAACAGGTCTCCAACTGCCACAAAGTCTGTTCTTGAGAAGAGGAAGTAAAAGGGAGAAAAAGCTGTAAAAAGCCCTGGACTCTAATGGCACTACCAGGTAGCATGTGCAATTCATTTAACTATGAATCTCCAAATGTGTTAGCTCATAGCTGTGGTAACACTCATGGCAGCAGTCCCCGGGCTGAAAACTGTCCTGCTAATTAATAACAGCAAGGAACAGAGGTTGTGTGGAGTGTCACAGCAACAGGTCATGAATTAGGAGAGGAGCACTTGTGGTCACGTGTTCTGTAAACCGAGAACTGTATGTGAAATTATTCCCTGTGTGTGATCATGTATTTTGGATAATCAGGGCTCAGACTAGTGATGATTCCATGATTTCTTCCACTCTGTCATTCAACTGACTTACAGCCCTTTTTAAGTCAGATGGATATCAGCTGCAACAGAGAAAATTCAGCAAAGAGGGTTTGTAAGGTTACCTTCTGTTTTGTGCACTGAAAAGATTGTCCAAACTTAAAAAGAGTTGCTGAGAAAAGTTGTGGAGTTAAATGGCAGGATGAGCCTTCCACAATTTGGGAAGTCATGGGTGGCCACTTGTCCATTAAGGACCAGAGTCTCCTGGGAAGAGCTGAAAGACAGCCTTATGACAAGATGGTCCTTCACTGCAGAATGGCAATCCATGGTGTCTTTTTGTAGAAACATAAGGGACAGATTCCTTATAAACAAAACCACAGAATTAACTAGGTTGGAAAAGACCTTTGAGATCATCAAGGCTGAGCTATGACCTAACACCACCTTGTCAACCAGACCATGGCACTGAGTGCCACATCCAGTCTTTCCTGAAGTCACCTTCCAGAGACAGTGACTCCACCACCTGCCAGGGCAGCCTGTTCCAGTGCCAAACACAACGCAGTAGTATCAGTATTTTATGTCATGAAACTGTACACTTTTTCCTTTGCAAATAGCTATTTGCCTAGTGGTGGCTAGATTCATTTGGGATGTGGAAAACAGAAGCTCGTGCCCATTTCTGATTCCCAGGTTAACACAGGGAACTGAGTGAATTAATTGCTTTTGGAGTACTTTCTGCAGGAGGATGGTGAAGGCTGGAGCATGCCCAGGAAGAGTTATTCCAGAAGCATTCTGCAACAGCAGATTACTGTGCATCTTCTATGGCAGGAAATGTAATTGAGGGCTTCGCTCTTAGGATTCAGTACATGCAGTACCAAGTGACAGATTTCCTACCCAAAATCTTGAGACAGTTTGACTCTTTGATCAAATAGATGTTAAGTGCTCTGTAACCAGAGGCTGTGCTCAGGGCTGGATTTTCAAAAGACTTGAGCCCTTAGACAGCAATTTTGAAAACCTGGCTGAATTTCAGTGCAAGCCTGGCTTTAGAGACCTTTTATATGTTTATTGAGCACAAAGGGACAGTCTGTCACATAAGTTCATGCCTTCATTAGGAGGAGCTGAATCCTGTTGATTTCCATGTGCATGATGGCGTGATCAGAGCTCTTCAGAGTGTGACCTGTCAGCACCACTCTTAAAGGCTCTGCCATGGCAACCAGGGCAGCAACCCTACTGCAGGAGAATGGGAAATGGCACGAGGTGGAGAAGGGACATCCTCTTCTCATTGATGGGAGACTTGCCCATAATAGAGAAGGGGACAAAAGAGCCTGATAAGTCAAGTGGCTTGATTGGTAAGCGAGCTTACTCTAAAGTAAACACAATACCTTATGTGTCCCATTTGCCAGTGAGATCATCTGTTTCTTTGTCAGGGAAGAAAATGTGTTTCCCTTCCAAGTCCAGGGCTACTCAGGCAATTTACATGAACAAATAAAGATGAGGTTTAGCAGCACTATATAAATAAAATACAACTCTAAGTGGCCACCAAAGAACTAAGCTGCTCCAATGGAAGAGCACTGGGACGTGAGCCAGGTGGCTGCTGTTTGCCATGGCTGCTTACAATTCCCTGTCCAAGCACTGCTCAGATGCTTCTTGCTGAGGTGAAGTTTATGGCTGTTGCAAAACATACTCTGGGAGATAAACAAGCTATGCTATAGATGAACAGCAGAGCAGAGAATGTAACATCAATCTGCGCCTTAGCCATGGGCTTCACAGAAAGTAGCTGGGCTCTTGTTACAGCAAGAGAGTGTGCAAGAGTGTGTAAAGATGTGTAAGAGTGTGCAAGGATGTGTGTGAGTGTGTAGGAGAATTTAAAAAAACAAACACTTAGATTGTGTGTATAGGATTTGACTGTGTACGTAAGCTAGAATGAACCTCAGCTGTACCAAAGGGCTTATTTGGAAGAATTATTA
The DNA here is from genome assembly GCA_013400175.1 of Phainopepla nitens. NCBI lineage: Eukaryota > Metazoa > Chordata > Aves > Passeriformes > Bombycillidae > Phainopepla > Phainopepla nitens. The sequence goes on along the minus strand of VXBQ01028278.1, from coordinate 323,588 downwards.
AACCAACAAAAATCTTTCAGAAGTTGAGTTACTGTATTATAAATAGAACTGATGTGGAAGCTGCAGGTTATAACCTCCATGCAGGGCAAAAGTTTGATGGGACTGTCAATGGGAAAGTCAGTGTGATGCTGGAAAGGCCAGTGCTTTGCATCTGGATGCATTTGGCCTGTGAATTTCACACCTGCTGTCCTCAGGCACTGCCATGAATGCATATCCAAGTGATAGCTACCCTGGGCTGTGGCTCAGCAGGTGGGATGCAGTTGTTCCATGCTGTTACTGGAAATTTTCTTTATATCAGCTCATTGTTTTAAATGTTAAGGCCTGGATATTCATGGTAGCTGACTCCAGGTACTTCAGCAAATTATATTAGTTATTGAGACATCATAGGATTTCTCCTGAATAGGTCAGGTAGGAAGTAAACCTCTCTAGAGAAAGCTACAGCTCTCTTAGGAGATTGGCCTCACTCTCACAGCATCTGTCCTCTGCATTGACTTTAATGGAGTCTTAGGTAAAGTGCTGTGGTTAAATACCCAAAGTTAGGCAAAATCTGGGCTGGGAATTGGTGCACCCTGTGGACCTTATGAGGGGAACAAACCAGCATAATTTTTCCTAGTTGACAGATAAGAGACTCAATTAATATGCCCAAAGCAAACCAGAAAATCTGTGGCAGATTTAGGAACTGATCATGGGTGTTCTGAAGTCCAGTTATGGCCTTAACTGTTTCCGTGCCATTGCTGCTGCTCACAGCTGACTATCTGCACCCCTCCAAACAAAACACGTATTTCTAACATATTGTATTGATATTTGTCTCTGTGTGTGGATGTATCTATGTAAAAACAGAGATACACCTGCATTTCCTAATGCCACAGTTACCAGGTGTTATTGAACTGTACAATTTCTCACAAAAAGACAAAAAGAAAAAAAGTAGTTAGGTCCAGCACAGCTTTGGCTGGTGTTTGACTGGAAATAAATCCACTGAGAATTACTGGATCCAAAGATTTCACTCAGCTCAGTAATCCACTGAGCTGCAAAAGGCTAGAGGCTGGGAGGGGATCAAGGGAAAGGATCCTTACAGAGCTGCCCTGGTGTTTGTCTGGTGGGCTCAGCCTGTCCCTAATGGACCCTTCCCACGTACCCAAAATCAGCCACAAGCTGACAACACAACTTAGCCGAGAAAGAGAGAGAGGAGAGCTTGGGTGGGCTCTGGCAGTGTATCAAGGAATATGAACCCAAACTTCTATTCAACTTCCCAGCAACTGCAGTGCCCTGAATGCTCAAGAATCCAACACTGACAATCTCATGGGATGTTGTGATGCTTCTAAATTTAAAAGAATAAGACTGTTTTTAGCATGAACAGTTAACAGTTCCCACAAATCATGTTGAGAGGCATGGTTGTGATTATAGATCTGTAACATGTTTGCTGTGATAAAAAACAGACATGAGTCAGGTGATCTTGTTAGCACAATGTTTGTACACTTGGGTAATAGATGCAGCTGTGGCAAAAAAAAAATAAAAATCAGCAGTCCTATTTTAGTAGCAATTACTAATTTATAAACTGTAGCTAGGTAGTGTAGAGGAGTAGCTAAAATCAGAGGCAAGACCTAGAATTCTGGATGTTGGGGGAGACTATAAAATGAGAAACATTCCACTCCCAGGACAGATGTCCTTCCCTTTTGCTAACTCTCCTCAACACCTGCTGCACTTTAGACATATGCTTACCTTCAACTTGGCTTTATTTTGACATAAACATCACTTAAAGTTTAACATGTGCTGGATGAGATGGATCATAGAACCACAGGGTGGTTTAGGTTGAAAGGAGGCTTGGAGATTGTCTTGTCCCCAGATCCCCTGCCATGGGCAGGGACACCTTCCACTAGACCAGGTGCTCAGAGCCCCATCCAGCCTGGCCTTACACTTCCAGGTAAGGATGTAGGTGTGCAACTAAAATTTCCTTAAATTGCAATTTTAAGTGATTTCCTGTGAGACTGGTGGGAGAACTGCTGTTACCAGACTTGCTGATCTTGATTTTATAAGGTACTGAGTGTGCTGAAAGTTTAGCCCCTTCTCAGCCTGGTCACCCTAGTAAATATTTCACATTTATGATGTGCATTATTGCCAGGGACCAGATTCTGAGCCAGAACTTCTGCTGTTGGTTCTGTGGGGCAGCTTGGTGTGAGCCAACATTGGCCCAGGGAGTGCTCACAGGGTTCAGCACAGCCATGGATCATGGGACTCTCCGTGGCATCAGTTTCCAGTTCAGTTTGTTCTGGTTCCCATTCTCTCCAGTCAGCTGTTTCTGCACCTTTGTGTGTGCCTGAACTAACTAAGAAGATTTGGAACCCTGAGGTATTTTGAGTTTGGGAAACGTAGAGAAAAATTACATTAAAAAACCCCATGCTCATTACTTACCTCACCTGTCCAGTCCCCAGTAGGTTTAAGGATTTACAAGGAGCTCTCCCAGGATCAGACATCCTGGTTTTTATGGAGCTGAGTTCAGCAGTCAGAGCGATCAGACAGGGAGCACAGGATCAGACAGGAACTGAATTTGTTTCAGATACTAAATTTAAAGTCTAATGGGGAACTTGGGAGTTTTCGGTCATTTTATTTTTTTTTCTTCTAAAAAATTCTTTTTTGCAAACTGAAAACAAGACCTGATGCATAAAATTTCAGGTAATAATTTTCTCTAGGAAAATTTCAGGGTTTTTTAAAATTAAAATTATTTATAGGTAAAAAATGTGTTTTGTGAAGGGAGTTCAGTTAAAAGTTTTACATTCCTTTATGGGAATACCAACATGAGCAGGCCTAATTTATAATTGTATAATGATGTTTTTTATCTTAAACTTCAATTTTACAATATCACATAAAAAAAATTAGTTACAAGTCCACATGAAAAGCTATTTTTCATCCTTTTGGGCCTGTGAGATGCTTGGCATCCAGACATCAGTCTGGTTTATTGGCTCTTCATTATCAGCCACATGGCACTGTTGAGCTGTTCCCTTCTGTGATACATCCAAGATAAGCTCATGCCTTGGAGTGGTGAAATAGCATGAATTCCCACCATCTTTGAAATGTTGCTTGTTTTTTTTAGTCTGAACTTGTCTTGGGTCTACTGGGCAGTGTCCTCAAAGTTTGTATAAGGAGTTTTTTCCATAAATGTGGCTGCTGCATGTTTATCCAGATCACACCGAGAGCTTTCTGGCTCTTTTTTCCCTTTTAAAGACTCGTCTGCGTCCCACTTGTATGAGCTGTAATAGGGTGATCTGTGGCTTGCCTTTGCTTTGCTTAGCCCAGATAGTCCTAAGCTTGGAGCTGCAAACCTGAGCACCCTCAAGCTGAGAGAAGCTTGAATCTGAGCGCTAGAGCCAAGTCCCATTTTCATAGGAGGTCCTTGAGGGATGCAGTGAGTACTCCAGGTTGTAACTTTATTGTACAGTGTCTCCTTGCCCTGGGAGAAGTGTCTGAAATGGAGGCCCAGGTGTGGTTTTGGGGCCATTTGCAGGTTCAGGTGCCAGCTGTGTGGTGGGGGCACTTGCTGACACCCTCACAGGTCTGTGACTTCCCATTCAGTAAGTGCTACATCCTCTGATTGCTGGGCTTCTTTTCATCTCCCCTTGTCAATGGTCTGGAGAGATGCACTGGAGGCGTCTAAAAGCCTTCTGAGATGAAGCCTGGTAGCTTTGTATACATCCTGCAGCCAGAGGCTGCAGGCCAAGCTCCACCAGAGCAGAAGGCAGTGCTGGTCCTCCAGCAGCAGCCTGCCTGGCCATGGAGGGGCCTGTGGTAGGGCTGGAAGTGAAAGGAAATGGATGGGACAGGTTGGGCCAACAGCAAAGTGGCCTGGGATAGGAAGGGCTCCATGGAACTGAGCTGTTTTGTTCAGGATGCTCTGGCCTCTCGCCGTCAGGCAGTGATGTGGTGCCAAGGGCGTACAGCACAGGGCCCAGCAGCTGCTATCTGCTGAGTCAGAACATGAGAATGCACGGTGGAACCAGCCTCTCCTCCTTCCCATTTCTTCTTCCAAAAAATGGCTAGTGTAAATAAATTCTCTGTTCAGATATGTTTTGGCATTTGAATGGGAACACTTGTCTGTGTGCCCCACCAGCCCCGCTCCCTCCCTCCCTTGGTGCTTTTGCTAAATGAGCTTTTCTTGCTCAGTTTCAGCTTCAGCCGGAGTTATTCCATTGGCATTTCCCTCCTGGACTGATAATGAGCCGAAGGAGCAGGCTGGAAAGCTGCTGACATAGACCAGCCCCAGTGGTCCAGGAGCTAAGAGGTCCCCAAGCCCTGTCTTGTGCAGCAGATAAAACTGGGCAGGGACCCAGGGCTGCCCCAAACCTGCGTGTTGGGCTTTGCACATACCACTCCACTCACCCTGGTCTCTGTAGGAGCTCAGACTTGTTAAAAACTCCTCCCTGGGTGCCAAAAAAACTGTGGAAGCATCCAGGATGTTCCCTGGAGCACCAGACTTGCAGAGAAACTGTTGAATGTGGCCTCACCTTAATATTACTGATAGTAAGTTATGGAAGGGGAAAATAACATGCATTTAGTAATAGAATTTCATTAAATGATAATGCAAACAGATGACTGCAGGAGAAAATACTCATACAAATTCATTTTGACCGGGTCACTCCAACTTCAGGTTGTTTTGCACAGGCAAGGAGAAGAAAGGTGGTAGGTCACATGTTGCAAAATGTTTCAAATGCTTCCCGTTGGAAAAATAAATATTCAGATAATTACAATGCCCCTTGTTAAAGGAGGAGATGGAAACATATTGTCATCCTCCTCACGATGTGCATTTCCTGTGCTGCAGGGTAATCAGCCACCCAGACATCCTTAATCCTGTTGGATTATTTGCAACTGCACCTGCCTGAACTTTTTCTCTCCTGATTAACATTTGATTAAATCCACTTTTAAAATGCCAGCCTGACTGCAGCGCTGGGGGGGCGCTTGCAGAGAGTGTTTTGCTCTCCATCCTGATTGCATCTGCATTAATTATGCTAAGTGCAGTGACAGGAACAATATTGATGTAACAGAAGTTTATTAGGTTGATGCGGTCATTCAGACAAGAGGGCTGTAAAGGGCTTCACGTGCGTAGGCTTGGCCTCCCATGAGGAGAAAATGTCATCTCATTATTATTCAGACTGACCTGATTTGGGTAATTTCTTTCTGGGAGCAAGGTAGTTTTGGAATCTCATTAGTTTACCGACATTTGCATCTGTTAATAGAGTTCTTGCTTGTTCTTAATCCTCCCTTCCTTCCCTACCATTGCAAATGAGCGTTTGGTGAAAATCGGGGATTTGGGCTGTGGGACTGAAAACTTTCTAGGCTTCATTTTGGACTTGCTGTGCTATCTTCTGTTTGTGGACCCTGGCCTCAGGTGTAGTGATGCAGGAAGGTGCTTCCTGTTCCCAGGGAGCAGGCCCCACTGTATGAGCCTTTGCCAGAGGGGAAGATGTCCCAATGTCATTGTAAGGACATGGGGCATTCATCGCATTTGGGGTTTTTACCTTCTTTGTGCACATCAGCAGTGCCTCAAGCCTCTCTGAGTTGGTCTGTCCTGTTGAGTGAAAATCAAGGAGCAAATCCTGCCAGGAAGAAATGTATTACCCACACTTGAACATGGATTATGTTCTTATCTGTGGCAGCAGCTGAGGTCTCCCTTTTCAGCAGGCCATGGTGTGATGGGGGAGTAACCATGGCTCTGCTGGGCACAGCCATCCCAGGGCCACGGGGACTTCTTGGGCTGTGTTTGGAACCTCCTCCTAGAGAGAATGGGGAACCCTGCAGTGGTCTGCAGCAGCATGCTCTGGGCTTGGCAGGGTTTCCCAAACCTCCCAGTTCCCGTCAGGGTGCTGACGGCCCGATCAGGCGCGGGGTCGCGTCCTGAACAGTGATTACAGTTCTCATTTTATGACTTAGCCACAAAATTCCAGCCTTGTGTTACTGCCCTTGCACTGACAGTCACTGGCCCAAACCAGTTATTCTGCCTTGATGGACTTTAATGGAGCGTGCCATGAGTGACTCCAGCCTCTCACACTCCAATATACAAGAGATAAGTGTTTGGAAATCCTAGAAAAGAAGAGCTTTAAAGCAATTTTTTCAGGCCTCATGAAGATCCTTTTGGTTCTATTTTCTTGCTAACAGGTGTTTGTGCACAGTTTGCTTAAAGAAGCCACTTAACCTGCCAGGCAGCCCGTCATGGGAATGTAAGGTGCTGAGCAGATACTTTGTCTTGCTCTGGGGTTCCTGCTTCTGCTCTTCCAGAACCTGTGGCCCCATTAGTATAAAAACAAAGCTTTCTCTAGAAATCATGCAGCAGCTTTTCTGTCCTGTCAGTTGATGTTTTGAACTTACAGTATCAGGAAACGAGAAGAGAAAAAGGTGGGGGTTTTATTTGTTTGGTTTTTTTTGTTTGTTTTGTTTTTTTAACAAAAACATTCTTTTCTGAATGAGTAGCAAAAAACCTCTTTTTACAAATAATTTAAATTTTTTCCCCCACTCCCCTTTCTGAAAATGGAAAGTCCAATAACCCATTAAACAGAAACTTGGGGGGCAATTTTTGGGGAAGCTTTCATGAGAGAACAGGGAATGTCTCTAAAATCTCTTCCTAAAAAATGGGCTACTCTCTAACACCTGTGCCTAGAACTAAAAACAAGTATTTGTTTGCTTAAAGAATGCTTGGAAAAATCATTTTCAGGCCAAAGGATTAAAGGTTGGGATTTAGGGTTTAGTTGTTTGTGGTTTTTTCCTCATAGCCTTGTTGTTTCTTTGCTGTAGACTTATTTTCTTTTCTGCAGCTTCTCCCTCACTGCTGCACCACACTAGTTGAGTTCCTCCCAACATCTGCTCCACACTCTGACAAAAGGGCCTGCGGTGGGAGCTGCCTGGACCTCATTTTGTAGGGTGATGGCCAGTTTACTCCTGCAGATCTCCACGGTGTCTCTACATGTGTTTCACCTTTTTCCCACGAACCCAGTGAACTCACTGGACCTTTTTCATTCTTTACAATTTTAGATGAGATTTTGACTAGGTTTTTTTGAAGTGCTTTCTTGCCTGATTGCTGGAGGCTGAGTGGGTGAACAAAAACACNAAAAAAAAGAAAAGAAAATAAGTTAACAATAAACCAGATAGGGCTATTTATTGAGCTTTGAGTCTCTGGCAAATAGTTGACTGTAGCTGTATTAAATTACCCTCTGCAAGTATCTAGTCTTCATTTGTAACCCAGCCTCATAATTTGCTCAGTACTGATTCTGCACCTGTTCCCCTTCCACAGTTCCCTTTTTGAGTTTTTTCCTGTAGTGCTATGGCTGATAGTAAATTTTATCACCCTTTTACCTCTCAAAGGGGCCATTTGTAAAAGAGTCCTTCCTTTTGCTGTATTTACCACAGGTATTTTCCTCCTGCATAGTCAAGCAGTGTGATTTTTGCAATGCGTAGGTTGTTCAGGGGCATTTATTTCCCACCAATGATACAAATTATTGAAAAGAGAAGCGATATGATAAGAGAAGCACCATGAAAAGAATAAAGCAGGTGACACGTCACAGCATAATTTCTACAGTTGATGCATTTGCAATATGAAAGTAACATTACAGAAAGTTTTCTTGGAGCTGCTTTGGAGTTTACTCATCTTCTGACACTCAGGGTAGCATCTTTCAGATTCACTCACAGACCCTTTCTTTACATTTTTGAAACAGCTCTACCACATGAAATGGTAGAAGAGAATGTAAGGGCAAATGAAGAAATTTGTAAGGTCTGTCTTGGTTGGGTAGTTGTGTAGTTTCATTGCTGTCTGAATTAAGAGTGAGTACTGTCCATGCTCATTTACTCAGCATTGTCCCCAGCTTTGAGATGGCCACTGTGCTTTCCTCAGCATTGAAAGCAGAGAATTCATGATCTGGTGGCTGTCAGTAGTATGTGAAGGGAAACTGCTTCATCAAGAGGCAAAGCCTCATTCTTCTGTGTGTTTGTCCTTCACTGCCTGCAGCTGAACTCTCCCTCAGGGGCTGCAAAGCCTGAGGAATCTCACATCTAAGACATGATACAAAAATTCAGTGAGAAGAAGCAGCCAGAATTCTCACATGCCTGGTGCTGGGATCCCTGAGCCCAGCTGCAGAAGCATGACCTGAAGGGGATGCTCCTCCATGGAGAGATGGTTTAGTCAACAGGAGATTTAGGAAAGGTTCCTGTATTTTGGGCAAACCCCCCGGCCATGCCTGTTAAAGGAGGTAAAACTGCAGGTGTCCACTACTCTGCTCTGTGTATTCTGCAGGAATCTCAATGGCTGTGGCACCAGAGGAGAATTCTCCTCATGGTTTTTTTCCAACTCCTTCCAAAACAGTGGTTGAAAATCAGTGGAAATGAATGCTGTTATCATCACCACACACACAGGATGTTGAAAAGTGGGATTTCTCTTCCTACTTTTTCCCAGGAAAGAAATGTGTTTGTACTCTAAGATGAATCAAAAAAACAATTCTTAAAAGGTTTTGGAACAGAAATTCCAGCCTGCTCCAAAATGAACCTCAATGGAAACCTGACTTTGTTTTCCTTTTGAGGATGACCAAATACTGCCAAGCACTGAAGACAGCAGATTTGCCATCATGCAACAATGTGATCGGAATCATTTTAACAATGATATTAATATTTTAAAATAACATGTAATTCAAAAGTGAGTGCTATTCAAAAAGTAAATGAATGATATTAGAAATTATGAAAATTCTATCAGTGACATTATGGTGTCCAACTGATTGAAATTGAATTTTCCCTTTCAATAATTTTGTCAAAACCAACATCATCTGCAAAATGTTTTGGAGCTGTGACAGCATTTTCCAGAAGAAAAATATTGCTTTAAAATTGCCTTAATTAGGCAGATTCAATGTGCATTGTGAAAATTAATGGCTGTTTAGGTCTGCAATAGAAAAGCTCTGTGTAATTTAATAGCAAATTGTTCTAATGAAGTGCAACATCTAATCAATAAATTACTGTTATTCTGATTCACCATCTTTCTCCATGTCCCCAGCAGCTGAGTACCAGCTGGGCTGGAAATGCTCTTATTGATATAACTGGATGCAGACAGCTAATTTGGAAGTGTTTTAACCTACTTTGTACTTGTCTTTATCTTTACTCTCATTTTCATGTGGCCTCCTGCTACAAAGCATCCCCTGGATGACAGGACAGAGGGATCTGACGAGCACGCTTTCTTTTGTGGGTTTATGAGGCTGAGCAGTGAAAGGATTGTTTTCATTACTAACATCCTGGGGTAGTAAAATACCAAATTTAATACATATGACGATTGTTATATTACTTAATCCACCCTTTGCCTTCTAATTTAGTTTGAGTTTGCCTTGTTATTTGGTATGTTAGGGGAAAGCTACAATTCAGCTATTTGGCACAGCCTTCTGTACCATCAGATGTCCTTTAATGTCACATGCTGACAGAGCCTCCAGCTGTAAGACCTCGCAGGACAGTGATCCCATCAGCCTGTCCTGGCTGACCTGGGCCGAGGAGGCATCTGGTGTCAGTTTTGTCAGACCTCACCATCAGTTTGGCAGCTTTTTGTTTTGGGGAAGGCAGGTTCACAAGATGACACCAGGGAAGTACAGAGCTGGAGCTTTTCTGTGGCTTTTGTGCAGCTGATGTGGCTCAAAGCTCAGGAAAAGCCACCAGACTGTGTGGTAAAGACCAGAAGTGCGAGCAGCGTGTGTGGGGAAGTCAGTTCATGGATCTTCTGTGATACTTGGGAAGCTGCTTTCTATTAAAATGGTTTTTATTATGCTACATTGCCAAACCTGAGAGCAATAGAGATATCTTTTCTTTCACACTTCAGAGGGTGTGGAAAAGCAGAGCCAGGCATTGCGTTGCTCATCCCAGAAGGGCAAGACACTGTCCAGCAGCAGGATATCTATGTGAGCTTTGCTCTGCATCATCAACAGCAAATGTATGGAAGCCTTCCCCACCCAAACAAGCTTCACAGAAAGTTCATCTATCTGAGTTCCTCTCAAGGCACTGAGCATCCTCCAGCCTATGCTGAGAGAAGCCTGGCTACTCCTGGTAGGGGAAATTACCATGGAATAATCTGTGATGCTGTAGTCTTGGTAAGGTTGGTGGGGCTTGGTATCATGAGTTGCAAGAAAGGTTTTGAATGGTGCTAATCTTCTGATTCTCTTCATTTTGAAATCAAATAAGCCAGTTGTCTAATTGTAGACAGGCAAATTCTGGATTTATTGAAGGATTAAGCTCCAGAGTGGTGTCCTGGCTACAAACCAATAGGCAGTTGAACACCACTCCAACTCAAATCACATCCAAATCTCTTACATGTGTGTTTTCAGGGAGGGAGTGGTTTTTGGGGTTTTTTGTTTGATTAGATAAAGGAATGTTTAGTAAATAGCCACTGGGATCCAGGATAATGTTATGGTGTTTTCTTTGGTTTTTTTCCTGTGGGATTTTATGTGGTGGACAAAATTATTCCAGTGGCATTTTAGAAAGAAATTCACATTGCAGAAGTGAGGATAGGATAATTAGACTCTCTTTTATTTTAAGGATAAACAGGATTCAGCCCATCAGAGATGAGATGTTTGCATGTGGCCATTCAGTTTGTGTGCCACACATGTGATCAATTTAACCAGGAGAGGATTTAGGCAGGGTGGGGAGGCCGACGTTGCTTCTGACATGTGGAATGTTAAGCCACAAAAATGCAACCACAAAATCAGCAGATTAGAATTCCCATTTGTAAGGAATAAATAATCATTATGGTGAGATAGTCCATGAGGGATTAACACGGCTGCTTCCAATTCTGTTGTTCTGTTGTTCGATCTGCTATGACATTTTTTCCATGCATGTATCTCCCTCTTTTTTTTTTCTTTTTTCTTTTTTTTTTTTCTTTTTTTTTTCCTTTCCTTTTTTTCTTTTTTTCTGGTTGGTATTATAGTTGTCACAGTGATTTATGGGAATGAATGCAACTTTGGGAGGTTTGTCTGTGTACATACCTCTTGTTTTCCTCCTTGCTTGTAATTATGTTATGCACCTGTTGTTCCCCATTGGGGCCCACGTGCTCATGATGCTCATGTTGCAGTTGGTTTACTCATTTTTACAACATTTGTCAGTGGTGTCTGATAGATCTGTTCTGGCTTTGTGCCAAGGAGCTGCCTGGCAGCATAAATCATCCTTGCACTGAAGAGAAGAGCACAGTATCTATTTCAGATTCCCACCCACCAGAGCCTCATAAATCTACACAAATGTTTCAAGAAACAGGTTTGATTGTTTAGGATGAGCTAATGCTGCAAAGACCTTCGCAGTCTCGAGCCGAGTCTGGGACCCTGGCTCCCCAGGCTTATAGGGTTAAATCAGATTTATGGGAAATGTCTACATCACTCTTAAAAAGCAAGCTGAGAGCAGTGGAGAGCATCTTGGCTTCTCAGTCTCCCTGAGGTCTCGCTGAGCACAGAGTGGTGCTGAGTACCTGATGTCCTGTTAACTGCCCTGTTAACCTGCCTGGCATGTGCAGGCGTGTCTGCAGCCTCAGAGAGGAAGCCTCCAAACAGGGGTGCTGAAAGCATTCCCCGTCTGTTCTCAAAACTCAGTGTGTGTGTGTATCCTTAGTTTTCCTTTTAGTCCAAAGACTTTCAGAAATTTTCCAATCGTCCCTCAGTCAAAGATGTGCTTCATGGTAGTGTCTCCATTCTCAGCATTTGACAAATAGGTATTTTTTTCTGGTATGGTCGATGCAACTGGTGGTGATGATGCCAAACCAAGGAGGCTTGGTTGGATCTGTGGCATTTTTAAAGGAAATTATTCTCATGGAGTTGTGAATCTTTTAGTATGTCCTGCACCAGAAATGATATGGTTAAGGTATTTATATTTGAAAAACTGTGTCTGTAGTACATTCATTAGGGTTGGGCAAGGGGTTGAGGTGGTGAAGCATCCTTGGACTTTGCTAGAGTTGTGGGACCATGTTGTGAGGAGCCAGGTGACCACCATCCCTCTAAACCTAGGTGGCAGAGGGAGCTACTGTTAGATCTGATATCATGAAACATCTGAGTCTCAAACAGGAGAGAATAATCTTTTAGGGGAATCTGAAGAAGTTTTACCTCTTACACTGTTTGTGCAAACCTCAGCAAAAGAGGAGAGCATGCAGTCACAGACCATTGCTGCTTTTGGACAGTTGTGCCAAGAAAGAAGGGAGCTGGTGAGCCCTCTTCTGTTAATTGCTCTTTCTAGCAGTTCCACAGAAAGTTCTGACACATGTACAGAAGAAAAGTTCACCAGTGGCTCATTAAAGTTATGACTGAGGTGTAACCCCTGGTTCAGCAATTCCCTGAAGCTGAGAGAGTGGAAGGATATGCTGAGAAATGCTCCTCTGGGACATATGTCTTTTTTCTATTTTTTCTGTAAGTGCAGAGATACTAAGTCAATCATGAGCCAGAGTTACTACTGGGGAAAAGGGCTTGCTTGTTGAATTTAAAATATATAGTCCTTTGGGTGACATTTATATTCCTAAATGTAGTAGAAGAAATGCTGGCTATGTCTGTATACAGCCTCTTCTGTTTACAAACAGATGTGGTACTGCCTGAAGTCAGAATTTGATATAAAATGATCAAAACGGTCAGAATTAGCCTTGTAAAATTCTCATAACAATTGCATGACAGAAAACTGGCCAAGTACCTTAGCAGTGCTCCCCAGCCTGTGATTTCAGAGGTGATTAAATGAAAATGCAGCCTGGCTTGTTTAAGTGTAGAGGGCTCTTTCCACTGCTTGCAGTTGTTGCTATGTGAGAGATGCTGTGGCTTTGCCTCTGAGGCCATGAGGCCAATTTTTAGGCTCTCCAGTAAAATACTTCATTACTTAAATATGTATTGTCTTTGGGGAGCACGTCTCTCCTCTCCCCTCCCTAATATACTTCATCATAAACTTCTGCAAAAATGTATAAATAAATAAAATAATCCAGGTTCCTTTTTCTTAAACAAGAATTTAATTAAATGGAAGTTAGATCCCTTTGGAATACAGAAAAGCAACTTTAAAGACACTCTAGACATGGGCTTTAAGGATTTCCTTTCCTCTTTTTGCTTAATAGACTCCAATCCTAGGACTGTATTTCTCTGCTTCAATGCTAAAAGACTCCTTAAAAGAAGCAATATTCAAAGGCCTAACCCAGACATTTTATGGGATGTCATACATTTTCAGCTGTTCATAACATAAAAAATAAAATAAAATACTGCAGGTTACTTTATCAAAGAGAAAGTTGATTTGTAATTCCCAGGGTAGAATTATGAAAATACCTTGAGAGCATTACAGGAACAGACATTTATGAGAAGTAATAAAATTAGCTGACCGCAGTACAAATTTGCTGAATGCTTTTGGAGGAGAAAATATGTTCCTTCCCCCACTGCCCAGAGAAAATCAGACAAAACCTGTCAGTTTGTGAGGCCTTTTCTGCGACAAATCAGAGCCATTCTTTAGCAGAGTGGTGTTTCTGCAATGTTACTCTGGAAAAATGTAGACTCGATCTTCCTCCCTCTGAAACATCAGCAAAAGAGGTAATAGTATTGACAGGAGCAGCACTGAGTGTTAGCAGGGCTTTGGGTATGGGAGTGGGGGTGTTTCTCAGCTGCCTTCCATCGCCAGGCTGGTGCTTCACTGGTGAGGTTGTCTTGAGGATGAAGGGGGAAGGATAGAAAGACTTAGGAAAGTGTCAAAGACCAGATGGTGGAGGGTGCTGGTGCCTTCAGGTCCACAGAAGATCCAGCTCTCCTGTTGAGCTACCTTGAACTGCTGTGTTCAGAGAGGCACTGGAGAGGTTGTCTCTCTTTCTTCAGCCCCCTGCCCCAGTCCACAGCAAGGAGACTGTAAGAGTGAATGGGAGTCCCCTGAGGAGCTGCATCCTGGGTGAATCAGTGTGGCCCTAAGGAAAACAGATGCCACAAAAAATACCAGAACCAGGTGGGATAGTGTCATCTGCTCCTGCCCTGCAGATAACCAGTAATGTGAAGTCCATTAAAAGCTATCTTCATGGCATCTGGAGTCATCTTAAGGATGTGTAGGGATCTCTCTCCACCTCCCTTTTGATGAGCTCTTCCAGTAGTGTTTACTTGCAACTCACTAAATAAATAAATAGAGGAAGTATCTTCTTTCTGTGTGGTATGTGTCATCTCACTTCTGAGTGAGTCTTTCTCTGCTAAACTTAGGAACCTGCCATTTCCACAAGTTTTCCCAGAGATATGCATAACTGCAGTCAGTCCATCTCCATCTCCCACTACATTGGCCAACCTTCTTAAATCTTCTACTGCAAGGCTTGTTTCCTGGTCCTTGAATTATCCTGTTATCTTCTTTCTATTTGTGGTTTCCTAAGAAAACAAGGCTTATGTACTGACAGTGCACTTGTGTGTCTGCCTGCTCCCCCTCCTCTCCTTCCCCATTAATTTCATAAAGGCAGGGAGAGTCTTAAAGATCTTTAAGCTGCACTTTACCTGAAGACACACAGCCAGGAAGAGGAGGGAAATCCAGGTAGTGCCCTGATGAAGGAAAAGCAGGAGCGTGTGTGCTCAGTTGCTATTGGGTATCAAAAAACCCACACTGGAGCAACCTGCCACAACAAGTTTTCTTGAGTTACATTGCTCCTGAAGTTGCCTTTTTTGAAGGCACATCCCTGGAGCTGTGGGTGATGGTCACAGCTCAGTCTCACCATGCTCAGATACTGAGCCAGGTATCCTGTGCATCCAGCCCAGGAGAGCAGCATGACGAGAGCGGGGTCAGTGGTCAGCAATGAGCATCCAGGTTCACCTTCCAAGAGCTCTACCTGGTATCCCCCATCTGCAAACGTCTCTCTATGTGTTGGTGTGTTCCTGCCTGCTTTGTTTCAAGAGGCAAATCTGTTCAGATGGCTCCATATCTTCAGAATTCATCATGCTGACAGTCTGTCTCGTGCATGTGGATTTTATCGGCAGCATTTTGGGAACTTCCAAATCATGGATGAAAATGTTAACTAGTGTTGGGATTGTTACCAATCCCTATAATTTTTTTTTTTTTCCTAGAAAATCTCCCATCACAGATGGTTCTCCATTTTTACGGCTCCTTTTTGGCATCTTTCAGTATAGTCAGTTTTCAAACTGTTTGAGGTATTTTCTATTAATATTACATATTTATAGTTCTGTAAGCAAAAACTTAATCTCCCTTGGCTTACTACTGTAAATAGCCATTTTACCAACTAATGCTGTATAATGTCAGAAAGGAAACAACTCTTTTTTGACATGATTATTTTCTCTAATGTCATAATGACTACCATAAATTATCTTACTCCTTTCCTAAGGATCTTCTCTACTCAGTTAGTGTTCTATAACGTATCCTGTTTTTCTATGAGGATCTATTCCACACTAACTCTCTAACCAAAGTCACCTAACCTGATAAAAGGACTGACTTGAACCAAAGTCACCTAACCTGATGAAAAGACTGACTAACTTGTACTGTGTTTCTCCTGTATCCTCAGCACTCGATAATGCCATAGATAGCACTGGAAAAAAAAAAGAATGTTTGCAATGCCAAGTATTTTAAAAGCAGAAGGAAACTGAAGCTTAAATGCATTTCCTTTTTCCAGGTCCGGATTTAATCTTCTTTTCTAATTCCATGCCTAATTTATTGCAGAATCTCCCATTTGTTCAATTAAATTGTTTGAGTGTTTAGCAGAATTATTAAGTGAGCTTGCTTAAGGAAATGTGATTTACTTTGTCTTCCACTGATTAATCATTTTGGTTCTCCCTCTACCTAAATCTAGTTAATGAACCAACTTTCTTTAATCTCATGTGAAATTTACTGTATGTCCCATCAATAGCATTGTTCGTGAATCTTATGCTCCCTTCTAGTTAATAAGAAACATCTCTGTGATGGGCTGGGGCTCTGGCTGGAGCAAATTCCATCTTCATCTGTCTTTTCTCTTTCTCAGAATAATCTTTGCAGCTTGCTGGAGAACTTGCACTTCATCTCTGCAGCCCTGCAGTGTAGCCTGTGTTGTATGTCCAGTGTTTGTGAAGGGTTCAAACACTCAGTCCAAGTGCATGTTCTGATGGGTAGCACTCCGAAGACCTAAAAGACCACTAGAGCAATTCTTTGGTAAAAAAATGGATTTGCTAATCTGAAAGGCTTCTTCCCCTTGAAATGAAGCCCATTTTTTAAAGGTTTTCCTGCTCAGATGATGGAAGAATCATAGGGTATTCTCTAATCTTCATCTGAAACTTTTCCACCTCTTCTTCAGACTCCTCCCCTGCCTTTGATGCCTTAGTATCTTAGAAGTAACAGAAAAGAGAGATGATTTACAGATGATTTTCTCTTTCATTAGTGAAATTATAACAAAGGAAAATATCTGAAAAAATAGCTGTTAAAATTCAGACACCCTTTCTATAAACTATGGGTGTGCACATACATGTATATAAAATATGTGTCTTTACCCATATATAAATAGTTTGTGTAAAACATATGTCCATGCAAAACCAGTTGTAGAATATACATCTTCCCAAATTCATATATTTCAACCTTGGCAATTATTTCACCCCTCCCCCCAAAAAAAGTCCAAAAAAAAGTTCCTATTTCTAGCTCTTACTACTCCTTTGCTATTTTGCTCCTTTTTAAAAGCATCTGAAGAGTTTGCTGCCTTTCAAACAGAAAGCAGTACCAAAGCTTTTCTACAGAACAGCAAAAAATAATCCTAAAATTTTCAGGGAACCCTCTTGAAGTTCCTAATGTAGTAGTGTGTTTGTTCAATTTTTAATATGATAGGGGTTTTGTTCCATAGTGTCTTTAAATGATTCCCATCACTTACAGATTTAAGGTGGTCATTGTGTTTTATTCTTGATGCACAATGTCAGTACTTCAGGTAATTTATATTTTCCCTTTGTTCCAGAGAGAATTCCTGAAAGCAACCAGATCCAATTGCAGTGCTACTCAATCAATACAATTATGCTAAAAGTAGAACTAGTTCTCTTGCCTAAAAATATTGGTTGGCAATGCCTTAGTAATTTGGATCAAGTTTGGAAAAAAGTCATGCAAGTATCTTCCTTCTCCAGTGTTTTTTGAAAATCTCAGAAAATTCAAATATGCCTTATGATGTATTAAAAGTAAGGAACTTTTTTTTAATTATTATATACAGAAGAAAATTCCTGAGTATATTACCGAAGAATATAGAAACCCAAGAACAAAATATTAAATCTATGATTTGACTGATGAAAAATAATTTTGCAAATACATTTCAAAACATTTGTCCTGGACAAACAAAACCAGTTTTCTGTTTTATTTCTTTTTTTAATTGCTTGCTTGTTTATGTTTTTTTAATTGATTTACTGAAATGTTTGTGTACTGGAAAAAGCAGAATCAGTATCTGCATATCTCTCAGGGTACTCAATGCACAGTATATTTTCTTGTAAAAGAAGCAATTAACATATGAGAAATGTTTTTCCTTTTTGGCTTTCCTCTTTATTATTCTTATTGATTGACATGAAGGCTGGACTGTTCCTGGCTCCATTGAGCTGCATAGCGCACTATGTTGAATAAGATGTGGCTCCTGTGTTAATATGGTTTTGAAAGACTTAAAGCAGAGTGTGTCAGATTTTGCCATTCATTTTAGTGAAATAATTGTTGCTCATTCTGTGGTCACAAGGAAAAGCATTTAGGATATACATATAACCATACATATTTCTTGATCTAGAGGCTGCATAAATGAGGCCTTAATGCTGTTTATCATCTTGGGGGACATTAAAGTGATGGGAGTGGAAGGGCTGTTTAGGTTACAGCAATCTAATTATACCCAGAGGAGAGAGTACCACAGCATTCAAAACAGCTGGTAGGGAAAATCTCCTGTGGATCCAAATTACATCTTTTTCAGTTAAAGAATCACCATCTTTCATTAGCTGAGGAACCAAACTGATTTAAGTACAGTTCAGACCCATTGAAAGTAGGGGGGGTTGTATTGGGTGAGTGTGTTCAGATTCATTACTATCTCAAGAAGGAAACTCCTTGAGTTTATTTTTTCTCCTTTTCTGTAGCTGCCAGCAGCACCACAGGTACTGAATTACTCCATCTCAACAGGAGCAGAAGGGGTTTGTGTTGGATCTGCTCAGTGGTGCAAATTTTAAATTATAGATCACGTTACATGGTGCATCTTAAAATACCCATTCACTATTCTCTCCACAAGCACTGCTTGTTTGTTTCTTCTCAAATTCAGCTGTGGTGACGAGGTGGGAAGTCTGAAAGGTGAGAGTTTGCCATAACTGATCGTTGTTAGATCAGATAGACGCACCTCAAACACTGGATATTGTGCTCTAATGAAAATAATAAAATATTTTAGATTTCTGGGGGTAACTAAAATAAAGGAGAAATAATGATTTATTGCCTCTAACATGTTTAAAGTATTTCTGAGTTGTTCCTAAAGCTTACAAGACTTCATTTGTAAGTCTAAGTAGCCAAGCTTAGATTTGGCTCTGTTTTCAAGTGCTTGCCAGGCTTTCCTTGGGACAACCACTGCATTTTATTGTGTGTGTTTGTACATGTGCATAGATATAGGTAGAGATTAAATGTCACCAATACCTAGTTCCCCAGGTCATGGCCTGCTTAAAAAAATGACTGTTCAATCTGGGAGTGCTTTCTTTAGGATAGAGTTTCTGCCTGTTTTCAAGGTAAGACAGAACAGTCAAATATTTATGAATGTTACAACATTCCAGATTTCCTTTCCAAGGCTACTTGAGGCCACTTGAAGAAGTAAATCTGTCGTGGTGATAGAGACAAGCTTCATTTGCACGCTTCCTTTCATCTCTCTCCAAACAAATGGTTCATTCACACTTCCTAGGTCAGTGCTTGGTTTCTCAGTGGAAGGAGCATTTACACAGTGGTCATTTACACAGTGCTGGTGTCTTACTGAAGAAGGGATTTGCACAGTCCAGGCACATGTTATCTTTGCTCCTCTTTTCATGTATTTGATATGCTCAAGAGGACTGGTGGTTGCTGAGACTTTGTGTATACCTGGGAATCATGCAGGCTGGGGAGCTGCCTTTCTTGCACAACTGTTCTGCAGATGTTTCTCCATTACAAATTATTCAGGGACTTTTCCCTAAGGCAGTCACAGCTACAGCAATGGCTAATGAATTGGGTTGCTCTGTATAGGGCCAGATTTAGAGCTGTGACTTTGAGCTGCAGGATGACCTTTTTAGTATCTTTCCAGTCCTCCCACCTCTATGCTTTTTGTGCTTATATTGGTGCTGTCTTTAGTCCTTAATGAATCTTAGAATTGTTTTGGTTGGAAAAGACCTTTGAGATCAACTAGTATACCTGTTAATCCATCAGTGTTAAGTCCACCACTAAACCATGTCCCCAAGGGCCACATCTACAAGTCTTTTAAATACCTTCAGGATGGTAACCCCATCACTGCCCTGAGCAGCCTGTGCCAGGGCTTTACAATTCTTTTGGTGAAGAAATTTTTTCCCATATCAAATCTAAACCTCCCCTGGCACAATTTGAGACCATTGTTTTTGTTCTATCCCTTGCTGCTTAGAGAAAGGCTTGATCTCCACCAGATTTCAGCCTTCTTCCAGGGAGCTGTAGAGAGTGATAAGGCCGTTTTAGCACTTGTGTGTGTTAAAGTGGTGTAGCAGGTTACTCACTATTCCCCTTGCATTAAGGAGGATTCATTCTGCTCCCCATCCCTGTCTTCCAGCTCAGGGGTCTGGATACCTAAAGAACAATTGATCTTGCCGTTAAAGACTGAGGCAAAGAAGGCATTGAGTACATCAGCTTTTTCCTCAGTCACATCCAATAAAGGCTGGAGATTCTCGTTAGCCCTCCTGTTGCTGCAAATGTATTTATAGAAAGGTTGTTTAATTGTGTTTTATTGCAGTAGCCAGATTAATTTCTAGTTAGGCTTTGCCGCTTCTGATTTTCTCTCTGCATAACATCACAATATTCTTGTAGTTCTGAGTTGCATGTCCTTTCTTCCAAAGGTCATAAACTCTTCTTTTTTTTCCTGAATTCCAGCCAAAGCTCTCTGTTCAGCCAGGCCAGTCTTCTTCCCTGCCAGCTCGTTCTTTGATGGGGAAGATGGAGTGACAACTGCATGTATTCCAGGCATTTTTCTCTTGACCTCCCACAGTGGCTGTCAGGGTCACTTTGACGTTGCTGCAGATGGGGCTCTGTGCCTAGAAATCTCATTCTAGCCCTGAAAGTTAAGTCCCACAGCTGCTGCTAAGGAAACTTGGCTGGATGGTGGGAAACTCCTGTCAGGGCTGGATGGAAACCTTTCTCCCAGCTGCAGAGAGGCAGTAGGCAGGTCTGTACCTCCCGTTCCAGGCATGGAGTCCCATCCCTGCTCCTCTTGCTACCCAGGAGGAGTTCCTGACTGGCAAGACCAGCCTCACACTGCTGGCTTCCTGACCACGGGATGCAAGGATCCTCGTGCTGGCCCAAAACAATTGCTTCTGGTCTTGACCAATTGCATCTCAGGTTTTTATGTTCTGGTCAACCATTTATTCCTGTCCAGCCACCCACCCCTGGGGAGCATGGAGACCCAACCAGAGGCAGATATGAGCTGGATCTACTACAGGCAGTGCCTGAATTTCTGTGGGTTAGGGGTCGTGTCTTAGTCCTTCCTGATAATAAGCTGTCAGTGTCTCACACAGTTGTGCTTAGTGGTTCCTTGTTAGCTTTTCTCAGCAGGGGCTGCTGCCTCCTTGGGGAGCATAGGAGGCAGCTTGGACAATCTCCAGTGCTCATCTGGAAGGCACGTGACACGCCAGGCCGGAGAGCCGGAGCGGGGTCATGGAAAGTTATGATGTGATTTGGGAGCAACCCCTGTCCACTGGTGAAGTAGTGGGTGGAAAGAGGTCGTGGCTGAAACCATAAGGAAAACTCCTATACATGTCAATTGTGTGAGTTCCACATCCAGCACGCTCCTCAGGGAGAAGGTGGCTGGCCATGTATCCCATCAGCTGTAATGAGGACTGAGGAGATAAATGGTGGAGGCAGGGGTTGTGCAGGCTCACCTCCTGGCCTGCCCTCAGTGGGATCACGTCAGTGAAAGCAGTTGAGTCACCTCTCCCTGGAGGTGTCTGATGGATGTTACAGCCAGCACTTGGCACTGAGGAGCGAGCTGGGCCTCGCTGCCCAGGCTGCATCCCCAGCTGAGGCACAAAGTAATGTCTTAGCCAAATGTTCACTTGAGCACACCGTGGCTGCTTAGCTTCTCCTGTGCAAAAGAACTTCCTTCCCTTTGGGGTATTCCCTTGATTTTTGAAAAGTCAAGCAAATATTTAAGAGTGGATTAGAGTCTAGCTCAACATATCCATCATTCACCATCAATTACCCAGGTCATTAGTATGATTGCGCTCAGCTCGGGACTCCTCTGTGTCTGAATGTACCAAGAGCTAGGAGGAACTAAAGGTGGAAATTTATAGCAAGAACCTTTCCCTCCCCCACCTTATTTAATGGCACACAGGCTTTGACCTGAAGTGTAATTTTCTGCAACATTTAAGGCAGATAAAGTGTCTTTAGCAGCCAAAGGAAAGCTCAAAGGTAACATTATCTAACTAGCAAACAGATGGAGGATTTAACATTCTTGGTAGCTGAAATTTTGGACTCTGGCCAAACCATGCTAATGGATTTTTTAGCAGTCGTTCTTTTTCCTATGAAAGTACTGGACATGGTTTAAAAACAAAAAAATCTAAGGGAAGTCTAACAGTACAGGCAGGAATAAGGAAAGATTCCCACTTGATTACAAGCAGTATAGGAGAAAAATAAAAATATTTGTATCAAAAATTGGGGCATGACATGTAGGATTCAGTTAAAGAAATAAGATAAAACACCTCAGAAGCCCCAGATCTTTCCCTTGGTGGAGAAGACAAGCCTGTTGAGTAGTTGGAGTGATTGTCATTCAGTGTTAACTTTGCCTTGCTATGAAAACTGTAGAGAAAGAAGATGTGCTTTGAAGAGCTCTTGTTCCAGTTGAGTTGCAGGAAACAAAGCAAAGCCTCTGCTCCCTGATGCACAGACACATCCAGCTCCTTGTACGCTTGTGGCAAGCCCTGGTGTTGTGTTACTCCCCTGGTGTTTTGCTGTGTGCCAGAGGGCTTTCCAGATTACCAGAGCCATAAGCTTTCTTGCTCCATCACATATTCTCTCTAGGTTATAAACATGACAGATTGGGCCTTGAAAGAGCTGTGTAATGGAGACCACAGAGCTCAGGAGACAAGAACGTGTTTTCCAGGAATTATTGGTAAAGATTCTGTGATGTGCAGAAGGCAACTGAGAAGGCAGGGGGCCCTGGAAAACCCTGATTATTTTTGGATTCACCAAATCGTATCATTTTCTGTCAGTGAATCTTTGAAAAAAAAGATTCAACATCAGCCCTTTGAACTTGGTGAATTTTTCACAAAATGTCTATATTTTCTGATCATAGCTTTCATCTCAACACCTGTTGGGTTAAGTTTGGCTGATATACTTGATAAAAAAATGTCAGTTGTCTCTAGCAGGGAGCTGGGAAATGTCATGTGGCTGAACCAATTAGTAATCAATATGAATAAGAAATACTTATTGAGAGGATAGGATTAAACTGCCAGGCAGCTCTGCAGAGATCTGGAACCATTCATTTCACAAAGAAAAGAGGCTGACATTAGAAGGTTTGGAGCCATTTGCTTTGACAAGCCTTGCTCTTTTCTAAGCCGGGGTTTGGGAGCAAATGGATGACATTAACACTCTACACTGATTACAAAACACAGAATAAATCATACAGATGTCTAATTCCACCAGATCTCATTACCACTGGATTGAACTTTTCACTAACTTCCTTGTCTCGAGTGATCTGAGTCAGCACATCAGCTCTGAGCATCCAGGATTTGGGAATGCTGGAAACAGCTCTGGTTCCAAACACTGGCACTAGAGAGCATTCTTACAAGTCATTTTCCAGCAGGCAAACCCTAAAACATTACAAAGAGAGAGTTGGAGGCCAGCAGAAACTCCAGCTGAGAGCTCGGAGCTGGTCCAATGCCAGAGCATCCATCTTTCGAAAGTTTAATGAGATGAGTTTCCATCAGGCGTTTTCACAGCCGGGCCACCAGCAGTGGCCTTGGACGTGGTGTCTCGCTCCCCATGGTGTCTGGACAGCAGGAGCTGTGGTTCAGACCTCAGTGAGAAAGCTGGATGGTGAAAATTTGTGAGAGCTAATTAAACAAGACAAGATTTTTGCCTGGCAGGGATTCATGCCAGATATACGACATCCCGGGAAACCATTTCGGGCTTTGCCATAAAGTACTTGTGGAGAGAGAGCAGGACGTCTTGCCAGACTTCACTTCAAATATAGTACTACAGCTTTTGCTTTTCTTTTTTGGAATTGGTATGGCCATAAATTATCTGCTTAGCTCAAGGTTAAACACAGGACAGCGAGAGCTGTGAAGTCTCAGAGATGAAAGGCCCCAGCATAAGCAGGGAAATGGTCATACATAATATTATCAGGCCATGCTTCATCTGAGTGTGCAGAGCATCCTCTGAGAGCTCAAGGCATCAGTCTCAGGAGATCTGTATTCCTATTCCTACTCTGCTACTGGCTCCTGGGCCAAGTTTTTAGCTTCTTTATGCCTTGGGTAAATGAGGAGAGTTCAGTTCCCTCCTCTGCTATTAAAAACAAAACAAAACAAAAACCCAAACAAACAAACAAAAAAAACTCAACCAAAAAACATGAATGGCACAGTAATGTTTGTAGACTGCATTAAGGAGGATGCAGGGAGCTACATAATGCTGCTGTCCTGCTATGGAGACCTCCCCACCAGCAAGTCCCCCCTCTGATCTGGAGGTTGCAAGGTCTTGGGCAATGACCCCAGCAATGACTGGCAGGTAAAGGACTCAAGTCATTTCTTCAGATGCAGCCTAGTCCTGGCTTACTGACCAAAGCAGAGTTTGCAGTAGCATCATCAGCAAAACCCAGGTGAAAGAACAAGCCATTAGCAGGAGTGGTCTCGGCCCTGACACCCCAGCACACCTCTGGTGTTGGCTCAGAGGAAAAACAGCTCCCTGATGGCTTCAAGTTGAAAACAGTAGTGGGATGTGAGGAGTAGGTGATGTTCCCTCAGAGCTACTGGGGTACAGACCAGGCTTTTTTCCAAACCTAGCCCCTGGGCTGGCGTCTGCAGTCTGGAAGAGGGAAGTGTTAGTGTTTGCAATTTAGGTCTATTTTCAATATCTTGACAGATCTGGGACTTAGGGACTTAGGGGGGGAATTCACTAAAGTGATTCCTTGGCTCAAAGCTGGGCAAAGATGTAGCTGATACTAAGGATTATTTCCATTGTGGTAGACAATAACTGAGCTTTCCAGAGAAATGACACTAATACTAGTACAGGCTCTTAGAGTTAGGTACTACTTAAAGATTGGGGCAATTAGGGATATATTGCAGTTCTATTTGTGTCATCTGGATATTGTTTCTGTGCAGAACTGGATCACGTTCCTCACCTATGTTAAGCATTTAGAGACTGCTGTAGATCTTGTATTTCTCTGTTAGAGAGTCAAGTTACTTTAATTACTATATTTTTTAACTTCACTTGTTTCTACATCACGTATAATACAATTTAATTAAAGTCAGAGCTAAGAAGAGACTTCCAGAGAAAGCAACTTGAATACTTGAGTACTTGAATACTTCTGGACTGTATTTCAGAGGGAGCAGTGAGCAGGTGTCAGGAAAAGAGAGATGAGTTCTGAGAATAAAAATATAAAGAGCATTGGTCTGGAAGAGGAGTAGCCTACAGATGTGCTTGCTGATTCATTGGAAATTAAAAGCAGATAGAGCAGTTTGGGGAAAAAGTTCTGCAACACTAGGTCTGTCTCCATGTACAAACACTTAAGATATTGTTCCCCAGTTCAGGAAGGAGAGGTTTTTGGTGTTGTATGCCAGTCCAGTCTCATCCAGCCCGGAATTTAGTCTCTTGTGGGTAGACATCAGTCATAAACAAATTGGAAAACTTAGACACTTTTCTTGGAAGGAAGCGTAGGGGTTTTTTTGTTGTATGGTTTTTTTTTTTTCAATGCACCGCTGATTTCAAAGCTGTGTGGTTTGGGCAATAGCCCAGAATTCTTGGTTTTCTCTTCTCCTTGTTCATCTTATAAAGCATAAATACCATATTTCCTCTACAGGAAAATATATACATGCTTTTTCGATCTGTATGTATAATGGATGTGGAATTGTTAGTATTATTAGTCTTCAGGACCCAGGTATTGGATGCTGAATAAAGCAAAACACTGTTTTGCTACCCAGGAAAAGGAAACAAATCCTTGTCGTGGCAGTCCTGTCCTTGCTTCTCACTTCTGCCACTCCAGTGCCATGGACTGGCAAACCTTTCATGCTGTTGGTTAACTGCTCTCAGCTGGCACAAACCACAGATGGAGGCAAGCCATGGCAGGGAAAACCAAGTGCTGGTGGAGCTCTTGGCAGCTCGAGAGTAATTCTTTACCTTGTACATCTGCACTGGCCATCCCCCCGTGCGCTGTCAGGGGACGGTGAGTCCCTTCTCTCTTTGGTGGTGACTCACAAGCCTTGGGCAGGAGTTGCTGTGAGTAATGCTCCAGTAGCACACTTAGCAGAGAGACCCTGTACTCTGATGTCCTGGCCAAATTCTTTCCTGGAAAATTGGATGAGATGCACCTCCACTGCGATTCCAGATGCACAGAGTATTCCTTGCTGTTCACTGTCTTAGACTGTCAGCTAAGGTGTGCTTTCTTTTCTGTGATCAGCTAAGGAATTCCATTAATATATCAACTACAGTAATAATGTTCAGAGACAAGAACAAAAAGGAAGCTTGATTTGCTACTGCACAGCAGTAGCAAACTCAGGATCTTTTGATAAAGTGCATGTGTTGTATTTATTAGTTACTGGAAGATAGTCTCACACCTATCTGCAAAAGAAGCATTGTGCAGGCTGCTTCTTGAAGTTCCCTGAAATGGGTAGGAAAAAAAAAAAAAGTGGGTTCTGATCTTTCCTGCAAGCACAGTATTTACAGAAAGGCTGTATTTTCAAGAGGACCAAGAACCACACAACTCATTGACTTTCAGCTGAAAAGGGAACTGAAAAAGACTATCTTTCCTTCTTTGACTGTGTTGTGTGCTCAGAGAAGGCTGGCGTTGGGCTTTGTCCAAATGGCAGTCAAGTGATGAGAAAGTGGGCTCGGTGAGTGATGGGCAGAGGGTGCCCGAGCAGGGTGCAGCGTAACGCACAAGTGCAATGCAAACACTCTCACCGAGCCCTTGCTCTCAAGGCAGGCTTCAGATAACGTGTTGACAGCATCAGTCAAAGGAAAATAAAATTGCTGAGGGGCCGTGAAAGGCACTCTCTGTTCCAATAGAATGGTGTATATAACCTCTGCTTTCTGTGAGCACTCTCAGTGACACGTGAGGGGAGCGATGCATGATAACACCAACAGCAAATCCCAGCAGCTCTGGTCACATGTGAGGGGAGGGATGCATGATAGTACCAACAGTGAATCCCAGCAGCTCTGCTCACATATGAGGGGAGGGATGCATGACAGTACCAACAGCAAATCCCAGCAGCTCTGGTCACAGCAGTAATGATACTGAACAACAGTAGCTCACTACAGCTCATTGCTGTAGGGATTTTACTTAAAAGGTTTTAGTTCAAATCCATCTCTTTCTCAAGAGCAAGTTGTACTCCTGTTTGTTCAGGCAAGGTTGTGTGCAGCAGAAGTTCTGGTGCAGCTATTGAGCTGTGGGAACTTAGGCCACTTACCAAAACATAAGTGTATTGTAGGTTGCCTGAAGATCTGGAGAAACGATTATTCGTCGGTTCCAAAGTAACTGTGTTACTGACCAGGAATGGGCTTTTCTTGAATAGGAATGCTCCATATTTCTGTTACTTTGGTATAGCACCAAGAGAATATAGTAGAACTGTAGCTTTGAGAAACAACCCCAGTGTAAGTAATACTTTGATTTTCATTTTTTTTAATCATGCAGCTGCACATCAAACAGCCTTCTTTGAGGAACTCTGCTTATTTCAATGGGACAGTTTTCTAATTAGCTAACACTTGTTAAGTAAGGGTCACAGCTTTGAACCTGATTTCTGTCCTTAAACTGCTCTGAGATCTTTGGGGGCTGCACATTAAATAACAGTGCTATGTATAATTTACAGGGTGTTGTCAGTTGAAAGCTTCTCTTTGTTTCATGTATCCAGTGCCGTTCAGGCCAGCTGGCAGCCAGCTCAAGATAATGATGCCATGATAGGAAATATAGCCAGAAGTTGCCAAAACTATTAGACAGCACATCTGCCTGCTGGCTGCCAGGATCAGCACTGAGCTGCCAGCACCAGTCTCTTGGGTAGAGATGGAAACTCCTTCCAGTGTTATCCACGTGTCACAGCTCCTCAGAGACACAAACAACGGCTTCAGGTGGCATCAGGGTATTTCCACTGTGTTTCATCTTGTTCAGGTTAGTATCCCTAGTAATAGCATAAATATGTGCTAAATGCACCAAAAGTGATCAAGACTGTGGCAAACCCGAAATGCAGATTTCAAAACATTTTGGTATTTTGATGTCTTCTGCTTGGGTGTTGGGTCTGAGAGCAAAGCCAGTGTAAGGCCCTGAATGAGAGCTGGTTTTCATAGGAAAACCATATCTGCTTTTATGCTGATAGTACAAGTTCCCAGCACTGGCTGTTAGAGTAATACTGCTGGCAGAGTGAGAGACATGGAGAGACAAGAGGGATCGTGTTGCATGGGCCATAAACTGGGGCACACTAAAATAATCCTCTCAGATATGGTCAACTGAATATGAATCCGTGTAATCTTGAACACACTCTATGTGAACTCAGAATTAATCATCAGAAAAAATGAACCCATGAACACAGAGTTAGATGTCAGGAGGAATATTTTGTTCTCATGGTGAAATACTCAAGACCAACTCGTGGCATTGTCCTACAAAGAACATCATAAAATCTAACCCAAAAGATGTCATTATGAGTTATTTGCTGGGAGTCTGACTGTCCCTTGCTCAGTATATTAACGTGCCATGTGGCATTTATTTTCCAAACAGATTAGGAAGTGCAAAGTCTGTCATTAAATAAAGCTCAGCTGGAAACCAGTGATGTTTTTCCCCCCTATAGAAGCCTTATTCCTTCTAAGACTGGTGTTTAGTAATCCTTTGAATTCATACTTCAAACAACTTGAAAGGTGAGCTTTGGTTCTAATGCTGACAAGTCTGTGAGTCTGATGTCTCTAAGTCTGGAAAAAAGAGGTGTCTGCTGCTCTGGTGGGGCTCCTCACCCTGGACATGGAGTCAGTGATGAGCATTGTGGTGATGGTGGGAAAGACAGAGGTTGCAGTATCCTGAAGTTCATTCCAAAGTTCAGTCATCACCAAATTTATCAACATATAGGCACATAATGGGACAAATATGTCCTTTTGGGAGGAAAACAGATTATGCTTCTTTTAAGGATGGTGTAGCAGTTACTTTGAAAGGAATCCAAGTGAGTGTTTCTTGAGAGAAGGAGTCCCAGTATCTCATCCACAAAGAAAATACTATCAAATAGGATTTTGATTTCTATTGTTTTTCCCCAAAAAATATGAGAAACTGTGGAACATTATTGTAGGATTCCCTAACCCTTGGTTCATTGTGACATCAAATGTCTGGGGCCACTGTACAGATCTCTTATCATCCTCTGTGTGATAATGGGTGGATGATGTACAGACTTACCATCCTCCTTCTGGAGCCCATGATGTACCTCAGAAAGGAATGAGAGACAGAGGAGAGTGAGACTTCTTAATGTGCCTTGGGAATTCATGACAGATCTCCAATCTCTCAAGGAATGTTTTTCTTGTTTCACTCCACTGGGAATTGGCTCTGACATAGTCAAAAACGTTTTCAGAATGAGTCCCTTTCATTTTTTGGCCTCTCTATTGCTCTTGTCACTGACCCAAAGCCTTTTGATTTTTTTTTTTCTTTTGACGTTCTTGAGCTAATTGGCCTCAATGAAAAGTAGTTTGTTTCCTGCAGAAACTTGGCTGACAAAAAGTATGGAGGTTGGGAGAAATCTGGGATAGGCCAGTGCCAAAGGGCTTATATAATAGCCCAGAATAGTCAGCCAAAATATAGTGTGAGAGCATCATAGGTGGAGTTCAGTTGAATGAAAAGTTCT
The DNA here is from genome assembly GCA_013400175.1 of Phainopepla nitens. Classification (NCBI taxonomy): domain Eukaryota; kingdom Metazoa; phylum Chordata; class Aves; order Passeriformes; family Bombycillidae; genus Phainopepla; species Phainopepla nitens. The sequence continues at coordinate 294,444 of VXBQ01028278.1, read as the reverse complement.
GCAGGGTTTGGGCACAAAATCCAGTAGGGCCAGCAATGAATTTCTTGCTTCAGTCATGATTATCTCAGTTTCAGCCACTGAAAGAAGCAGATAATTATTTAACTGGATAATTATGGGCTGGATTCCTTTAAGAAGGCACATTATTGCTACAAGTGGCAAGAGGCCACTCTTTAGGCAAGAGGATCTTGTCTGCTGTTCATATTCTGCTCACCTGTAATTGCGTGTGCTCAGTGCTCTGGAGCTCTGGTGCCTTCAAACCAGCTGGAAGTAAGGACCCCACGCTGCACTGGAGATGCCTTCTAGGCATTTTTCATTGAATTCAATGAGCTTCTGGTCAGATTGCACGCAAGGAGAAACTTTGAAGCATTGTAAATGAAAGTAAAGAGCTAAATTGGATAGATTTGCAACCCCAGAAGCAATTGAGTGCTGTGAGTTGAAGACAGAAGGAAGCACAATTTCCTCATGTACTCTTCTCTAGTGTAAATCTGTGATCAGCTCCCTTGGATTTAATGGGAGTCTCATTATTGGCTTTAAGGGAAGAAGATGGGACTCTACAAGGTCTGGGACTCTGAACCTTTTGTCTGTGGATATGACTTTAAGGGAAGGTCCCATCATTATGTTCAGGCTTTAAGGTACTGCAGGTAGATCTCAAGTAATAGAGAGATGCCGAGGATCAGGAATTCATCCACGTTAACAAGACCTGGACTCAGTCTAGAGCAGTGGAAATGATTTATGTCTTGTTTTGTCAGCTGAACCAGATGATTGAAGGAAAAGTTATATCGGGTCAATGCTGAACAAAAACGTTTTCATTTTCTCACCAAAACAAAAGCTTGAAAGAAAATTCAGGGTCTGCAAAGTGTTTAATGTCTATGTTTGTGTTCTTTTTGTAATTAAATGTATGCATATTCCATTTCAGTAAATCATTACTGCATGCTTTGAAATAAAACTGTGATTTTTTAAAAATTTTTTGTTTTGTTTTGGAAACAGCAAAGGACAGTATTCCAGTACTCTTAAATTCCTCATCAGTATTCCTAATGTAATTTGGGAATTATTTTGGCTAGCAAAGAAAAGATTTTTTTTTTGGCAGATTAATTACAGAGTCTAGACCATCCCCACCCCGTGTACATCTAGATACCAGCTCCATCATGAACTCTCTGTTTAATCCTGAGACCCACTGATTTATCTGTAGAGCTGGTACTTAATACACACACTCAGCTTGAGGGCATAGCTAACTGAGATGAGGGAAGGAGAAGATGGGAAAGTTCAGTTTGTCCTTGTGGCAGCTTTCCTTTTCCAAAAGGAAAGTCTTAGTTGGGGAGGGATTATTTTTCTTTTATATATATATATATTTTTTTTTTCTAAATAAAAATTCTGTAATTCTACTTCCTCTGAGCTCTGAGTGATTTCTTCATGAACTGTCTTTTGTAATCTTTGGGCCAGTTGCAGTGATGGTTTAAATCAGTGTGACTCAGCTAACACTATTTAGCTTCTAACCCATAAAGCTTCAAAACACACGAGCCCTGACTTATCTCAAGCAAATGACTGCTTCCCTGGAGCCGGCTGAGGCTGCTGGTGTTATTAAAGTTAAGCAGGAGTCTCCATGTTCTGCTGTGTTCAAGTTTAAACAGTAAGGTGATGACACTTCTCTTTTGCTTTTGTAATTTCTTGGAGTTGTTCTCCTTCCCTTCGGTATGTGTGGTTTAAAAGCAGTCCATCATGTTGCAGACTCTATAAACTGTGGGTTGCTTAATTTGTGTGATTCATAACACAGGAAAAAAAAGAGCCATCATCATTCCTGGTATTACATCCAGCTCTGTTACCCAGAGCATTGACCTTGACCAGCTAATGATAGGTATTTAATATATGTGCGTGTCTGTATATATAGATATAAATATTCATTATGTGAGGTCTGAGATCATAAGGGAATGCTGGCAGTGCCAAGTTTTGTTCGATGGTTCAGGCCTCCAGCTGTGCCAAACTCTGGGTTCCCTTAATGTACCATTAAAAAAAAAAACCCCAGGCTTTGCTTGAATGTCATCCAGCTTTATTAAGAGAAAGATCAAGCGTAATCTTATTAAGCTTGTCACTCACAAAGCGTGAGGGTGCAGCCTTGGTGTGTCTGTTCGGTCCACATGTGCGAACAATTTTTCCTCGTGAGACTCAAACAGGGGCTGTTATTCTTTAATGAAGGCTGTGAATAACAGAGCTACAAATTGCAAGCTTGGTGATGTGCTCACACACTCGTGTGTTAACAGAGAGGGGTGAAGGCGGGGATTGTTTGTTTGGATTTTGACATGTTCCTCAAGCACGCTCGAACCCACACAACCACAATGTTTTTCAAAATCTGTTGTGTATATTTTGAGGTTTCTGAACTTCCATAATAACTTAGTCAGCTTTTGAATGTGACCGTGTGTCAGAGTGGACAGCTGTGTCAGGAAAACTTCACAGGAGCGCTGAATCTCCCTCTTTTTGGTTTCACTAGAAGTCTGCTCCCAGGGCCAATATTATGAGGGGATGTTCAGATAAATTGTGCTTGCCTTCATTGTTGCTCCTTTTCCCTAGTGTTAACAGCTGGGCAGCAGGAGATAACAGTGGAAACCACTACTGTTTATACCAGTGTAAAACCAGAGTACTGCAATGGGGACTCAAATCAAATATTTCTGCTTGCTCAAAACATGGATGTATATAGAAATTCTGTGTATTTATATAGAAAAAAAAACTAAATTGAAACTAGTCAGGATGTTTGGCCATGTGGCTGAGAATAGATCCGTGTAGGTAAAACTCACAAAAATAACTAGTGAGGAGTGGAATGCAGAGACACATTTGATAGACTAATAGGGAATAAATTTGTAATAAGAAGAACTTCTCCATAGACATAGCATATACAAATTAGTACTTGAGGAATACAGCTTTCTGAGACTTTTAGTCAATTAAATTTTAAATTTGTGAGCAAGATATCCTTTGCCCGTGGGGGTGTGGGGGCTTGATACAACTGTTTGCATGCGCAGAGTAGCTTACAAATGAAAGCATTTGCAGGATAAAGCTCATCTCTGCTGGGTTGTGATAGGTATTCATACAGCACCTTTGCAGCTGAGAATCTCTAACTACTACAGGACTGTGTTCTGTTCTTTTCCCACTACACAGATGGTCTCTCTGACAGATAAGATTTACTGACCCTTCTGGTAGAGCATTTGCCATTGCTGGCTGGAAACTCCCCATCCTTCCACCACAGGACCTTTAGCCAAAGAACTGTCTGTCCTTCACAAAGCATTTCTTTCTTCTGTTTTGCTTTTAAGAAAGAAAAAATAATTAAGAAAATACACAGGCATGGAATCTCCTAATGCTGTCCTCTGGAGGTGCTTTTTCTAATTTATACCAACATCCTTACTGTCAAAGCTGATCTGATCCATCATGTCTAGGCTGATCCTGGTTTATGACATTTAGATGCACTAAAATGAGTACTTTTGGAGCCCAGTGTTCTATTATTCCACATCTTTGGCGTGCTTTGCATTTCAGAGGAGAGAGAGTTCCAGATGTAGGTGCTCCAGATCTCTTCCAACACCACATGTATCTCAGGGTCTTGTAATACCAATTTTAGCAGCTTCACAAATATGTGTAGTGTGTTCCTGCCTTCCTTTTCTCCTGAGGAGCAAGAGTTTGTTGGTGTGATCTGCCCTGTTTTGAGGGTTTGCTTCCCAATGTCAGGACAGGCATGAATTAAGCAGCAAGTCTTGGACTCAGGGTGTAAGATGGGAAACAAGTCTGAGTTTGCACCTCCTGGACTGCCACAGCAGCAGCATCTGACCCCAGCCTGAGAATGTTTTGTGGACTTCTGGGGCTTATTTCTCCTGCTTTCCCTCTGTGGGAAGGACCTCAGCCTAGGGCCTCAAAGCACTCCTTGAAAAAGCCCCTTGCCTGCACTGGCAAGGCTCATTATGATGCTGCAAAGGAATCCTGAGCTGAATTATAAGGCTGAGAATGGTCTTTTAAGGCAGATTTCCACTGTATGTGGTTGATGCCTGGTGTAGCTTGCAAGGTGGCAAACAATCTGTGTAGCACAGAGCAGTTTTCGATGGAGCAATTAGATCAACCCTTGCACGTGGTGCAGCTGCCTTTAGAGCAGCGCCAGCTAAAACCACAGAGCAGTGCCACGTGTAATTGCCTTTAATCCATGATCAAGGACAAGCCTGGAATCGTGCCTGCTGTGGTGTGCCCCTCTGCATGGCAAAAGAGAAAGGGTTGAGTCCAAACTGAGACCAGGTCAGATTTGTTGTGCTCAGCAGGGATATGTCTCAGCTAAACCAGAGGGGAGCAGCTAAACCTCCAGCAAGAGGAGGGGACACACACCTGGGCACAGGTGAGTCGGGGTCCATGAGCTCCCTGAAGGACTTGCCCTCAGCTGCTGATGGAGACCATCGAGGGTGTCCTGCCTCCAGGTGTTGCACTGGCTGGGCAGTCTTCAGATGCTACTAGGGCTGTGCTGATTAACCTGGAAGAAAAGGCCATTTCCAGGTTGGGGTGACACCTCACCTTATTCACAGCCTTATTTGTGAACTTTCAGGGCTGTTTTTCTGCAACAACAGTGACATCCAGTGGCCAGCTGGATTTTTCTGGGAAAAGAATGAACCATAGTCTTAACAATGTGAAGTTTTTTATAGATAAAAAAATCCTGACTAAGTAGGCTCAGTTTTGGTTTCCCTGAAGAGTTTCCTTTTTAAAAAAAGTCTGGTGAAATGGTTTTTGTTTTTCTATGTCCCTGGGGTAGAAAGCATCAGTACTCTCTGCTCCAGCAAGGAGTTTGTCCTGTGTCCATAAACTCCAGGGGACTAGCAATTTGCTGAGGAATCACTCAGTTTTGTGCTAAGGCATCACCACGTTTTTCACTTATGAGACATCCACAATCCAAATAAACCACCAGAAAGGGGCTCCTGGAATAGACGAAGAAAGCAGTGTAGTCTGTAGAATAATTGACTGGGAGGTCAAAACTGGAAAGAACAAGCAAGGATCCATGTCCTGCCAACTGGGAGCTTTGATTTGTGGTTTTCAAACTGCTTTTCAAACAGAAAATGACAGCTTATCTTGTAGTCTTTTGAAGTAATTTCACATATTTGACAGACATTGCCCCCAACTTTCTTGGAATGGTTTGATCTCACACTAGAGCACATTACAGTTTTGTTTAATTCAGTTTAGAGCTGTCTTGTGGAAACTAGAGGAACTGGGGGAAGCAGGTTTAAAGCAAACACAGTGAAGTGCAGTTTCACACCAGGCTTGATTATGTTGTGGACACAGTGTATTGTAGGAGCCAAATGCAATCTGTGAGGCCAAAAAACGACGGACTCAACAACCAGCTCACTACTGAGCCTGCAATGATAGACCATGGCCCTCAACCCTATTTATTTCCTATGAGAAGCCATTTAGTGCATCCTTATTACCTGCCAGAAACCTTTGTCAAAGTCAAGCAAAGGTGCTGCATTCCATAACACTGGCTTTGTGCTGAGAACAGCTGAGGTCCCACGTGCTCTGGACCTTGCTGGGCATCAGAGATGCCTCCACAAGCTCAGTGAGATACTCTGCTTGCAAAAAGCTATTTTCCTGACTGAGGAGCTTTCCAAGGCCCAAAGCTGAGCTCAGACTCCACCAAGTCCTTGAGGTGTTTTAGTACTAGGTTCAGTTACCTCTTGTGCAAAGAAGGCAGCATTTAGGGAATCTAGTTTCTCCTCCCTACCACGACCTTTGCCTGGCTTTGGCAAGCAGGTCCGTGTGCATTCCAGACTAGCTGGGGATGGCTCAGGGGATTTGTGATGGAATATGAAACACTTCTCTCAGAGGCTGCTTGCCCTGCCCTGGCTGTCCAGGGGGCCAGCAGCTTCCGTGGAAAGAGCTGATAACTGTGATTCAGATGGGAGAGGGTTGTCTACTTCAGCAAGGCTGTACATGCACAAATAAGGCACCTGGGGTAAAAAAAGAGAGGCTGCATTTCCTCACCAATTTCCTCATTGCTTGAGGCGTTGATGACAACTGGCAAAAAATGTTAAGACAGTGCATTTCACACCAGACTGTCTGCACTTGGGGGATCTGATGGTCCCAGAGATGCCTCCAACACCCTGGGAAAACTCTTAGAGATGCTAGGTTTTCTCTGGATTTTCCTCAGACTCATCTCCTCTTCTACTGCAGTGTTAGGAATTTTGTACATTGACCATGTCCAGTGGAGAGGGTCCCATGAGGGACACAGAGACATGTTCCCTGTCACACAGCTGTATGACTGGCGCACACCTCCAGTCACAACCTTGTGTAGAAAGGTATATTCCCAACAATATGGTTCAGTGAGGAGCACGCACCTTAAAAAAATTAAACAAAAACAATGAAAAAAGAAAATCACATCTAGTCATGGTATTCTGCTAGAGAGGAAAATGCCAATAACCATTCTCCATGCAGTATCTCAGACTGAGTAAGCCCTGCTTTTACTCCCAGTAAAACCTGAGGACAAAGTAAATCAAACTTCTGTTTCAGCCCTGCCCACATTATTTTCCTCCTCCATATTTTTTGCCCTGGTAAGTTGGTGCAGCTTGTACCAGGAAACACAACCAATACATTTTATAGAATAGACACTTCAAATATTTGTTGTTTGACTCTCAAGGGATCCTATGTTTTCTTTAAGAATATATGCTGAAATAGTCATCCTGTATTGGACATTTTTTCTGTGGAAAACTCCTCTAATGCTACATAAGTGAAACAAGAATATGAAATAGCCCAAATAGCCTTATAATCAAACAGAGCCCTGATCAACACATCTCCCTGTCCTATGTAAACTGTGGCATGACAAGAAAGGTGGAGGAGAGGGCAGAAAAGGGAATGATGGCTGTGAAGAATGTGCTATGTGCAGTGTTCAGGAGCTTCTGAGCAGTGGCTAAAGGAGCTCCTTAAGCTCACGTGTTCGATGGAAGGAGACTTGCACAGAGGGCTTGTGTTCTTCCCAAACCAAGTGTTTGAGATGTTGGAATGAATTTCTCTGTGGAGGTGCCATCCTCTCCAGTGAGACTCACTAGCACAGACCAGTCACTGCATTTGGAAATGTCTGAGGCAGCTACAAACTGGCACAGAGGCCAGAGGAGATGCTTAGGAAGTGACCTCACTTCAGCTCTTGCTTGTGTTGTTTTCTTAACCCAAGTGAAACAGCTGGTTTAGACTTGGAAGAAAATGGAGCTGCTTTTTTTTCCCCCAGAAAAATAATTTTATTGTTTACCACATATGTTTAGGGTGAGTCTGCTAGGGAAAGTGCTCCAAAACTTTGAAGACAGAAGAGAACTGAGTTGCTGAGCTCATGTTATGGCACTGCATTGAGACTGGAAACAGAGGGCTGTACCACCAAAGAGCCAGTTCCAAACTGGTAAACTCTGTCCCACCTTATGTTGAGCCTGTTGAGGAGTGTGAATTGCACTTCTGGAGAAGGATTTCAATGGTGTGAGTGCCTCAGCCATAGCTCCATACCCTTAACAGAAGAGCTGCTCAGAAAGGAAGATCAGAAATGGAGAGATGTGGCAGGAGTTTATTATACTTGGGGGCAGCAAGGAAATAGAAGTCTGTGGGAATCTGTCTGTCCTTCAGATTGAGATGCTCCAAGTATAGAATTGCACTGCAGATCTCAGAGACACCCCAGGGAAGAACAAATCTGTGCTCTATTAGCCTGGCGTCAATCTGGAATAACCCCCTCCACTTCTGGCCCCTCATCTCTCTGTTCTCCCTCCGGCTACGGTGTGGCCTTTCTCCAGAGCTTGTTCTGTGAGTGCACTCGGGTGAGAGGGGAGAGAGGTGATTACATGCAAGAAAAGAATGAAGGAGAGCCATGGGAGGATTGCTGGACGTTGGAAATGCTGCACGCTTTGGCTTTTTATGTGTTATTGCTCTGATTCCCGTGACTGTCCAAAAGTGGCTATGAGTCAGTTCCTCACAACTGCATAGAATAACAACATCAAACAAGAGAGAAAATGATTTCTCCATCTGCTTGGAGAACGGGTGGCATGATGTAAGGAGTCTATGATGAAAGCCTGCTTTACAAGACCATTGCATGTGGCTTGTGCAAAGTATTTTTTAAGGCATGCTTTGGGCTCGGACACTCCTGCCAAACAGGGGAGGAGGAAAGCTCATTCCCTCCATCTCCAGCTCTCCTGCACAGCTTTTTGCATAATGCTGCAATTTCCAAGTGCAAAACCGTGTCCTGAAGCACAGCAAAAGCCAGCAACCTGGGGTGACAGACTTTTCTGGAAGGTGGGGCCTTTCATAGTCCCTTTTTCTTTGGAAAGCCCACAGAGCTCTTGTTTCAAACGTGAACACCAGCCTCTAGGAAGCTTTTGTTACACCTGTTCTGGCGAGGTAGGGCTACATGTCTCATCCTCTGGCATGGTATGGCTCACATTATTTCATACAAACTGGAGTAGGCTGGGGTCCTTCAAGCCACTTCCAGAAAATTCCCCTGTTGGATCCCCACAAGCATGAATTTTGTTCAAGTTATCAGTAAAATTTAAATTCAAAATATCTAGGCTGTCCTAACATCATACTCATGCCTAGGTGCTGCATATCACCCACCTAATCCATTACCTGGTGTCATTCCCTGACAAGACACTTCACATCAGAGGGGTACTTGGGCTGGGGGAATCTTTCAGATACATCTAAATCCAACTTGCAAAAGCAAGATCTGCACAAATCCAACATTAGCTCCTTGTCAAAGTGCATTCAAGATATTTATTCAAGACCATCCTTACCAGTAGAGCGAGATTTTAAGGAAGAAAGTGGTTCAAAACAAAGAGGAGCAATTGTCTGGCAGTGAGGGTAATCATGAGGAAGGCTGAAGAGCCTCGAGTTTTTAAAACACATTATTCATTAGCAAAGAAAGATGCTGGACAAGGAGCAAAAAGGAATTAAAAATTTGGAGGGTTTATCCACAAAACTGATTCCCCAGCATGGGTCTGGAACATCTGTCGTGTCAGAAGAGCGTAATGTGGGATGGTATGTGGTTCCCAGTAAATTCCTGCTGTTACCTCTGGGTCAGACTGGGATGCTATAGTGAAGAAATCAGCAAATTCAGATAAAAGTCATTGCCTGGAGTGTTTGCTGTAGCTCCTTACTACAGCCCCATCTTGACAAATTCATCTTTCAGCTTCCAAAATACTCAGCTTTGACCATTGCAGAATAAGAGAAATGGAAATGCAGTTTTGGAGGCAGCAGGCAAAGGAACCACAAAGTATTTACCCTGTCTGTGAAGGGGCAGCTCTCAGCCCTTTGCATTTTTCTCTACACTAATTCTTGTGAAGCCTTCCTACCATAAACACTGTGGTGCTGCCAAGGGGCTTGAGAATCTGCATCGAGGGAGAAGGAGGAATAGAGGCTGCCGCCTCCTGATTGCAGAGCAGCCCAAGGTCTAAATGGCAACAAAACGTTATACATAATGTCTGATTCACTGTGTGGAGAATGTAAAGAATTGAGACCTCCCGACACAGTTTACATTGGCCCTTTTTATGACTAATTGTGCAGAAAATAGCTCTGCTTGTAGTGTGCATGGAAACAGTTCAGATTTCTGCTGTGTGTCAGCTAATGGCTAGCAAGGCTTTTTTAGCACAACTTCAAAGGCTCTGGCAATGGAGGTCCTTTGTGAGGGAATTATCTCCTGCTCCTTTGTACCCTGTTATCCTTCTAAGCCGTGGAACAAAGAATTGCGAAAAGAATAGACAAAGTAATTTGTAGTAGATCTCTAAACCTAGATAAAGTACATAACATTTGCTTAAAAACATTTTTTCTGCTTCTGTCATCAAAACACAGTTATAATTTTTCTGTGTAGGAACACCCAAGTTCATCTAACTTTTGAGGGATGCAACCTGATGCTTGGGTTACTGATGAGGGTCATAGGATGTCTGAAATGGAAAAGAAGAGCTTTAGTTTATGTGGTCACTTAGAAAATACATGGCTGTCAAGAGTTGGCTGAGAAGTGTCTTTCTCTCTGCCTCAGGATATTCCACTAAGAAAGGAAGAAAGTGAATTCTTTCAGCAGTGTTTGTGCATGGGCGTGCTTTAAGGAAACCACGTGTATTTCACATATTTTTTTACATGATTTTTAGTAAAAAAAACCCTAATTGATGGTTTATTCTTTCTTTCTTCCAGTGAAAAATGAAACCTTGGGGAGATAAGGAAACACATTACATGGATCTGCTTTGTGTAGTCCAGAGTTCTTAATTAAAAATAAAAAAGCAAACCAGAGATGGAAGGTCTATGATTAATGTTAGCAACTATGCTGTATAATGTGTTCTTCCACTGTCTCCAGATCCTTGTCTTGAAAAAACAAGACATGAGTGAAAGGAGAATAATCTTGGCCTTATCAAATTTAGTAAGAAACCCCCTCTTAAGTGCAGCAGCCACACTGACCACTTCACTGTGTTTATGTTTGTGTTCAAACTACAAAATGACTCTGTTCAGCACTGGGTTTTGTCCTCAAGCAAATCCCATCAGTATCTCCTTATTCTCAGAGGGTGGAAGGATTGCATCCACACCTGGGCATTTTTAATCTTAAACTGTTAGGGGTGGCTGCTCTGCATATCTCCATGCCCAACTACAGGCTTTCTCTTCAGGTCCCTATGTAGAGAATCTTTTATGTCTGCTTTCTCTCATTTTCCACTTCCATGGATTTCCCAAGGCAGCTGATGCTCTGACCTCTCAGATCCAGTTTTCATCAGCTGTCAAGATAAATTTGGGTAATACTCCAGGAATGGTTTATTCAGGTTTAGACTGAAGAGGGAATAGTGATGGAAATGCAAGATCATTCCCTTGCCTCTCTAACCTGTCTGATGTGTCTCTAGATGCACTAAATTTTCAGTAGTTATACTTTCTTGAGGTTTTTCCCAGGCCAGGAAGAGAATTTTTAAAAATATTTAAGCAGAAGCATACATACACACACACACACACACACACACACACACACACACACACACACACATATATATATGAGTTCATTTATTTTATATCTATAAATAAAAATTAAATCCACTGATGTTATCAAGAATATGACAGTTCCTGCATGCTCTATTTGCACATATGAGCAGCCAGAGGCAGTAATTTGATGTTTTTCACTGATGCTAAGCTTAATTGTCTCTAATATGTAAGTTATTTTGTTTTCATCATGTGCCATAGACTGTCAAAGTAATCTGTTGTTGTCAATATCTAACAAGTGAGTCCTTACATCCAGTTGTGGGTGACTAGGGAGAGTTATTTTATGAGAGGTATTTCTCACATAGAAGATTTTCCTGAATTTTAAAACTGGAAAGGATAATTATGATGGACTTCACAGCAGGAGGCAGGCCAAGACAATTCTTCCAGGAATTCTTTAATCTTTCATGTTTCACGTTACCTACCTACACTGGACCTCTCAAGTGGCACCTTCTTCTTTAAACCTTCTTCTGCCAGATCTCTGATCTTGAGGAACTCCTTGCCACGGGACAACATGGATCACTGTTGGGAAATGTCTGTGTTGGGTGGGAAAGACTGCTGGTCTGAGCATGCATAATTTCATGTTTGCAGTCACTGAAGTAGAACATGATTTCAGGTTGCTTGTGGTGTGCATGAGTTGGCTACAACGCATTACCGTGATGTAAAATGAATAGGTGGATACAAAACCAACATTAATATCTGAATTCTGACTGGACAGAGAAGTGAAGACAAATAGAAGTCAGAAATCTTCAATGAGGTGGAGAGGATGTATTACCAGGGTAAGCTGGTGGGTGGTGAGATGGGTGGTAATTTACCCAGATGTACGTGGGATAATACAAACAGGTAAATTTTAAGCAGAATCTAAAGGTTAAGTTTTGTGAAGGCTTGCTCTTGCCATTTCCTAGTATTGTTAAAGTTTCGGGCTCTGTTGATGTATGTGTAATGGAGAATTATTTGGGGATCACCTCAAAGCTGGATTTTGGTTTTGATTTTTTTATTTATTTTTATTTCTGTTCTCTTGGTTGAACTAGAGCATTGAAAATATTTTCGTATGTGTTGGATTGTGGGTGTACAGTGAAATAACTATGATGTTCCCATGGATATTTGTAATTAAGATTTTAATTTATTTGGGAATTTGAAGTTGAGGGGTTTTTAATGGAAGCATGCATTCCTTCCAGTTAGGAAAGGCATAATTAAAAGAACGAGCCCTACTGCCATGCTGCAAAGCAGATCACCAGCCTGGCTGCTTTCAGCTTGGTATCCGCACAGAGGGCAGGAATGGGAAGTCCAGGAAGTGCCATCTTTTGGTCTTCATCCATCACTTGAAGGGACTTGCAGGCTCTACTGAGGGGCTGACATTGTTGACAGACCTACCATTGTGTGGGGGAGGAGTCAGAGCTTTTGCATAGTTACTTTTATACCTGGGTTTAAAAGAGTTAAAATTGGTTTCTCTTGTGCTGTCATGTTGTCAAAGATTTGCTGGATTCAGGACGATTATTTACATTAAGAAATCTTTTGGCATTTAAGACTCTGGCTCAGGGAAAGTAAAGTGGACTCGGAAACATCTCAGACTCAGATACCTTTGACTTTGGTTCCTCAGTGTCACTTTGCCAGTGACAGAATGGGGACCTTTGTTTGCCTTGGCCACTGCATAAAAAAACAGGATATGATCAAATCCAGTTAATCATTCACAAATGTCTCATTTCTTGAATCTCTGAGGGTGTATAACACATTTTTGGGACTGTTCTTTGCTGCTTTGGCTTTTGTTATAAGTGAGTTAGAAAGGGGAAAATCAAATTTTGAGTTTTCTTAAAAGGAAGTGGAGGAATCCTGGAACACACTAGGGCTCTGCAAATGTACATTTAATCATTTAAAGAAATGTCTTTTGGCTAAAAGCTCTTACCAGTGCTTGCAAGTTGCTCTCAAAGCCATACAGCTACATCGTTCCAACAACTGAGGCGAGTTAGCGCCCTTGTTGGCAGCAGGAGCAGAGGGGGGCAGGCTGAGCAAATCCTGGGGGCTGAATGCTCTCAAATTCATCAGGACTTTGTGCAGTGTGGGCGAAGAATCCTGGGGGTGACTCTGCTGGTGGCTTGCATAGCGGTGTCCTAGGAGGGGGACCCAGGCACCTCTTGCCTGCCTTGGTTTTTCAGTGCAGAGCATTTGGCTCTGCCGTGGAGCCAGGCAGTCAGAGACATCTCCTGCAAACACTTTCACTGTGCTTCAGGCAAGCACATGCTCCCCAAGCAGCAGCAGCAAACCAGAGGAGTGAGTTCTTACACCCCACACCGCGGTGGAACTCCCTCCTCCGAGATGCCACAGAGCACATGGAGGCTTGAGCACATTCCTGGTGAGCTGGTCTGTTCAGAGCTGGCAGTGAGGTGCAATGACCTGGGTTAAAAGGGGGTCGCCTGGCCCTGCAGAGCTGGAAGCTGATGGACATGATGGAGGAGGATTGTTCTGTCCTTCCTCGGTGTCAGTGATGGCTGCAGTTACAGTGCTATGTGGATTTTAATAAACCTGTTTGTGACTGCTTGCTTCCTTACTTAATATACCCAACCCATCCTGCAAACAGTGTGGGACTCTGACAATAAATTGAAAGCTTTGGCTGGATTACACTGCCTTATTGAGTCTTGCCCAAGGCCCTTTGAGGGCTCCCATTGACTCCGGTGGGATTTGGTTCAGACTTCAAGTATATGGGCTCCCGTAAGTAAACTCTTTCAAGGCCTGTACACACTGTGGTACTTACTGGGCTCCTTGTTACTTCTGTGAATAGGAATGTGACCTTTACACTTCTAACAAAGAGCACTGAATTACAGGACTAAATCTTCATGTTTTGGGAGAGATAAGGTTACCACCCCAGCTCCTCCCAGCCCTGCTGTGCAGGTGGCCGAATGGCTGATGAGGCAATTCCTGAATCGCTGTGGTTTTAGTCAGACAAGCGCTGAACATGCAGTACACATGTCCATGAACACTGATAGTCAGGGTTCTAAGTTGTTCCATTTCCATGAGTCAAAACCCTAGTAATATCCTTTTGCCACTGCAGGGTCATTCTGCTCTCCATGTTGGAAATCTGTTTAATCAGTGTATATAATAAAATGGTCACAGTGTAAGGCAAGACTAGCAACCCTTCTAGGTTTCCAATTATCCACCTAGTCCCCTGGCCATGTGAGAGGAGGGAGGGAGGGAAGGATAATTAAGATGGAAGAAGAAAGTGTTTGGGCTGTATGTTGTCCTTTCCTCTGGTCTCCCTTGCCTCCCAAAGCTGCTGTTCCAACAGGAGAAACTCAAGTGAGTGAGAGTAGTAGTTTGATTGACAGTGCTATTTTCTACCTGTATTTTAGGTCACTTCCTGGGTAACAACACTGTGATTGATGTACTGAGACAAGCAGGATTTGAAGTGGAGCACACCCCTCCTGGACAACCAATTGGAAAGTAAGCAGCTGCCCACAGATTATTAATCACTTTCTCTCCTTTTTTCTCTCCCTTTTTCTGTGACTAAGCAAGATTATTGTATTAGTATAGGAGGTGGGTGAGGAACCTCCCTCTCCCACCCAATTTCCAGACAAAAATTTCATTGTAAAGCACCCATTGTGTGAGTTTGGAAACATATGGAGCCTGAATGGCTGGTGTTTTTGTGGGTTTTTTCCACTTGGGGACATTATTTATATCACAGCTGCTTCATTATACCAGCTCAGAAGTGCCATGGTTTCTTTAAAGAAACATCTCATTCAGCTCATTTTCCCCCAGAGCTGTTTTTCCTTTTGCTCTCCGTGGGGTTTTTGTTGCTTCTCCATTACAGCCCTCTCTGTCAGGCTGCTGTTCTTCAGGTGGAATTTCAGTTTTTCCTGAAGGACCACATTTAATGTAGCAGATGCACCTTTGAAAGTGTGTTGGGCAGGTAGAGAGCAATTCAGTATTCCCTGAGCTTCCCCATCTATCTGGTCAAGTGAAGCAAGCAAGAAGGATTGATCAACAGGTTCTTGGCAATTTTCATTAGTATTATATAAAATATGGCACAAAATTGTCCTCAGCTGGTGAAACAGACTTCCTTCATCCCACACCCTTTTCTTTTTCCTGGCCATTTAAATGAGGTCTCTGTCTGAAGAAATCACAGACAATAAAACCATGAGGGCTGGTGAGAGACCATCTAGCTTTGCAAAATCAGCCTTTCCCCTACATTCTGCAGATAAAATTTGGCCAAGGCTACTCTGTCATAGGATTGTTATCCTCATTAGGAGAAAGTGTTAGCAGCATGCTCCTGTCCCTGGTGGGCAGACATGACATGGTCCAAAACCGAGGTGAGTCTCAATGAGGAGGATTAATGGCAGAGGTAGCAGACCATGCCTGAAAAAGCTGTGTGTAATCTAGTTGGAAAATCTGGCTGATCTAACCTTGTTTGGGAAACATCCGCAGTGATTCATATAGAATATAATATGGCTCAACTGTACATAAGTGTTCTTTGACAGAGCATTTATCCTAAATGCCTCTTGGAATCTGTTGAGCAATAAAAGCATCGTCTTAAATAACAATGGGGGGGAAGAGGAAGAGAAGGCTGTTAAACACCACCAGTAAGTGCATATTCAGAGGAGATTTAAGAAGCACTTTGGCAGGGGGAGAAAAGTCAACATGGTGCAGGGAAGAGCAGTAAACACTGTAACAGTCTGGACCTGGAAATTTTTGACTAAAACCAACAAAAAAAAAAAAAAAAAAAAGCAAAACAGAAAAACCAAGCAAACTGTAGCAGAACAGCCGAGGCGTACCATTCCTAGGTTTCTGACAAAGAAACTTTCCACTCAGGGAAGGAGACACTTTCTTCAGCAATTTTCATTTAGTTGAAAGTATCATCTTCCCATGAAAAGTGTTTCAATTGGAAATTGTGAAACTATTAATTTATTGGCTGTTGCAAGCCCTTGAGAAGAACTAAAGATGCAGTAGTGTGAGAGAAGTCCAAGAAAAGTCTCTGCTCTCTGGTGTTGGGCTATGTCTGTACACATCATCACAGACTTGAAATAAAGGATGGGGCGGGAAACTTGACTCAGAGCCAGTGCTTAATGTTGACGTATTTGCAGAGTGGGGCACCTCTGTGTGCACATTCCCCTACCTTGGCAGCAGTGTCTCCTGTTGATGATGTCTTCCCTAAAATTCTCAGTCCCTGGGGGAAATGCACCTGAAAGCAAGAGGGCTTGGAATCTGTCTAGATCGATGTGTGTGTCCTCAGCTGAATGGTCCCACACTGGGTGACTTCTGTTCCCAGCTCCAGAACATCGTGTTGGGCAGGTTTACCTGGACTAGAACCCTAATTCTAGTGGGGTCTGCTCTGAACATTGAACATACAAAACTTTATTAAAGGGTAAATGGTTGTGCAGGAATACTGGATGGAGTTGAGAGAGAACGGGTGGCTGCTCCCCGTAAGGATTAGAAGCTCTGTGATTTTCCTGTGTTCTCATGATAAGGGAGATCTGCCAGTTCTAGATGGGAATAAAGAAAGAAAAATAAATTGCATGGCAAAAAAGTCCACAGTTGCCACTAGACTGAATTACTCAAGGTGCAGAAACATCAGAAAACTACAGAAATTCTGAATAAAGAGCATTTAAATATATTCACAGGAAACAGCTTTCTGCCTTTAGAAAAAAGAAAAAAAAACTCTCAAAACTGCACATCAGAGACTGTATTGTGATTTTCCTGTAACTGGGGCTGTAGCTGTCAGAGGTGCTTGGGGCTCCCCCTTAGAAATGAGGAGGCTGCTGCAAACCATTTCCTCTATTTTTTATAGAGTAGCTTGTATTTTATGATTTCTGGGTTAGCTGCAAAAGACAGTCTAGCCAAACACAGTATGACACTGTGATAGCATGACAACTTAATAGTTGTTGTGTTGTTTATGTTTATGTTATATTGTCATGTTGCTGTAATTGAGTGTCTTAAGGAGCCTTGCTTTTTTGTCTAGCCTTCCTTTTTTATTTTTTTTTTATTGCTCTTCTCTTTTCTTTTTAGAAGACGAAATAAAAACAATTGAAAAGCCCAGAAGGGGAACTATTGTGCTATAGTGACGGTAGTAACAAAATATATACATAGAATAAACAAATAGAAGCTCAACAAATTTTGAGCTGCTTGTGAAGAAGAAATTGTTTTGTGGGATACAGAGGTTGCAGAGGTGCCGGTGTTTTCATCTTGAATCTTGTGAAGAGGTGTTTCTCTCCTGTGCTCGAGCCCAAAAGAGACATTTCTGCTTTACTTCCAAATAAGTTGTATAAGGGAGTCAAGCCCACTGCCTTGCATTTCTGGCTTTGACAATTGAAAAATTGGATAGCGTTCAGGGAAGATCAGCTGGATTCTAATGTGGAGTTTGTGGGGGTGGACAGCACATGGAAAAAATGCAAGGGTTAGAAAAAATCCTGAAGCATCTGCATGCTTATGTTTTGGCAAAGGGAATTCAGAAAAAGTGTTTTGGACAGACTGTGCAGAAGAATGAAGAGGAACCGTTCGAGCTGGCACATAGGAATATTTGAAAGTATATCAGATTGAATTTGAGGGTGGTTTTGGATGAATATCAATGATTCCTTGACAGTGATTTGCAGGACAATTTTTCTCAGGTTAAGTTAAGAAGCCCCATTATATGAAAGCAACTTTAGCAAAACACTTATGCCATGTCCTACTTACTACCAGTGCTGCCTTGCCAAAAAAACAAATGGTCATTTTCTTTAATCTCTCTGTTCCCTGAACAGTATGATTATTACTATTATTGACATGATAAGTAGTCTGATCTTTATTGTTCAATAATAATTCAGCAGCATTACCATAAATACATGGAGTATAGTCTGGTATGATGTCTAAACTCTGCCATCCATTTTGGTTTTAGAAAGGACAAGAGAATCCCCTTTGTAGCAAATAAGTAGCACTATCCCTATGTATCAGAAAAAGAAAAGCCTTGGGAAGAGTGAACCAGGACAAAGACCAAAGCTCTTCATGCTTTCAGTTGCATGCAGACTGGGTAAAGCCAGAAGGTTGTTGGCTTCCTCTGTCCAAAATGCTAAGCATGGGCTGTGAAATGGCTGCTCTTTAAGCCAACCAAACTGCATACCTAGAGTCTCACATTTCTGTTGTCTAGTGACAAGCACAAATTTGAGCCAAATCCTCCCTTTGCTAAGGTACTGGGGGAAAATAAAGTGAGATCTTGTCTGGCTAGAAGAGATAGCCAAGACATATAGGGGTCTGATGACTCCAGAATCAGTGAACTGGCAAAGAAAAGTTTATATAAAGTACATTTAGCTGGTGTGGAGCTATTTGGGAACTCTTACTGACTGGATTTCTGAAATCTCCTGGCTCCTCCTGTTGATCTGCCTGGTGGCCCAGTGTTGACCTTCCTGTGCCTCTTCCAGAATTCCACCAGCTGACTATTGAAAACACCTTCTTTGCAGCTCAGTCCCTTTCTGTAAAAGAAACCCTGTTCTATTCATCATGCAGAACAATGCCATAAACACTTGAGAACTTATTCTCACATTGGCTTAATTTGTTCATTTTGTTGCCTGAGGGAAGCGTCTTGAATCTGTTTGCGTGACAGCCTTCAGCAGCATTCATATTTGCTTCTTATTTTGCTGGCTGTCATCCTTGTCCCCAGATAAAGACATTGGAAAATTAGTGGCTGAATCAGTATCTCATTGCTTTGCCCTGAGATAACAAAGGCAACTTTTTTTTTTTTTTTTTTTGGTGGAGTTCTGCCAACTGGCTGTCCCTGCTCTTCTCTGTCTTCACAAAACAGAGCTGCATGCTTGGGGCTGGGAGAGAGGAGGAGATGGGAGAAAGTTTCCCCTTAGATGGATTCCGGTGACTTGAGCAGATAAAGGACCACAGCTGCTTTACATTTAACTGGAAACAGCCAAACTGCAAGATCAATCCAGGAAGCACCTGTGTCCGTGATGACTCTGTTGCTGCTGGGTTCTCAGAATCAGCTCTGACCTCCTGCCATGTGCCAAGCCCTGACACACCGTCCTCTTGGACAGAAGAACATGCAGCAGTGCTCACTTTTATCAGGCTGCTCTCTCCGAGGATGGGATCAGTGCTGCCTTCTTTCAGAATCGGGGAATTCAGGACAAATCAAAGAATTCAGCACAAGTTTTTATTTCTGCTTCTCTGAGTGTTTGAGAGTTTACTGCGAACTCCAAGAGCTCTGCTGGAGAAATTAATTACCCTTGCTCCTTATGTTTGCACTTCTTGTCCCAGTTGAAGGAACATGTCTTTGCTATTGTAACTTATTCCTGTCCTTCTGTCTGAAGCAAAGAGCTTCCTCCCTCCCTTCTCTTGTAGCATCCTAGAGGTTTGACCCTGGCTCTGGTACTTGTTCTTGTCTCAGGGTGGAAGTCTCTGCTCTCTCCTTCCCCGTGGGATGAAAGCACACTCCATCCACACAGTGACGCAGCCATTTCACTGCATCAGGATCCCCAGCCCTCTCAAGGTGATGGACAGAACTGGGAAAATGTTTGACATAACCTTCCCCACAGCTCCAATTTGGTAAATTTAGGAGATCCCAGAAAATTACAGATGCTCTCAAGAGTCTCCCAGTAGTTGCCAGGGTCATTGGGATGCCTGCACAGCTTCAGCGTTCTGGTGCCTGCTAGTCAGGGTTGCTCCACTCTGAATAGCTGTTAATTTTTTGGACATGTTAGGGAGACTGTTAAAGTCATTGTGAAATAAGTAAAAGTTCATTTAGAAAATACACAAGTGGAAAAAAAAAATTACAAGAGCTGTGACACTTTAATTGGAAACAACTGAATTAATTGAGGAAAAAAACCTGAGAAAGGTAGATTCTGGATCCTATATCTTCTGATACAGGGAAAAAATGCACCCTTTTTCTTTATGTGGGTGGAATAATCTCCCCACTGGGATGTGGCAGTTCTTCTTAAACCTCTTGTAAACCTTTGGATCTTTCACTTGATCTGAGTCTGAGGATCATACTCCCATCAATAGCTCCCTTCCTTGAGAAGAAAAGTGAATCTTTTTTTTAGGGGGGTCCTCTGACAGCATAATTTACACCAAGAGTGCATAGGGATTAAATAGGGTTCATCTGTGTGCATTGGTGAATTTATTGCCTCATCTAACATTGGAGAATATGACTACTCTATGCTTACATTCTTGGCCATGAAAATGTGCACATTACATTTTCATGTTCGTGTGTGCCTTTAAAATATCCTCCTTTGCATTCAATTGTCTCTGTGTCTACATTACAGCCACAGAGCCTGAGCCAGCCAGAGTAACTCTTAGGGGGAAAAATGTGGAAGAAGGTCTCCAAAACATGATAGAGAAGCAAAGTCAACTTACAAATTCTCACCCATAGAAATTGAATTATCCCATCACTTCATGAGCAACACATTACTAAGGGACAGGGTATCTGCGTGTTCTTTAGGCCGCCTTTAGACTCTGAACACCTTCTGAGAGAATGGAATTTAGCAACTTGCTGCAAAAAAAAATCTGGGAAAGAGCAAGGAAATTCATGGTGTTGGAGTAAGAATACAGAACAGAACTTTTCAGGAATTTTATGCTTGACTAGTTCTCCCAGTGGGACATTCATTTTGCAGTATAATCAGATTTTATCCTTGGCAAAATTTCTGGTTTCTTCTGAAAAAATTGTTTCATATTCCATATAATTCTGTTCCTTGGGAATGGGGCCTCTGGAGAAACCTGGGCTTGCTTCTTTTTGCACAAGGGCAGCTTGCTCGCTGAGCTGTCCTGAAGCCAGTGCTAAGGTTTCTTGGGTTTTTTGCTGATCTGCAGCCTATAAGTTTTAGGAGATCTGTATCTCATACGCCATAAACTCTCTAATAGTAAACTTAAAGACCCTTGGAGACTTCAAAAGTTCATAGCTAGTTCTTACCTTATTTCCTAGCCAAATTTCAGAGTTCTTGTTTCCACAGGAGAAGCTGATTTTTCGTCCTCTTTCTGCTTCCAGCCAACTTTAACGCAGATCTTTTCACCTCAGGTCATGAGTATGAGATGAAAATTTTGGTTTATAGTTATTAGAGATAAAGCTGATCCAGCTTGCACTGAAGTTGTTGGCTTCCATCAGTGCCAGTAGCTTTTAGAGGTCATTGTTAATATGAGATGGTTGCTGATCCTCTCCCATCTTCAGTTGTGAGAAGCCATGAGAGAATTGGTGGAAAACTCAGAGAATGTTCACACAGTTCTGCAGATGCCTTCTATAATCCAAGTAAAAAGACTGGCTTTTCCAGAGTAGTGCTCATGGGCATCTTTAGACAACTGGCCCAGCTTGCTTGCAGGAAGTGTCTGGCTGGTTTGAGGCGGCTAATCAAGTTTTAGATGGTTAGTCATTTTGTGAAATGTGTCACTAGGCTCATTTAAGCCTTTGGAAAAACTGCACCATCCCCTCCCCAGCATTGTATGGAAACAGGGAGGTTGTGTGCCTTTGTTTGTGTATTCAGCCTGCACTTGTCCTGTGGATTGATGGCCTCCACGCCGGGTGATATCAATCTGGGCTGAAGTGCAGCTGCACTTTGTAACAGCTCAAGGGGCACAAAGGTATCAAGTGGTATTGTGTGCTTGGAAAGATGTCATTTATCTGGGGAAGTTTGTGGTCTGTTTGCTGTCACTCTGTCTTTGCAGTGCCGACTTCCCTTACCCACACTATCACGTTGTCAGGCAAAGAGACCTCACACATTAGGAGAGAGAGCTTTTCCACATCCAGAGCTGACTTCTTTTCCTTCAGCAACAGGTCTGTGGACTGTGCTGCAATCGATAGAGCTGCTTGATTCAGCATGAGTGCAGTAATTTATCTTGCAGGGAGCTCTTAACAATGCACAAGCTCCTAAAAAAGGAGCAGAAAGAAAGAAGTCAATGACTTTTCTCACTGACACCTGAAGTTCCTTCAAAAACAGTCCCTTAGAAAAAACAATCAAGGATACAGTGTTCTACAGAGAATTTTGCTGAGTAGTACGTTTCATCTTTCATGAGTGATCAGGTGTTCATAAGGACACTCTTTGGAGTTTAAAGGGGGTTAGAATCATTCCAGAACACTATTGTGACTGGTGGCATGACCAAATGACTCCCTGTGGGTGGATCTTTTTGTGGCAAGCTGTGAAATTTACTGAAACCTTTTTGAATTGCCCCCACACGTAGAAAGTCGCTCTAATGTACGTATCGGGTGTGATTTTGTGTCATTTCTTGCCCATTTTGGTGCAAAATAGTCTCACTTTTAACAACTCATGGTATCTCAGCCAAGCCAGGTGACTTCATGCTGGCCACAACCCAGCTTTGGTTCTGAAATGACTGTGTAGGTGTCCCTTTAGGAGAACATGGTGAAGAGTCAGGCTGAGATCCATGTC
The DNA here is from genome assembly GCA_013400175.1 of Phainopepla nitens. Taxonomy (NCBI): domain Eukaryota; kingdom Metazoa; phylum Chordata; class Aves; order Passeriformes; family Bombycillidae; genus Phainopepla; species Phainopepla nitens. Next base: position 272,140 of record VXBQ01028278.1, on the reverse strand, counting down.
TATCAGCCCCTCCTCCTAATTAGGTGATAGTAGAAGGAGCAGGAATGCCAAAAAGAGTAAGTTCTTATAACAGTAAATTAAGGATGGTGAATTTATGAAGCACTTGTCACAGTAAATACCTTAGAAGCCAGGATGCATTTTTGTGTCATGATCATTGAATCATTTTTATGAGAAGTTAAAGTAAATTCATATGCAATCTGTAAAGTTTGTAAAGAGTTTAATTCATCCAGGAAATATTGTGTTGGGAATACAGTACCCAGATCCAGATCAGATATACTTCAGAGAAGCATTTAGGTTTTAAAATCCTTCCGCAAGCTAAACTGATCTTCAGAATCTTTGGAGTTTCACCCTTCTCTGGACCTCATGATCCATGCAAGTGAACATCATGCCAATGTGTTTCCCATTTCCTGGGGATTAAACTCCTGTGTTTGATGACTCAGGACTTTGCAAGGAAGCAGCTCAGTCACTCATTCTGTCTGAAGTGCCCTCAGGTACCTCAGAGGACATGTTTTCTCTTCCACAGTGATTCATGGTTTCAGAGCAGAGGATCAGCTCTCTCTCTTTTTTTTTTTCTTCCCACAAAGTTAATTAATAAAACAAATTTCTATTAGTGGGTGTTGAAAGATTTTGGTTTCCCACCTACACTCCCAAATGCTCTGCATTCCAGGAGGAATGAAAAATGGACCTGTGAACAGAAACAGGAGGGAGGAAAAATGGATCAGATGTTGTAGATGGATGTAGGTACAGTGGCTGTCAAGTGATAGGGTGGAAGAACTTCCTGAATAAAGACGGTTTCTTGCAATAATGATTGTTAAAAACATACCACTACAGTATTCAGTTTTGGGATTCATAGGTGCAAATTTAGAAAGTTTGGGGCACAGGGAGTGTCTGGCAGAAACTGAACTGGCTGGGCCTGCCCACTGACCTCTTGCTTAGGCGTGCAGCTACACACAATGCAGTTGTTCTGCTTGTGAAAACTGGATCTTTGCCACTGTCAGAGGCTCTTGTTGGTCAGGAGAAGCACCTGGAGGATTCACTCCCTCGTGGCCACTGTGGCCCATCTGTCTGCCTTATGCAGCCCCACTAAAGTACAGAATTTTTCATCAGCATCAAGAATTAAGTGTAAATTCTCACCCACCATGTTCATAAGTTTTGTCACTTCAGCAAGAAAACATTTGGTCCTACTGGGAGCCAGAGTTGACAGAAGGACTAAATTTAGGATATTTCTTGTTCCTTCTGCTGTATGAGACATCAGAGCAGTTCACAATTCTGTAGTGCCCCTCTCTGCTGGTGGCAGCTTGCAGGGGAAGAGACCCAGTTTGGTGTTCTCCTTTGTGGGAGAGAGCACACTGAAGTCTTTCTCCATTGATTTCCAGTAAACTCAGGAGTAGTAACATCTTCCTGCTAACCTGTAGCACTTCAGCAGCAAAGTCATAGACAGGCTCCAAGTGCTTTAGTACCCAGTGCCCTGTCTGGCAACTAGATTTGTATCTCCTGTCATATGACCCCCAGCTTCACATTTCCAAATTACTCTTGCAAAAATAAAGGCAGAAATTGCTCAGTTGGGACAGCACATCCCTGTTTATGTTTGAAGAGTCGATACCAATCTGTAGTCCCCAGTGATCAAAGTGCATGTTCAGAGATGAGCCTCGTGTTGTGTTTGAAGTGAGCGCAGCACTTTGAAACAAGGATGAAGCTGGAATAAATCAGGATGAAAGATGTTGGGCAATACCTACTGTACATGAAGTCCCTGCTGGAAGAACATGGCTAGTGCTCCAAAGTTTTCCTTGGAGAGTGCTTGGAAGTTGCACACCAGACTATTTGTGGAAAGCTGAACAGTTTCCTATTGTCTGTGATGTGAAACGCTTCCCAGATAAACACTTCCCTCTCCACTGAAAAAAAAATGATAAAGCCTCAGCAGAGTTGCTGGTTTCTGTTGGCATTGAGCTCTGTTAAAGGCTACAGTTCATATCCATGCCAGAGTCATTAAGGAAAGACTCTGTTATTGGGTGAGACTGGGATAATCTTCAAGGGTTTAATAACATTGTGCACCCACATCTTTGCGTCTCTGGGTTCATTATAGCCCTGGAATGTAAATCCCAATCCACAGTGGATAAACAAGGTTCACATGGATCTTAAATACTTTTGTGGTATTGTCTCCTCCTGATTTCTGAAAGGGAAGGAAAACTTTGCTAGAAATAAACTCACTGGAGTTGTTTAGCCCAGAAAACAGGAGGCTCACGGGGGACATTATCGCTTTCTGCAGCTACCTGACAGGGTTTTACTGAGGTGAGAGTTGGTCTCTTATCCAAATAACAAGCAGTAGGAAAACAAGAAAGGACCTCAAATTGTGCCAGGCAGGTTTAGATTGGATATTAGGAAAAATTTCTTCAGAGAGAGGGTTGCCATGCATTGGAACAGGCTACCCAGGGAAGCGGTGGAGTCACCATCCCTAAAGGGATTTAAAGGGTGTGTACATGTGGCACCTGGGGACATGGTTTAGTGGTGAACATTTCTGTGCTGGGTTAACAGTTGGACTTGATGATCCTAAAGGTCTTTTCCAACCTAAACAATTCTGTGATTCTACAAAGAGAGTAGTAAATCTCTGCCGCTGTAGTGGGTTTAGGTTGTAACATTGCCTGCATTTGTGGCATTTTAAGTAATTTTATGGAATTATTCCTAACACCCACAGAGTCAAGGCATCATATTCTGTCCCAAGGCAGATCCAAAAGTCCCTCCATGAACTTTGGAGAGAAAAAGCTGAGTTTTGAAATAGGCAATGCTAAGAACCAAGGCTGTCTAACACTGGGGTGGTACTGGTGGTGGTTTGGCCCAGGTCAGTGGGTGGCTCTCCCTCTGCTTCTCTTGTCCTGGCAGGTGCAGGTCTGAAGGACCTCGCTGTGTCCTCACCTCTGACTCCAGTTTGGTTCTGCTGGGTGCCTCCATCCTTCCTCTATGGTGCCTCCTAGGCTGAAGACCTTTTCTCAGGAGCAGCGTGTGGTTCCACTTGTTGACCTACAGTCAGTGAATGCAGTAGATACAGATTCACTTTTTGCCACCATTTTGTCAAAACAAACCTTGCTTTGAGTTTGTGATAAAGGAATCATCTTTCTTCCCTGGAGGCATGGGGTTTCTTGCTAATGTTAAATGGTAATTTTGCAGTTGTATCAAAATTGTATGTGGATTAAGTTTTAGGTGGGAATTGCAGCTTCCATTGACATTTAGCAGGCACTGAGGTTTGAAGTCGCTGAGGCAATTTTAGAAACATTTCCCTTAAGGAGAAAGGACATAGACTTGAAAGAAAGCTGAGGTAACAAGAGTTTCATTTGTCTGTTTCACAAATGCAGCCATGAATTTAAGGCGTTTTCTATGCATTCAAGCATTCATACTGATTGCAGTCATTGATGAATGGTCAGCAATTCCCACTCATGTCAGAGAAAAGCATCAAATGAAATCCACAGGCAACCAGAAGTGGTTTAGATGAGGTGATGGAGGTGGAGACTGATTTTGTTTTCTTATTTCACTACTGGGGTACACTGTTCCACTTGCCTCTTTCTTTATCTCTCCTCCCTTTCCAAGAAGCCCTGGTCAGTCTGTGAACAACAGACCTGATGAGGTCTAGGAGTCCTATAGTTTCCCTAATTGTTCAGCTGTGGTGTATAGAAAAGGGCTGAACCTTTCCTCATAAACCTGGCTCCATCGTGCTTATTTTCACATAAATAAGGACATACACTCTTTTTTGATCTATGTGCTACTTGGGATAATTCTGTTCCCACTGGCTGTCAGATGAATTCTTAGCAGAAAAGGAAGGCAACAGAGGGACAGAGTAACCTCCCCTTCTGTTCAGAATTAACAGGCTTGTGGGGCAGCCACAAGCACTCAGTCTCCTTGTAGAGAGAGAGCTAGATAAGTCGTCCTGCAGTTTTAATTAAAACATCTCACGTGAGCATCATTTCAACAGCATTGACTTTCCTGCAGTTTGAGCTGTATTACAGCACCACCTCATGAGAAGTCCTAGTTTGGTCACTCTCAGTGCTCAGCTTTGTGTAGTGATAAGAAGCTAATGTGACTGCTGGAACTTGTGCTGGATGCCAGGCATGGTTCTGCTGAGTCTCTGACGTCTGTTACACTTGTTATATTACATGTTTTTCCATAGCTGGGCAGGGCTACAAGTACTCAGCTGTGATACCCTCTCGGACAACTAGCACTTAGATAAAGCATTTCTAGGCAAACAAACAAACAGAAATGCACATATAGGGGAGGTAGGTGAGCCCCTAGAGCTCCTGAGCAATGAGATCTCCAACAGAGTTAGGGAGGGAGGCTGCAGGTGCTGTCACCTTTGTACCGTCTGTCATTGTCTCACACCCTTTGCCTGCCAGCTTGCTGAGATGGAGTTCTTTATTGAATGCATCATTTAATTCTGGGATTCTTAAGTGCACCAATAAAAATAATAATTACACACATTTCAGTGAAGGAGAGGTATTTTCTGGGGTTGGTGCAAGTTTTCCTGTTTTAAGGAAGGAAGACCTGGAGCCTGTTCTTTATAACTAGCCAGTGAGATTTGCCTGAGTTCATTAAAAATCGGGCTCTCCTATGGCCTCAGATACCTCGTGGATATTCAAGGTCTGGTCTCATAAGTTTCAATTAGCAAACTCAAAAACAGAATATAAAACCTTCTTTTCTTCCTTTAGGTTTAAGCAGCAATGTGAATGCTTTGTTAATGAAGAATTTTAGTGAAGGATGGCTTTACCAGACCGAAATGAGCATCTGATACAATTAGTTTCATCAGCATGACTTGATACAGAGAGGGAACCCTCTGTGACATGAGGCTAATACATAGAGAGACATTATGTGAAGTCCATTAGCATTAGAGTTGACAGAACAGCATTAGACATAAAAGCAAGTGGGGTTTGGAGGGAGAACTCTTCTGCCTTCATCACGTTTCAAGGGCTCTGTCCATTGCTGTGCAGGGGCAATGTCCACAGACAGGCTGAAGTGTTGCCTGAATAGGGATTTCTGACAACTGTCTTGTTCTTTTCTTGGAAACACTCAGGCACTGTGATATGGGCAAGGCCAATGGGCTCCAACAATATTTTGGAGAAAGTCAGAGTGTCTCTGTGTTCCTTTTTTTAGCTCAGCAGCCATCAGTGGCTGAGCAGATCAGATGTTTTGCAGTGTCAGCTACAGAGAAGGAAAGTGGATTTAGTGTCGCAGAAATGTGGAGTCTCTTGCAGACATGGTCTTCTTGTGGCTCTTTGGTTCCACACTTATGCCTGCTCCTGGATTTAAGTGGTCTGTGTCTCTCCCCTTCTGGTGATAGCAGCTACTTATGAGCCCATGTTATCTGTGTCTTGCAATTGTAAGGGCCTCGACTGAACAAGGTACTCCAGGAACACAATTTGCTGTGCTTGCACCGATCTGTGATCCACCCAGTACCTCACTTCGGCCAGGACTCAACCTCCAGAGCACCAGAGGCAAGTGCAGGAAACAGCACCAGGCAAATAGAATAATCTGCCCTTAGTTTCAGTCTGAAGTCAGTGAGAATGTTGTAGTCCCTCAAGCTAAGCTTTTGGTGCCTTGCTCAGTGTCTCTATGGAGAGTTTTTATTTTTAAGATATTATAGAGAATATAGACTTCTGCAGATATATGTTGTCTCTGGAAGATCCAGCAAAGAAGGGAAACTAATTCCCAGTGAAGACAATCTGGGAGCAGAACTCAATTTGGATTGTAAATGAGCAAGATGCAAACAGTTGTGTATTAGCTGTAATTCTACTGTGGAATCAAATCAAGCAGCCATGTTTGTTGTTTTGTTTTTTGGGAGTATTTTTGTCAGTCAACTTCTTAAAATTCCTTGCAAATTCAGCAGTCAAAATTTTATTATAAGACAAGAGAACATTTTAGTTAATTTTATGTAGCAAGCCTTTGGGTGCTGCATGGACATACAGAGTTGGAATTTGAATGTGAAGGCCTCTCTCTCCTCTGTGAAGGAGACTTCTAGGTGTCCCAGGACAGCTGCAAATTTCTGTGCTCCCATGTTTAACCAGGATGCCTGAGCAGGAAAAAGCCCATCTGGACCTATGGGACAGGGATTCTGTCCAAGGAGCTTTAAGTACCTCTTCCACAAGACAGCGAGCCACCAAAGGTACCCATATTGTGAATATTTTGCTTAAGCTGAACTACCCAGGCAGAAATAGCTTAGCACTAAATTGGTATGATGGTAATAAATTGACTGTGGAGATTTAGGGAATAGAGCCTGAGGTGGGGCTTGTGTACCATGAGCAGAGAAGGTTCTTATTTGTTATTTATGTGGAAAATGGAAACGAGACTGGAGGGTCAACCCATCCTTCCTCTGCGGGCACAGCCCATCCTCTAGGGCTAGAGTGTGCAGCTCTCAGAGTTTTCATGAAATATGCATAAACAAAGGATTATTCAGTTCAAGAACTGAACCAAAAAATCAAGAAGGGAAAATAAGTTCAGAGCAATTTGAAATGGAACGTTGTGAGGATGCTTTTGAAGGCAGGAATTGGCTTTTGTTGGGTTTTGTCATTTTTATATATTAGTTGGGTTTTTCTTTTTAATTGAGATCAATTTCTGAACAAAAAGGGGCACTTTGTAGCATGTAAGTCTTTGAAAACAGAAGACTAAAAAAATTAGCAGCTTTGTTCAGAAAATGCTGAAATGAAGCATTTTGAGTTTTCTGAAAGAATTCACATGAAAATGTGGAAATGACACGTTACAAATGTTGTAGCTGCCCTCTTTATTTTCAGTAAATTCAGCCTCTCAAGTGCAGAAAGCTTGCATTTCTTCTCCTGTGCCTCAGACCAGCTCCACTTCAAATGAAACAGAATAGATAACAAAAGTTTTACTTGTTACTCTTAATTTATAGTTTCTCAGATGTGGGAAGGAAAACATTACGGTCCATGTGAATATCTTCACATCACAAACTTTTCGTTTCATTTATGCACAGAGTTGTACATATATATGTATGTCTACTGAGGACTAACAGCTTTCAAACTAAGGTTACAGTTCTTGAGCAACAGTGATTCTTCCCAGAGAAATGGTCTGACACGAATTCAGAGCACAGAGATACCATCCAAGTTTGGGGGGGACTGTAATCTAATTTAACTACTTAACCTAATTTAAGTGCTCATGAGATGTAGTTGACTATGGTGCAAAAAAATGAAAAAACAACTTTGTTTCCAAATTCTGTTAAGAAGTTTTAACTTTAGTGTACAGGCCTAAGGCAACTACCTCCTAAATAAAATAACCTCATTATAATTAAGCTGATCAGGTGAGTGAATAATCAGGGATTTCTCTTTTGCTGTCTCTTGAGCCCAAATTCCTCCTGAGTAATTTACAGCACTTAGCCTGAAGCAACTCAGATAAAGTTTAAGTATGGAGAGAATTGAATTCTCTGATCTCTGTTTTGCAGTTACTCTCTTCTGGAGTAAAATATATTTATGCTTTTCATCTTGGAGGAAGTTATGTCCATGGTGTCACCTGGTTATGTTGGTCTGTGCTCTCAGTCCACACTTCCCATCACTGGAAAGAGGCCCTACAATCTGTGCTGGGGTGGGTTAGGATTTCTGCCTGCTTTTCTGTTCTTTTGTTTGCTTCTCTCTCAAGAGCTTTGAAAGTCTGAGCTTCATCCTAGTGTGGAAGAGGGGGGAAAAAAGCAAAACTCCTTGTGAGACAGGACATTGTGGTGCCCATCTTGTGGGTGTGCATGACCCTCTCCAAGAGATGTGTAGGGAAAGCAAAGCCAGGAGCAGATGTCTCCATGGCCTGTGGCGAGGGGAGCGAGGGTGCGTGCGAGGGGCTGACGAATTCCTGCCTTCACAAAGACACCCCAACTGGAATTTATGAGAATCCATCCACAATAAAACGCTTTTAACTCGCTGTCTGGCCGTCAGCCGGCTGCATCCCAGGAACAGGGGCATGAGGATGAAGCTGCCACATCACACATTCCTTGCTATCACCGCAGCTTCTCTCTTGGTGAAACAAAATCTCCCCTTGTCTGACGGTTCTCAGAACTGAAGCAAGAAAACCTCAGTGATGTTGCTGTGCTTGGAAGCCCGTGCAAAGCATGGCAGTCTTCTGAACAAAAGTTTTCCATTGCTCGTACTGCAAAGTCAAGATGCAAATAACAAATTGGCAGGCTGGGATTTCAGAAGATTCTGCACATATCTGAGGAAATAGAGATGTTACCGCAAGATTGCTGAAAAAATTAGATTGATGATTTTGTTTGTCTGGAAGATGTGTATCATCAGCAAAGGCGCACAGCAAGGGCAAGTCCCTCCCTGGCCCCGTGGAAGCCCCTGGGGAGGCTTGATGGGACTCAGTCCAAATGGTGCTGGTGTTACTCTGCCAGGTCAGGGGCAGAGGCATTACTGGGGTCTGACCTGTGCAGTTTTAAGCCTGGGAATTATGAAAATAATATATTGCAGGACGACATCATGGTGTTAGTGTCATTTTTCTGACCAGATTCACTCAATAGCCCTAACAAATCCCAGCAATGAGTCAATTTTCAATGGTCAGTGCCAGCACAGAGTGACACTGCAGACCACAAGGCAGAGAGAGAAGTGCTGAGACATCCTAATGGAGCATACAGCTCAGTCCAAAAAACTTACATGTTTTGTTTTTGTTCTTTTAATTCTTGAAAAGAATTAGAAAAGGATGGCAAATTTCACCAGAAGTGAAAGAAAACCACAGAGGTCTTTGTCTGTGGATTAAGCGTTTTCAAGAACTAGCAAGAATAAATGTTTTACTGTTTTCACTGTTTCCTGTACCTTAGGACCAAGCTACATAGGATATTTGTTGAGACTCCAAAGTTTTCTTATTTGGACTTGATTGTTTTAGAGAACTTGTTTTGCAGGACTGCACATCCCAGGGAAGTAAATTAGGGTCAGAAATGAGAAAAACCCACCTAAGGGCCTGAAATAATTTTCATTTCTCCAAGACCACCCTGTGTGGGAATGATACATTTAAAAATGGGTGGAAACTCTAAGCCTGGAATTGTATCAAGTTATTCATGAAAAATCTCTGAGATCTTTGTGTGGACCAAGATATTTGGGTGGTACTTTCTCACTCTTTCTTCAGAAAAGGCACTGTGGCCTCACAAACTGAAAACTAGCCTTGCTTTTTCCCTGTCTTTAAAAATAACTATGTATCTTGAAAAGCTGTCTCAGCAGTAGTGAAGGAATGGAAAAAAAAGTCCATTATATCCCCATGGTTTCATACAGTGCAGCTGTGCTAACAGAGTGCACAGAGACTGAGACCAGGGGAAAGGCACGAAATAGTCCATGAAACGAGCAGTTGAATTTACCAGTAAAGCTTCACGTAATGCAGAGATCGATCGTCCAGGTATCCGATTGCAGATGGCAGGTTTTTGCCTTCATTTTTTAGGGGAAAAGTCCAGAATATTAATAAATTTGAGCCCTTTGTATTAATAAATCCTTTACTGAAATCAGTGGGGAAATTATCATCTCATGGGAAATCTTTCTTACATTAAATTAACATCTTTAAATATTCTTGAAGTATATCTGGATGAAATAACCATATTCTGTTTTGATTTTCCTTCTGGTAGAATGACAATCATATTTGACAAGAACCAGGTTGATAATGAATTAATTGTACTTTTATAATATTTGTTGTTTATTTTTATTGTAATTATAATTTTTATATGAAATACAGTATAATTATTGTAATTGGTTTATTAAATCAGTTTAAAATTAACTTTTTTTTCTTTTAGAGTAGCAAGCATGCATCATCATACAGCTTTCAAAAGTCCCTCTTAGGTCTTGGTGCAATTATTAGCAGTTACTAATAATTAAAAAAATATTAGTGCAAGCATAATGGAACGAATCAAGCAAATGTAATATGCAGTTGCCACAGTGGATCTATTCCCCCTGACTCGACTCTGACATGCTGGTGGTTAGTTTATAACCCTCTTTAGGTTACACCATTTTAACGTTTCTCCAGTGTTTATTTATTCTCTTCCCAAAGAATGTTCTGAAATATCAAGTTTACAACCTGTGGCTCATGTGATGGTAGTGGAAACAATTAAGCCAGAAACTTTCAAAGCCACCACAGGGATTTTGATGCCCAAAGTCATTAATTTTAATAAGAAGGGAGCTGCCAGTCGTCTTAAGTGGTTTGTAAAATCTCAACCCATAAAAACACCTCTCTACTGGTTCCAGTTTACGGGGAGCTCAGAGCAAGGTAAACACATGTAAGAAAATAGTAGGTGTTAAAAGGTGGAAAGTACGTGTTCAGATATCCCTAAGACCACTCAAGGAATCAAAGGGCAGCCCCAGCCTCGAGCCGGCACGTGGGGGTCTGCTCCTGCCTGCAGCATCTCAGGGAGTGACTACTGATCAGAGCACAAGGCATGGAGAAGGAGGGCAATGGAAACAGAAATCTGGGCTGCAACTCAGTTCCAGTGGCTTCCTGCCACCCACTGGTCTCTGCTGCCATCTCAGGACACACATGGTGTCTGTAGGTGCTTGGTCCAGGTCCTTCCTACCTGCCTAAACTCTTCTGTCCAAGTTCACACTGTGTTATCCTCCAAACTGCTAAATGGCTGCATTGGGATGTTGGTACTTTGCTGATCCACCATCATGGTTGGCTAAAAATTAAGACCTCTCCACTGCGGCCTGAGAGACCTCCCCCAGTGCAAACCTGTGAGCCTCTCTTCATTTACAGGAGTCTGGAGGTGGCTTTGCTTCAGCCATGAGCCTGTGCCATAGCCAAGGAATTCTTAAAGGCTTTGGAGAGCACCAAGAACTCTCAAAGGAAATTGCTGCACTGGGGAAAATTCACCCTCAACATGAAACATGAAAGGAAGTCTTAAAGGGAAAAAAAATTCAGAACTGGCAGATCTATCTGTGATATATAATAGAGCATGGAGTGAGTATGAATGAGTTTGGAAAGGACTCACTGGGAGTCTGAATGCTTGGGAAACGAAGCAAAAAAAAGAGGGATTTTCTTGTGTGTTTTATTAATAAAACCAACCATGAAGAATTTTAGAGTTAGTTTTAGAAAACTTTATTAATCTATCTGTTGTATGATCTCTGAAGAACTTCATGAATGTTGGCTACAAGTGACAAAGTTACTGTAGTATTTGCCAGTGAGTCTCATAGTAAAAATAATTAATTATCAATAGGTGTTGGAAGGACTTTTGGATGAAACACAATGCAGTGGAAATAGAGGTGACCATCAAGACTGGTATTGTAACAGACTTCAAGAAAGTCAAAAAGCAAAAAAGCTTCCATTAGCAGTAGATGTGACTTTTTTGGAAGAGAACAAAATGTTCCATAAATGAAACATGTGGTTTCACTTGCGGCACATTTTGTACATTGTCACCAATGAAGTTTAGGATTTTTTATTACTTTTTCATTAAAATGTCTTACTGGTTTCACTCAGGAGGCAAAATTTTTCACGTGGCTTTAATTGTTTCTGTCATAAAAGTCATAGCATCCATGTAATAGAAATAGTTTTGCAGACCACAGCTTCATATTGCCTATTAATTCTCTCCCATTTTCTGTACGTACAAGTCATTGGCCCATCCCAGGGACAGGAAAATTTCTTGCAATTAAGACTCAATATGAACTTCTCCTGAAGTTAGGGGGGAAAAACAACTTTATGTCAGTCTCGGTTTATTAGATTTTTGTTTCAGCAGTCTTAGCTCACAATAAGTTCACATGGCTGCATACCAAAGGAGAGAGTTTATATTGACTTTCTTCTAAAATCAGTGAAACTCTAGAAGATGAAAATAAAAGGTCTTTTTCTGCATCATTCCAGTCATATACAAGAGGTGGTAATACTTGAGACAGGATCGAAGAGCTCTGGCAGAATTGTTTCAAGGAGGCTTTGGACAGGTCATTTACCCCTTTTTTCTTCATTGCCTCCTGAAGTTCAGGTCTCACATATCCCATCCCAGCTGCCAAGCTTCAGTGCTTCCATGCTTCTGTCTTCAGCCTAGGCTTGCTTGTCCCCAATCCTGACTGGATGAGGAGACATAATTCTTGTTGCGGTTAAAACAATGACTTGTTTTCTACAGATGATATCCAAAGTTGGGGAAAAAGAAATAAAAAAAGAAGAGGTAATGAGATAAATTCTGTTATCTTGTTCATTTAAGATCAGCTTCTCTTCAGGTATCTGTTTTCCTCAAAGAGAATCATTTGCCAGCTTGGAGAGAGTTTTGTCATTCAACCTTCAGCCCAGCAGGGGAGGCAACACTGACCCCTACCACAGACTCTGAGGCCCCTAAGAAGTCATTAAAATGCCAGAAAACAGCAATAGAGTATCTGTTGCCTTTTTCCCCTTTTTCACTTAAGTGTTTACTTGAGAGCTTCCTAGGAAATGCCAGTGCTGTCTTTACTTCCTGCCCCAGAGCAAAAGCCTTGTGCACCTTCTCAGCAGTCAGAGGCACCCACCAAGCAGTGCAGTCTTCTGCTTTCACCTTTGTTTTGGCACCCTTCTTCCTTTGCTCATATTTAAAAATTGTGTTTTGCAGTTCAAGGACGACAAAGTCAAGCCCAGCCTTGGAGGGACCCTCGGTGACAGCCCTGCCCCCTGTCCAGCTTTCTGAGCAGGTCCCACTGGCCTCTCCTTCCCTGAAGCCACAGCAGATGGACGAAGAAGACAGCCTGTCTCCTCACCTCTTGTTGCCAGACAGCATCAGCCAGCTGGAGGAGTTTGGCAGGCAGAAGAAGTGGCACAAGAAGCAGCACAAGCACCATCGCCAGAGGCAGTTCAATGACCTCTGGGTTCGGATAGAAGACAGGTGAGTCATGACTGGTGAGGTCCCTGCCCTCTTCCTGCTGGCTCCTAACTCCATGCTCTCTGCAGATCCCAGCTCTTGTTGATTAGACCATAGGGAGGGTTGGACAAAGCCTAACTGGGAGACACAGGGAGTGAGGTGGTGTTTTTGTAGCCTCATGAAGAGCTAGGAGGAAAACAGGCATGCTCATAGGCATGTTTGATCATAAAGTAAAGAGGAAAAAAAGTTAATGCTTAGAATATTTAAAATACACAGAAACAAAGATTTGTCAGAGTGAAAAACAGGAAAAGAAAAACAATAGAAAATACTCTGTGCTTTTCCTTTTTCTTCCAATAATTCTTTTCCTATGTGTACCGGCAGTTTTCAGCCCAAAGGCTTGCCCATTTTCCAACCATGCAGAATATTCCTGAGAGTTCTTAAGATTCTGACAAATTTGACTTCTAACCTTCTTAACTGTCTTGTGGGGCTGAAATGTTTTAACATCTCAGACTGCATTGAAAATAGCAAACGGAAGCAAAATGAAGTACTTAACTAAATCCTCTATGAGAAGAGAATGGAGGTAAGCACTTTTCCATAGCTATTCCAATCTTGGTCTGAGGTTAAAAACTCCCATTCAGTGTTTGAATAAGAGCCTTCATGTTTGACCAGGGCTTCTCAATGTGTGCTTTTAGGATTCCTGGGCAATTTATTCTCCCACCTCTAAAGCTCTTAGTGCCTTTATCCAGGCAAAGTCATGGGCAGATAAACAGCCACAATGTTTATTGATCTTCTAATAAGTAAAAGGAACTAAGTAATATGTTGGGAACTGGCTGCTCACCTACACATATAATGATTGTCTTTGAGCATTATGTATTCCCATTTTCATAGCACCTAAATTCCTTGCAAGTCTATCCGAGGTTTCTCCTTTTGCTAAGGAAAAGAAAGCTTCACATATTTGTGTTTTCAGATTTTTATTATTATTACTATTATTTTTATTCATTCTTTTTAATGGAGCAGTTACCTCATTTTTTGTAGTTTATTGTTTTCTCAGGGTGAATGATGTAAGGGTTGCTATTAAGGTGGTGCATATTAATCTTAATGTAATAAGGCTGTTTCTGAGGTCAGTGCCAGCCTTGTAAGAAGGATTCATGTATTTTCTTTTCAAAGTGTGTTCAGTGGTTGGATCCCCTCCACAGAGGATGTTCAAACATGAACTAAGTGGCATTTAGTTCACCAGAGCTGATTGCCTCAAAAACAAAGGACTTTTCTGTCCTTCTGCCTGGGAGCTGCTGACTTGTGGTGTCCCATGATGTCCCATCATTTCACAAGGGTCTGTGGTCCAGTTCTCATGTGTTGTACAAGTGACGTGCTTAAATAGATCTGGTGGGAGCCTGGCACTTGGGCACTATCCTCCTACCCCTGTCCTATCTGTCCAGGAAGGATATTGGCTATTGGCAGTGGAAATGTGCAGCTGGGAGCTTAAAGTGATGCTTATGGATTTTTGTGCCTTTTGCTGGATTTATTAAATGTTCCTAGGAAAGGTATTTAAGAGGTAGTTCTGAAGGTTAGAGTTAAATTATTTGCTCTGTGCTCCTGTGAGATTTCACCTGAATTAAAGCCTTTTATCCTTCTATTTCCATTTCATAAGGATGGAGACTGGGATGAGGAAACACAAGTTTCCGCTCCCACCACGCTGGTGATGAACCAGACACTGTGTGTTGCCTGCCTTGCTGAAAGATCCCAGGGAGATATTAGTGGGAGATCACAGGCCTAGAAATGAGGAAAGGCGGGAGGAAGGGAAGCCTGCCTTAGTACTTTCAGATGGTTTTAGTGCTTCTACAGTTCTGGAGTAACTTCTGGTGTTTTCCTGGAAACAAAGCAAAACAAAAAGTACAAAACACAAAAAATACAAGTTCACTAAATCAGAGACTCGCAACCAGCTCTGGTTTCCCCATAAATTGGATGGGGTCTCAACTTTCATAAACCAGCTGCTGCATATTGTGCTTTTGGCAGTTGGGTTTCATCAGCACTAATTGCAAGCTGGACCCTGCACAAAGCAATAAACAGTGAGTTCTCGCTAACTGGTTCCTTTCTGATTGGCAAGAAAAGAGCAGAACTGTGTGTCTGTGACCAGACCTTGTATGGTGATCATTTTTGGGAGAAAACAATTAGGGTGGCTGATCATACAGGCAATGGAGTGTTACCTGTGCAGGAGAGAAACATGTGGAGTTCTTTGCATTGCCAAAATAATGTTTCACCAGTGAGACTTAGCACTCATTTTTGAAGGGTAATTGGTGTACTAGGGAGTTGTTGCTCTGGCCTGTCCCAAAAATGCATTTTGCATTTGCATACACTTCAGTTGGAGTCCTCTATGTTCTGTATGGACTGAGGTCTCTGCATTTAGTATTAACTTGAGCTATGGCCCCATCTTTCCAAATGGTTCTTCTTCCAGTTACCTAACCCACCAGTTGTCACCTGAAATTTGAATTGTTCACCTCTGAAACAGAGTAGAGGGATTTAGGTCTTTGTTATGGCTTTTGGGGGAAAGCTGCATAAACCTCATTGTTTCCATGTGAGGTCCCTAGAATTCAGCTGTTGGAGCTGCCTTTCAAACTGAAAAGTCAAAGAGAAATATACAGGTGGAAGACAAATCCAGGCAAATTTAAACCAGGTTATTGATTCCTGTATGAACCTCATTGAACTGTGAAATGACTATGGTTCATACAGCTCTTTTCCAAAGCTTTATTGACCATGGATTAGAGGACTTTATGAGCCATGAATTGCGGGGCTTTTATGGACTCCGCATTTCTAGGCGATCTCATACACTTCCATGGAAATCTTAGGGTGTTTTCTTAAGCTACCAACACAGAAACAAAGGAAATGAACACAGGAGAACAATCTTAAAGGAACATCAAAGGTCTGACTCCAACCTATAAAAGCCAGGAAATCCATAATTAATGGTTCCACTAAGACTTCAGCTCTCACAGTAATTCGGGTCTGATCCAAGGTTATGGCTACAGTCTGAAATGGCCTTGTGAAAAATGAGTCATCATTTAATGCCACACATCATTATTAGTATGTACTTTCAGTTATACCTTGGAGATTGTCCTTCTCTTTTTGTTCTGTCTTAACAGCTGAGGCATTTGAGTTGGCACCCCTGGGTGGACAGTGTTTAGATTTGTGTGTTGGAGGGTTAGTACTGCTGTGGAGGATGAGAAAGCTTCTGCTCTGTCTCCTCCCTGTCTTTGACAGAGCTAAGATTTGCCGATCTCCTGGGTAATTGGCTGCACTGAAGGCTATTAAAAAATAAAAAATGCTGATGAAATGTGTGGTTTCCTCTCCCTTCTGCCTCCTTCCCCCAAAATCTAAACAAACCGAAAAAGTCCTGCCTGACTGCAGTTTCTGTTTGAAATGGCTTGTCAAGAATCAAAATTAAATGGAGATTTCAAGTAGCAAGATTTTTTTTCTTCAACTACTTGATTTTGCAGAAATATGCAGATCTGAAGTCTGTCCTTGGGAGAAATTTGAACTTAGACAAAACTCAAACCCTGGCTATCTCCCATTGCCAAAATCCAGCTGGGGGAGCAGGGAGAGGAGGCAAAACCCTCAGGCTGCAAGGCTGCAGTTTGGCATACAGACTATCATTGTTCCTGTTGACACTGTATTAGCTAGGCTTCCCCATGTAATATATATAATTAATTACAGATCATTCACTGGCTTTTCATGACGAGATGCTCAGTTAACTGAAAGAATAGAGAAATGCCTGTGAGGTTTCAGAGTGGTCAGTGAAAGGCAAACCAACAAAACCAGCCCAGGAGAACAGAGAACCTCTCCCAGCTGCTGGGGGGAGTTATCCTGGGACCTAAGGCAAGGAGAGAGAAAAGCTCCAGAGAGAAGGAAGGAGGGGAGTTATTAACAGGAGGGTGTTGCTGGAGGGGTGAGGTTTGGAAGGAGCAATCGCAACTAGGGGATGTGAAAGAGAGAAGTACAGTGGTGGGAAGAAAAAAAAGTAGAAAGGATGTAACGGGCAAGTTAATTCCTACTGCC
The DNA here is from genome assembly GCA_013400175.1 of Phainopepla nitens. Lineage (NCBI taxonomy): Eukaryota > Metazoa > Chordata > Aves > Passeriformes > Bombycillidae > Phainopepla > Phainopepla nitens. The sequence goes on along the minus strand of VXBQ01028278.1, from coordinate 255,330 downwards.
AAGGAAGAGATCTGGGTGAAGGTGGTGTTTGGAAAGATGCTGAGGACACACACACACTTCCACAGGAAAGAAATTAAGCAAAAGGAATGGTTCTCAGACGAGAAAAAAAGAAATTATTGTCCCAGATGTAAGCTCAGCCCTGCAAAAGCTGCCATTAGTGGGAAACGAAATGAATTCTCCCTGTAAGTAGAAATGGCAGCTCTCTGATAGCCCATTGCAGACTATTCAACCCCAGATGAATGCAATAATATCACAAATATCAATTTATTTTGGAAGAAGTAGTTGTTTTAGGGGGGAAAACATGTATCCCAGTGATGGATGAAGGGAGACAATACGTAATAAACTACACTGAGTTTCCCTGTACAGAGTGAACCTTATCAGTTTGGATGGAATTTAAGCACTTAGCCTGTTATCCTTTCTTTCAAGACAATGCAGTGATGGAAAACAGAACTCTGTCAACTCAGACAAACTTTTAATTCCACTTAACTGCATCTGAAAGGTAAATTTCAGTAAATTAATCCAAATTGCTTCCTTTTCACAACACATGGTGCTGAAATACAGTACTTAACTTCATTAAAGAAAAGACTGCTTTTATTTAGAGGAGATGTAGACACCTTTGAAGTCTAACAGGTAAATTGTGGTCAGATGATTTCCCTCCATATGGTAGCTTTGAGCTTGAAATTTCCATCACTGGGGCCTTGTTTGTTTAAATTACCCTGTCTGCCTCCCTGGTCAGGACACTGCTCGAGGAGTGCCTCCTGATGCTCATGGGGAGGGAATCACTGCCTCCTCCAGCCTGTGCAGCCAAGGAAGCAGCATCACTTTTGCATTTATTTGTGTTCAGCCAGGGATGAGGGGACAGCTTCAGGAGCTCTCAGACTTGCAGTGAACCTGTCTGCCCATGGGATTGCTCCAGCACCCAGGAGCAGCAGGAGTGTGGCTGTGTTGGGAATCCTACCTTCCCTCCCTTGTCCACCTCACTGCTGACTGGGGCTTCACTGGGTTGTGTGGCCCCTTGGCTTTCCTCCAGCACTTGTCTGCCATTTCCTTCACTGTTCTCCCGGCAGGATTTCCTTCTAGGGAATCTTTCCTGATCACAGTCCCTATCAGCGAGTGCCCCCAGGCTCAGGGCGAGGCATGCAAACATCTACAGTCACCAGAAGAGCCTCAGGGTGTGTCAGTTTGGGTGCAAGAGCATTCTGTGACATTGAGTGGTCCCAAAACACCTCTTGGACAAATAAATGCCCTCTCCTGGTTCTTTTGTGGAAGATGAACCTTTATATCTTGAACTGACCTAAATTCTGCTCTTAGTTTGCCCAAATTTTTGAACGCTGGTGGATATACTGTGTCCAGAAGAAGACATTTTGGGCAGTTTAGCAGTGCATCACTTGGTCCTGCATTCTCCCAACACTGCCTGCCTCTCTCAGACATGCCATCTTGCTTCTGTGAAGGCATCCTCAGCTCCTCCTGAGCGGGGAGCCAAGTGTATGGAATACTGCAAGTTCCCCTGCTTAGTTTTTTCCTGTTTCCATTTGACCTCTTTAAGGTGAGCAGATGGCTCAATGCCTCCTTTAAACAAGCACTGGCTCTGGCAGTTCTGTCATCATGCCCTTTGCACAGCCCCAGGTACACGAGCCCTCCAGTGAAAGAAAAATAGGAGCATGGTGTAACAGCGCAGTAGAAACGAGAGGTAAATCTCCTGACTGTAACAAATGATATGGTGATGACATATCCTCCCTCCCTAGATGGTTTTTATTGAGGCTTCTTGGATTATCAGGTTGGTCAGAGTGCACAGAAGATATTAATTAAAGCTATGGAACCTGGCCTCAGCACATGGCTCTCTAATGCCTCTCAGAAACGACAGGAAGTCCTGACATTCATGTCCAAACCTGTAGCATCTCCGTACTAATAGACCTTCCCTGTCAGCTGGCCTGTGACTGATAACTTCTTGCCCCCTGTAAAGTCAAAGAGTTAATTTGTTATCCTCCAGATGGGGCTGAAAAGATGTGCAGCCTCGCTTTTACCTGCTAAACACACGGAAAGATCCATGCATTTTACTTTGTTCTGTTGTTCTTAATAATGTGCTGCCACTGTGGGATGAAACAAGCACAGATAAAATTAGAGAAAAACAAGCAAAAGCCTTGCATGTTTACTTTCACTATTGCTTAAGTGTCTCAGCAGCAGTATGACCAATTCATACGAAGCAGTATGCAAACGCTGTTTTAATGAAAGCTATAAATACCTGAAAGGAAAATCATTAAAGAACACAGAAGTCTTTTGGAAATGTGACTTGTGTATAGATTTCAGTTTTGTTTCATTAAACTAAATTCTCTATTGGTAATGCATTAGGTATTTTATTTTAGTGAAATTTAAATCCATCATGAATATTAAATCCATATTTCTGAAGGCGAATGAGTAACAAAATTGGAGCACAGAAGTTAGGATTTTTGAACAATGAGGTATTTTTCAGCACTGGATGTCCAAGAGCACTTTCTGCTCTTTCCTCCTCAATGCTGATTAAGATTGAAAATACAATGCAGGATGTTTTATGGAGCCTATGAAGAGCTTTCTTTTCCTTTCTTGTTTTCTACTTCTCATTTGAGGTGTGTGGAGTAAAGATAGTCTATAATATCTATTTATATCTGTCCCAGCTTGATGTATTTCTGACTGGGGCTGGACACAGCCCTACAACTGCTAACTTTGTTAAGCTGCTTGAGATCTGTCTGATGCAGCACAAACAAAATGTTTTCTTAGAATTCAGTTGCAAGAAGCAGCAGCAGCTGAGCTTAGATGATCTCTTCCTCTGTGATCCCCCCTTGTTTCTTGTTTTGTTGTTCTGTTTCTCAGCCAGCACAAACTCATTTCCTCATCCAATGCCAGGACTTCTACACCCTGTTAACTTTTCAGTTCTATCATTCTCCATTTCCTTCTTAAATGTTCTTTTTCTCCAGTGCTCTTTCTACCTGCCTTTTTGAACTCTGGCTGCACATACTTGTATGGGCCCTGGAGAAAGGATTTGGAAGGGACCCCTCCTGCATCTCCATCTGCTGCCCTCACCTCCTCCTCTCTGAGCTCACTTTGCAGGAGGCTGTGATCCCACAAACACTGCACTTGGCTCTGCAGTCTGTCCATGCCAATTAAAGTGGAGTATTCTGGAGCCTGCAGCCCTCAGCAGAACCTCTTGGAGATGGGGACATGTCTCACTTGTATCTCGTACATCCTTGTCACCTGACATTAATGCAGACTGCAGTAAGTGGGAGGCAGAGCTAGGCATCCTTCTCCTTCATTTTTTGACCAGGAGGTGCATCTCCTCCATGTTACTTCATCACCTTTGCTTTTCCTGCCATTTTCACAAAGGAGTGTGTGTGTCCAACTGTACTGCAGACTGGACAGACAGCATGGAACCCATTCTTTGCTAAATTCATGGATATCATAAAGCAGTCCAGGCTCTTTCTCCTGATGCTTTTCCTTCTCTTGACAGCTTGGCGGCCTTGTGGTCAGCCTCTGGGGTGGTGGCCTGTGGTCTAGACACATACAGTAATAAGTCATTAGCAAAACCTTTATGCTCATGCATTGGATCAGTTTTACATTTCTCAGGCATCAAAAATGCACTTATTTGGCACTAAGCTGAAGGAAAGGTGCCTGTGGTTACAAATGTAGGATCCCATTTCTTTCACCTGTAGTTTGTCTTAGTATTGAGCTACCATGGTCAGATAGGTTAGACTTTGGTTAAAGTCTTGAGATTCCCATCCACAACTACTCAGTCACAAAAACAAGGCTTCAGGATTAGATTTATAGTACAGAGTGTCTCCTGCAGAGCGAGGCAGAAAAGGAGGGCACTTATTTCACTGAAAGAGTTAACTCCGAGTGAGTTTGACTGTCTTCTGTGTTAATGCAAGGCTTTTTCCCCAGCTATTTTTAGCCCGTTCCAGCAGTGTGTGTCCCACTGTGGTTTGGTATGCAAGAGCTTTGCTGTGAGGGTTGCAAACACTTGTATTTCTGTGTTGTGAGAACAGAGCATTTGTGTGTTACTGGAGCTGTGTTCCTGAAAGGAAGGGCAGGCCATGGATGTGATCCATGTACATTTTTGTTGTTGCCTGTGAAGAACCATGTACAGCAAATGGGCTCTGGAAGAAAGCTTGTTAGCAGATGTCGTCATGGCCCTTCCAATTTATAAATATGAGCCCTGACATTTATATTTTCCATGTCCAGGGCTTTCACTAGCCAGATGTTCTGAGAATTGGCTTCTTGGAGTCTTTAACAATGACTCCTCATGGCATATTATCTATTGCACACACACACACACACACACACACACACGAAAGAAAAGTTATCTGGCTCTTATCAAACAGATAAGATGAGAAAATGCACTCAGTACCCTCAGGTAATTTCTCTAAACCTGAGCTGCATTTTAACATTGCTCTACAAAACTCTTTATGTTCACTCAGCTGAAAAATAAGTTGTCTGGTTTACCAGGCAGAGCAAATTCAATACCCAGTAGCACATTTACCCTGCAGTTTAGGGTGGGTGAGGAGTGTGGTTTGTGTTAACTCAAGGCTGACTGCAGTTGCAGACACTAAAAAGTGCTGAATGGGCTCATGCCCAGGCTGAGTTGGATTCCTCAAACACATGAATGGGTAGTAAAGCACCTGCACTCCCTGTATTGCAATTCTGGATACAGAGGTTTTTCCTTTAGCAAGGGAAAAAATGCCAGAATAAATCTCTTTAAATGCCACAACCCCAAGTTGGAATCTTTTATTTGAGTGCCCTACATATCTAGCAGTATCTAAGCCCTGAAAATTGCAAATCTGCTGTTCCTCTTAGCAAGGTTATATCAAATCCATAAAATACAAAAAATTTCATCTTCCAGTGAGTTACCATAAAGAAATGTCTTTAAAATTCAGTGTAAGTGCAAACACACCGTCAGTGCTAGTCCAGAGGAAAAAGGCTATGGATATGGGATTTGTTTCTGATTCTGCTATTCCCCTTCTGACTAGTGAGTTTCATGCCCTGGAAAATGAAGTGAGGAAAAGTATGACAGAGAGTAAGATCACATTACTATTGTGGTGGGCAGCTGCTTTATAGGAGGGGTTTAACCACAGTTATATTGTGGTATCTAATAAGACAGATTCATTGTGGAGTGAATCAGGAGGAAATTGGATTCCCTTACACTCCCAGGAGCGTGGGGGGTGCTGTGGGCTGGAAACCCAGCAGGACTCCAAAGGGCAGCTTTGGTCTAAGTCCAGTTATTCACTGGGATGAAGGAGAAGTAGGATTTTTTTTTTTTTTTTAATTCATATGGTTTTAATGCTGTAAAAGCCAGGTTCCTGCAATTATGAAAATGCCAGGCCAAATTCAGGTTTCGCTCAGATCACCTCTTCACAATTCCTGAATAACTTAACTGAACAAAGTGAGCTTTATAGCTGGGGCCAGCCCAGGCTGAGGGAGCCAGGCTCAGTGCCTGGGAGCTGCTGGGTGCCCGGGATGCCTCCTGTGGCAGAACCATGGAAAGACGTGCTGCAGACCACGCTCTCAGAAGCTCAGGTCTGCAAAGAATCCTCAGGATCTGGGCAGGAAAAGGTTTTTCAGTCCTCCCAGCCCTGCAGGCCAGCAAGCAGCTTTTTATGAGCCACTGATGGCATCTCCAAGCCTTCAGAGGGTTTGGAAGTGCTTGAGGAGAAGGAGTTTGTGCTGTGACTGCTGTCACTGTATTTGTTTTTCCAGAAGCAGGAGGAACCCAAACCTTGTGGCCAGTGCAGCACTTCAATGTGCCTGGTAGATGTGCTCTGTGAACTCTTATTTTATATGTGAATCTATCGGGAAGAAAAAGAGGCCAGTGCTTTTATTCAGTGGTACAAGCTTGAATTCAGTACTGTTCCAAATAACAAGTTCAAAGATCTGACCCAATCTTCATTGTTCTTACTAAGAGAGACACTGGAAAAATACAAGCAGTGAGCAAGAAAGTGAGCCCAGTGAATTAGAAAGAAAAATGTGATATAGACTAGGCAAAGAGAAAAACTGTTATGTGGAGATGGAAAAAGAACAGGGAGAAGGAAAAAGAAAATTAAAATCAAGTGGAAAAATGCATTATACTGGACATCCATTTAAGCTAGTTTATAATTTGGTTGCTCATTCTGTTCCTTAATACATTGCACAGACATCTCTATAGCTGAAATAATTTTATCTTAAAGAACAGTCTCCGAGAAAATACTTAATTTGACAGGATGTGTTAGGTATTTCCCCACTACCACCTATTCTAAATCATTTTAAAATCTGGTGGGGAAAGTCGATATCTTTTACAGTGTTTAACAAAAAAGTGACAGGGTCAAGTATATACATCTCCATGAATGAATGTGTTCCCCAAGCACATCTAAACATGCATGGTTAATTCTGTGCATCTGCAAAAAATATTTGAGCCATAGGGCCCACACAATGCCAAACAAACACTTGAGTACACAGAGGAAAGGGCAGAGCAAGTCACTCTGGTTCTAATTAATTGAAAGGTTGAGCCTGAGATGTAAAAAATGGATTACAGTTTTGACCACCCCAAAACCACAAATTCTTTTGCATGTGGGGCTGTATTGGTGAGAGGAGGCAGTTTGCAAAATACAGGCAAAAACCAGATATTCTGCTCATGCTTGGGATTTGGTTCAGAACCACCTGGTTGCAGCTCCATCAAATTATCTCCTTATGTGTTGTGTATCAGCAGGTTGCCCAAAAGTCTTCACTGGCAGGGTTTTACCAATGCTAAGCCCATCTGTGTTTGTGCCCTTGATGTTCCTGCTTGCTTTGGCTGCAGTAATGCACTCATTATCTGTCCAAGGAGCAGTGGAACAACTCCATGGTTATTTGAGCTGTGATGATGAGTGCCTTAATCACGCACACAAATCAGGTACACAGCCAGATGTGTGCCGTGGGTGGGGGCGAGTTTGGGGATGGTCTGGAGCCCACATCACTATTTAGACTATGGTGAGCACATCCTGGCTCAGATGTCAGTGCAGAACGGGTGGAGCAAAGGGCTCTGAGCTATCCCCTCTTAGCAAGGGCCGGGGTAAAACTGGGATGCATTATCCCAGCTCTGTGATTGCCTGGTCCCACTGCAGAATCACAGGGGATATTCTTAGGATATTAGAGAATCATCAAAGCATTTCTTAGAAGGGCAAAGGAAAGGGCTAATGTTGTCATCTCCTGTCTCAGGACCACCCAGACACTACTACAAATCATGGGTTTTCAAGTATAGTATCTTGAATTACTGTTCACAGAGATTTTAAAGAATTAAAATTTTTTTTCACCTCTTTTTTGTCGATTTTTTTTTCTTTTTTTTTTTTTCCTTTTTTTTTCTTTTTTTGAAGGATGACATGTCATTTCCTGATGGGCTGGTTTTAATAAGGTCAAAATCTTTGTTGTTGCCATATCAGAGAGGAATATAACATCTTTTAGTCATTAGATGGGAATGGGGTAATTACTCAGAGGGTGTGCTTCAAAGGTTATTGGTTTTTATAACATTCTGTGTTTTTACACCATTCTGCAGTTGTCTGGAAAGGAGCAGCAGGCCTGATTCTGCCACAGCCACAGGTGTGGGCGCAGGATTTGTATTCACTAGGTTTTCCTAAAGGACTGTAGGGTGGGAGGTTGAGAAGGGCCATGCACAGTCTCCTCCGGGGGTGGGGAAAGCTAAATCTGACCATGAGCTGCAGGAATCCTTCCCACAAACTGGGAGTTCACCTCAGAGAAGGGCCCTTGGGCTGTGCTGGAGTTGTTCCTCACCTGCTCATTCCCTGCCTGCTGGATGCATCCTCCTGTGCACTTTTGCCTCACTGTGTTCCCCAGCCCTCAGGCTGCACTGCTGTGACAGCAAAACCCCCCTTTCCCTGTCTCAGACACAGCAGTCCCCACTGCCCCATCCATCCCTGTCCCCTCCCATCCCTGTCCCCTCCTCTGGCCCCGCAGCAGATGATCCACTCTGCCTTAACGATGTGACCCACCTGCGGCTTTAGGATGCCCCTGCTCAGCCTCGCTGCAGGTCAGTGTCTCTCCAGGGCTGAATTTGTCATCACAGAGATGTTTTGCAGGTGGCCTGAGCCATTGGGACCTGCAAATCAGAGAGAGAGCCTGCAAAACACTTCAGGTTGTGTTAATGCTGGTGGTGTCACACCAACGCTCCAAGGTCCTGACTCAGAGCAGAGTCAGGGGAGTCGTAGCAGTAAAGTGATTTAACGAGGTTTTGATGGTTCCTCAGTGGGTGACTCGGGGATAAAAACCAAATCTCCTGGCTTCCAGCCCACAGCCCATCCTGAGAGGGGCCCAAAACTGCACCAGAGGAATCTGAGCTGCATTTCAGCATTGAGCCTCCTCCCGCTTACACCATCATGGTCCCCCTGGAGCCCCTGATCCAAGTGAGCCACCTTTTCCTCCTTCGTGTCAAACTCCGGAGCCAAGACCGCATGGAAGGGACAGCAGCTGCAGCCCTGCTCTGCCTGGTGTTGGGCAGCTGCTGCAGGACTGCAGAGGGGGGCTGTGTCCCACCAGCAGCTGCTTTTTGCACTGCAGAATCAGCATTTTTTCTCTCCCCCACCCTGCTGTCCCAACCCAATTTGGGAACCCATCCCTAGCAGTCAGAGCCCCCAGTGGGGCCAGAGCTTGGTTGGGATTCAGGAGACCTGAATTCCAGAGATGGAGATCTTTAGAGGCAGCTCATCTCACCAATCTTGGAGACATACCTTTGTGGGGAAAGGGTTTTCCTCTGGAGATGTCTTGTTCCCTATAAACTGTAGCAGGAATACTGCTGAATGGCTCTGGCTACAAGCCTGCATGACATAGCCACAATTAATGCCACCTTTTAAATCCTGCTAAAGGCCAGTCAGTTGAAGGACTGCCTGTGATTCTCTTTAATGGCACATTTAAGAATCCCATCTTTGTGTGCAGAGTCCTGCTCCCCAGCTGCATTTCAGTACCTGGTGACAGTGTGGCTCGTGATCATGGCATGCTGCTCACAGCTTTCAGAGCCACTGCCTGGTGAAAACTGAGTTTCACTTTCAATCTTTTCCCTTGGTATCCTATTCTTTCTCCCAGAGATGAGCCATGGCAGATGGCTAACAACAAGTTAGGGTGGGGGATTAGACCTCTGCCAGGGTATTTGCACTGTCCTTTGCCTCTGCACAGGAGGGAGGCTCACAGGTGCCTGCCTCAAGGAGGGGAATTGCTCAGTGTCAGTCTCCAGAGGAGCTAGAGTACAGAAAAAAGGCAGGATCAGAACTTGACACTGCTCTCAAATGGAGGTCGTTCCCGTTTGAGTCTCATCAGAAGGAGAGCTCAGATGGACAGTGAAGGGCTGTGGAAATGCTCCCAGTGCTGTTGCTGACCCCTCTGTCCATCACGTGGCTGGGGCTGTGCTGCTCACAGGGAGGGTGGGTGCTTGCACTGTGGGACACAGCCAGAGATCCAAGCTCCCAGTGACCCTGGGGTAACCAAAAAACAGCAAGGAGAAGGCTCTTCTTTGGCTTGTGCCTGATCTTCTCTGCTGGCCCCAAACCAGCGTGTGATAGTGCTTACTCAGACATGCTAAGGCGGTTTACTACACTACTGCAAATAAGCAGTGGCCTCCTCTGGACCAAAAACTGGGTTCCCTAATCAAATCCAGGTTGGATTATTATTTTTTTTTAATGAACTGAACCTTGTGAAAGCATGAGCCTCTTGGCCTCGGTCCCACAAAGGGCTTTAGGATGTGCTGAGTTGTAGGTATATGAATACCAGTGCTGGAAGCACCCATGTGCTCCAAGTCCTGCTCATCTGGGACCAAAGACTCAGCATCCTGCAGGATTTATCCCTCAGGCTGCAGGGAAGGTAATGATGAAGAGATAGATGGGGGGAACAGAGCCTCTGTTGATCTAAAGAATCCCTTCCAGAAACACACAAAATAATAATATGAACATTTTGGGAGATAGGGATTTCATGTTCCCTTTAAGAGGTTACTCTCATTGTCTTCAAAGCTAAATCCTTGTGACATTTTTGTAGAGGAGCTTTTACCCCCCCAACATACTCTTGTTAACTCTTGGTTGAGCACCTATTCTTTTCCTTGAAATGTGTGGTCAGACTTCTTGGCAGCCAGCTCGTTTACAGACTGCAGTGGGTTGGTCCCAGAACTTTAAGCAGATATATTTTTCAAATCTTGATGAATCAATTTTGGTGACATAAATAGGCCGGGTTAGTTCCACGAATAATTGTCTTCGCTTGCAGAACATTATTTCTGATCACCAGAAAAATAACGTGATCAGTCCTTTCACATCTGTTCATTAAATAAAAAGGGGGGGGAAAAAAGTAGGGCAAATTTTGTTTGAAAAGAAACAGGAAGCATATGCTTAATATCACTTAAGAAAACCCCTAGCCATCATAAGGTTAACATCAAATCACAAATGCAAAACAGTCATTATTGTATTTACTCAAAAATTTTCTTTCCCTTTACTAGCTTTTTAGGTTTTCAATTGAAACATGCATTTTTCAGGTTTCAATCTAACTTCTTTCATCAGATGCTATTGTAAGAAAGTCTGTCTGAGTCAACATTTGCTTACATTTATTAAAAATAGTTGTCTTGTGTTTACATAGCTCCTTTGATCCAGAAAAATCCCCAAACACTTTGTAAGTTATACTTGAAAGGGTTATTTCCTCCACCCTGAACAGAACCACGTTGGGACCAAGGCATGGCAGCAGATTAAAAATGGATAGAAATATCACAATAATTGGGTTGGTCCTCACCCCCTCAGAGAAACATCAGTTTTCCATGAGCTTCAGAACATTTCCTGGGACCATAGTGGTGGTTTGGATTTTGGGGGCAAAAAGCAGTGCCAGTACTGTCTGTCCTCTTTGAGATTGCCTGTTTTTCATGCACTTTGCAGATAGAGAGGCAGTGGTACCTACTGCACCCAGCACAGGGCTGGTGGGATCTCGCCTAGGCCTACTGTTTCCAGTTCGGAGCATCTCATTCCAGAGAAGACATGGATCAGAGCCAGGGCAAAGCAGAGGAAAGGATAGAGGGAAAGCACTTGAGGACTTGCAAAGAAAGGTGGAGGGACTTAGTTGTTTTAAAAAGAGAGGGCTGAGGTGAAACATGGTTAAATCTTCAAAATATATGAAAGGTTGTTGAGAAGAGAAAAGGGATAAACCTGTCCATGGGGGCAGGACAAGTCATGGCCTTACACTGTAGCAAGGGAGATTTGGTGAAACATTAGGCAGTAATTCTGGGCTTCAGAAATGGTGAAATGCTGGAATAGATGTCTGGACAGACTCTGGAACTGCTATCTTTATCACAGTTTTTTTGAGACTGGATGAGACATAAATGTCAGGAGGGCTTTAGATCTTTCCTGTGTCTGAGGCAGATGGGCCAGAAAGACTCTCCTGGTCCTGACCTGTGCCCTTCTGTCCTGTGTGGTCAGACAAAACCTGCTTACATGGATGAACCAAGGCATGCTAAAAATCAGTTTGTAAGCTCCCTTCAAAGTCCTTGCAAGACAAACCAGAGAAGAAATTCCCTCAATGGGTTGCTTGTGTGTTTGCTTTATTTTTCAGCTTTAAAATGCTCCCAAATCATCAAGGTGCTTCAGCACACCCCCAGCTTAGAGGACTTGAATCATATAATTGCATTCAGCAGAATCTGTGCACAGAGCCTGTGCCTGAGGCCCCATTTTTGGGGAAAGTTTTACACATTCTAATGATGGTAAGACAATGTATGAGTAATGCACTGATTTGAAAAACTGCCCTATTATCTGATCAAAAGAACAAGCTCATGAATATGATACCGCAGGTCATTTGGCTAAAACGTACCTGGAGTCTTCCAAGTTTTTAAAACAATCCCATACACAGAAGCAAAAAAGAGAGGTATGAACAGCAGAGCCAGTGGTTGCCTGTTAACCACAGATCATGTGGAATGTTTTATTAAAGATATTTTCATCAGACACAAAAGGCTGAAATACTGAATATCCTGGTCTGGCAAGAGAAGACGTGATAATAATTTAGATTATTATCCCATAGATCTGTGATTCATTTTTGTTATTCTGTATGTTCATTTCAGGAATGCTCAGCTCCTCCCCAAGGAAGGTTTCTGGTTGAGTTCAGGGGACTCTGCTTCATCCTTAGGGAACGTCCGAGGGTCAGTGAGATCCTACGCGCACGTGCAAACGTGCTCAGAGGGAGTTTGCAGAAGTCATCTCCTGACACCAGGGCCACCTCCAAGATTAGGTTATAATCCAACCTGGCTGTCCAGGGCCCCTCTGTAACCCCTAGGAAGTGCAAGACCCCGAGCAAGAGTAAGATCCTCTAGAGACCTGCACTGGAATGAGGTGGGCCAGCTTCTGGAAAGGTTTCTCTCCCCAGTCACTACAGAAACAGCCCAGTTACAAACTGAGACTAGAGGTTTTACAAGGAATTGTAGCATTTGGTAAAAGGGATCATTCTCTTTAAATATCTCTAGACCACCTTGGCAGTCAGCTAAAAGTACATTAAGAAAATGTTCTGTATGGATAAACTGTGATTAATTTGCTATTAGCAAATGCTTTGTACATGTTAGTGGAAACATACTGTTCTCTTGTAAAGCACTCAAGGAGTTTTTGAAAACAAACAACCCCACCTAACAGTATTTATCTTAACAAGAATGCTTTTATATGAATGTAATGTCTTGAAAACAGAAATAACCTCATTAACTTAGGAGAAGTGGTCAACAATTCTCAGGTCTTTGAATAAGGGAGAAAATAAAATCTACAAAAAACAACCAACCAACAATAACAAACCCCATTCCCCCACAAAACAAAACCAAAACACTCATGGAAGTTGACTAGCACACAGAAACATCATACAGAAACATAAAATGTTGATTTAAGGCTGCTTTAGGAATCCCTTAGATGTAGCTGGCTGATGAGTGGGCTTGTGGTACTTTTACAGGTTTCCTGGCCAGCCTGTGTGCACAGAACATCCCTGAGGAGTAGAAAGACAGTTTGTGAAAGGGAAACTTTAATCTCGCTGGAGGATCAAGCCCATAGACTGTGTCAAGAGCAGGATACACTGGAAGTCTGAATGGCATTTTGGTGATTTTTTTTAAATTAAAATTTAAAATCAGACCCTCCTTGTTTAAAATTTAATTTAGGGCAAAATTTTGTAGTTCTGTAATGTGACAATCAGTACCAAAAGATGAGGACGAACACCTACCCTTGCTTACCTTAGGGAAAGCAGGTATAGGAGAAAAACCCGAGTTGTGATGCCACTGTCAGTGCTGCCAGACCTGTGCACCACATCATCATTCAGCAGGATAAATGAGATCTGGATCAGAAACTGAAACATGACTGCATTTGTGTTGGATTACTCAGAGCGTGTGGTACCTCTTTTTGTCAGAAGTTTGCTTTAATGGTGCTTTGTGTTCGCTGTGGGAAGGCTGTTCATGCTGATGTCACTTATGTTACAGGGGCTTGGCCACACAGTGCCTGATCCAGTGCCATTCCTGCCAGGCAGATTGGAAACAGCAGCGTTAGTTCATCACAGATCAGATCTTTGTGTTAGGAGACTGCAGCAGTTTTGATGCAATGCAGCAGAAACTCTAAAGCTGGCTGTCTTGTATCATCACTTCAAGACATAAACCAACCACTCACCGTGGGAATTCAGAGAACTCTCTCCAACAAACCCTGACTTCAGAGTTCTCCATTCACAGCAGTTTGTTGCTCTGGAACAAGCATTGCTCCTCAGTGTCAGAATCCTAATGCTGGTTAGATGGATTATCTGCTCCCATTAAGCAATTTCTATGTCTTTAATTGAAGACTGCCTTCTCTCTTTAGTCTTACTTCGTTGCACATTAGTTAAGATCACTTCTAGCTGCAGAACAACTATCCCACCCAGAAGCTGTGGTGACAGTCTAAAGGATGAGGAAAGAAATGACTTCTCCCAAAACTCAGGGTGAAGTGTAATGTGCAGGGATTGTCCATGGGATTTGATGTTGACCAATGCCCTCTTCAGGGTGGGCTCTGATCTTCTCAGTTTGTGATTGACTCAGCACATTTGAGACATCTCAGCTAAAATATGTCATGGTATTGCTTAGACAGAAAAAGACAAAAGCCTTTAGTCCTTCTAAATTCTGTTTCTGTGCATGAATCTGAAGATGTTATTCCTCTTATCTTCTACTATGCAAGACACAACCTTTTTCTTCCAAGATCAAGATCTTGGATACTGTAGCTAAATGTTTATAGGAACTGCATAGCTTCTTACCCCAATACAAAATTATATGAGGACAATTTTCAGTGTCTCCAAATCCTCTTTGTAGAAGATTTAGAGAATCTATATGTATTATTGTCACATCTTTTTTTTTTCAGGGGAGCTTGCCGTTTTTCTCCTCACTTCTCAGCAGAATGTCTTGTGTTTAAGTCCAAAATCCACCCTGTGCAGTTTGCATGCTTGGTTGTGCTGCTCCCTGACAACTGGTGGATTATGGATCATCCAGTAATGGATGCAGTGGGGGCATTTTATGAAATGGAGATTACAACTTAAACTTCCAAATCAATCATAAATGGACCTTTTTTGACCTCCAGTGTCATGGGAGTCATGATGAATTCCAACCTGCAAATTCAAATCAAAGTACTAACTCAAGCTACAATCAATAAGCAATCACACTGCTGTTGAGGCAGATCCACAGTCAGGGAAACCTAACTGACTGAGTCTGGTTTTGGCTTTGTGATTTGATCCAAAATGGCTTAAAGCCAGGAAAAGAAATAAACCTGCTCTGTCTCAGTGCTCAAGGTTATCAGCTGTGTAAGGGGATCCTGGGAAGTTCTTTAAGACTTGTGAAACAGGGCAGGAATGCATTCTGGACCCTCCTGGACTCAGTCTGTGGTCCGTGGTGAATAAGACATGTCACTGAGACATGGCAAATTTTCACACCTCTGGTGGGGAGAAAGGACTTAAGAACGAGGTCATCCTGGGTCAGCACGAGGATACATTTAGCACAATCTCTGATGCTGGCCAGTAATGGATGCTTAAAAATGGAGTGCAGTAAGTCAGATACATTAAGAGCTGCCCCTCCTTTGGCTGTGCTTTGTCAGCAGCCAGAAGCTGAGGGACATCCTGGATCAGAGCTGTTTCCACATGATTGCAGTTATCAGTCTCTGTCTCTCTCTCCAATGTCTGATGTGTGCAAACAATAATAAAAATAATAATTGGGATTGCCACTGTGATTGCTACCATTGGGATGACAGTTCAGAGTGGAGATAAGGGTTCTCCTGTTTAATTTCCTTCCCCTGTGTTTTCTTTTAGCACCACCACGTTGCCTTCTTACATCAGGATAACCAACGGCTACATCACGGTGAAACCTCCCATCTGGATTTCCAACCAGCTGGATCAGAGGCCGCGTCCCGAGCGCCCGTCCCAGCCCCAGCCTGTGAGCTCAGCCCCAGCCAGCCCTCCTTGGCCATCAGTAACATTTCCTCTCTGCGTGGTGGCCATAGCTTCCTTCCTCCTGAGCCTACTGCAGCCCTCCTGACCACATCGGTATTGCAGGCAATCCCTCGGAATAGAGAAGAGAGATAATTTATGAGCGAATTGGAGTTTAAGACAACAACAGTTACAAGCTGGACCTTCTCAGTGACTCAGTAGTGCCTTCTAGCTGATTTTGTCTCTTTGCCCAGATACATTTTGAAACTCTAAAGCTTTATTGTAACACTGACTTACATCTTCTTTTTGTAGAAGGATCTTTATTTCCCATAGTGCTATGGGGTTTTGTAAAATATACATGTTCATATAAGGAAAAAAAAGAAAAAGAAAAAATGTATTTATTCTACTGGTAAACTTATTTTTCTTGTTGTATATGTTAATAACATCCCTATTAATCAGTAGCGATGGTGAAACAGATAAATTAATATTTTCTATATTTGTTTTCTGACAACTCTGCAAATGTCTGAACTGACACCAAATGAATGCTTTCTTTGTTTCTTTAACCATTACATTTTACAGCAACTGTCCAATAATTACATTTCTCCTGAACTTCTTTATTTTACTTCTTTTATCTCATTAGCATAGCTTACACTGAATACAGCAGATCCTGCTCTCTGGGGCTTGTGCCCATTAGAAAAATAAGTGCATTCTTAACTCCTTAGCTGCCACAATCTAAAACACCAGTTATTTTTACATGACTTAGTAAGTCATTAGTCAGGAAAATCCTCTACATTCTCCCTGTTTCTTTAACTAAACTATTTAACTTCTTTGGAAAATACCAGTTTCCCTCTTTGCCCTGGGATTAATTCACCAGCTAACACAAATTAAGACACCTTTTTCTAAATAAAAAATTGCTTTTAAAGTCTGGAATAATCCTACTTGGAATTATTTTCTTCTCTTTCTCACTTTAAATAAGCATAAGCTACAACCTTTTTGAGCATAAATGAGAAGAGAGCTTGGTCTGTCTATAAAGGTGTAGTGTCCTGTTAATCTACAGAACTCCTTTGTACCAGTTGTATTAATGCCCATGGACAACCTCGAGGCAAAAAACATCTACAAATTCCTCTTTCTCTTGTTACCATGAGCTGATAGAGCTGATATCTCTGTGCTGGAATAATCACGTCTTGTCCAAAATCTGCTTAACACCACAGGAATCAAGCCAACCCCCATGTTATGGAGACATACAGAACATTATTCCATTTTTAGACTATGGTACCTGAGTTAGATGGAAGAGTTATGACACCTTACCCTCACTGAAAAATGTGCTCCCTATCCTAACAGCTGATGTTTAGGAATGAGATTTAAGGGGAAAACAAAACCAGCGCCATCCTAAAAATTATTTTATTTAAAAAGGCATGTAGATCTTTTTTCACCATCAGAACATGATGAGAAATCTGTTTGGATACAAGAGTTTAGAAAATGAGTTCTAGTTGAAATAGTGGAGTTTTTTCCTAAGTCATCTACAAACCAAAAATCAAAACTATGTGATGAAAACATCTTATTTAGAAAAGTCTCAAAATCAGAAAAATACAATACAAGCTTTTCTTTATGGAAAAGCAGTGCTTCTTCACCTTGGAAAAAAAATAATGATGATAATTATAATAACATTACTGATAAAATTCAGGCTGAAAACATCCCTGTAAGTTTTCCAGCAGCCCTCCTGGTCTCTGGAGCTGCAGATGATTCCATGCAATCTGCAAGACTCTGCACTGAAAGAGAGTTCAGAATTCACAATTTGCTTGTTGTCATACCAATTATTTCAGGAAGGTAAGTTAGAAAGCAATTAACCTACAGAAATCACGGGATTTCATGATGAAATACTGAGCATTTCCATCATGCATCCCAGCCCATTGCCTTGCAAGGGCCAGGTACAATACAAGTAACATTTTTAACTTCATGGACACCATGATTCCCCAGGCTTTGCTCTGTTTTTGACAGCAGGTTGTGTAGGTTTCTGGCCCATTGAAGTGGATAATAGCACAGAGTGCCATAAGCTCCTTTTTTTTTTTTTTTTTTTTTTTAAAGTACAACAGTTGATAAGGCTGAATGGAAAACTTTGAGCTTTGCCCCAAATGTGAGATTCAAACAGACCCTGTGCATACTTTCATATTGTGTATTTTGGCTAGCAGAAGATTAGAGATGTTAGTTTTGGACAGAAGCCATTCACCTTGCATAATATTTATTACACAGAGATGGATATTGGAAACATATTTTGAGAACTTTCATTTTGGTTTTATTTGAGCTATTACCCTAGAAATGCCTTCATTTGAATATAATGGTTTAAGAGACCTTCAAATTCAACATTAATGCATGCTAAAAAGATTATTGGTTCTCCTGATGTGTTCAAGGCAGAGATGAAAACTGAATTATAATGTCTTATTTACAAGAATGTAACTGGAAATAAGGTAGGTAAATCTTAAGGGTGATGATAAGTTACATAGTAAAATGAACAGCCAGCAAACCAGAACCCATTGAATTTTATTTGTTGTAACCGGATCGTATCCAGAAATTATTCTGTGGTACTATCCCAGGAATAATGCCAGGTGGTGGAAAAGCTACAGTATAAATAGACAGGACCATGTAAAGATAAGGGAGAGAAAAAAAGAGCAGAAAACAGAAACAACTTGTCCAAGGCTGTAAGGAAAACCAACAGGACCAAGACTAGAAATTACAATTCTGAAGTTTCCCAATCTGTGGCTTTCTCCATAAACCTCTGGGCTTTTTTTTGTTTTGTTCTGTTTTGTTGGTTTTTTTTTTTTATTAGGAGCACACAAGTCTCTCCACACTCCCAGCTGTCATTGTGCTGCACAAAATAGTCACTCTTTTATCACCAGTGAGGTTTTCTGAGTCGCTCCTGCACTGGACAGTAATATTCAGTATTCATTAGCTCAGATACTGGGGTATGTTTGGCTATCACAGGAAGTAAAGGGCTTGGATATCAAAGTATGTTTTAACATCTTTGCATTTCCTGGCATTTTGTCTGTAATTCTGGGAAAGTAATGAATTTTACTGGAACCCTTGTGCTGATGCTCCACATTTGTGCAGTGCAAGTGTCTCTTGGATTTGAGGTCTACACACCTGATTTTTGCCACCTAGAAGCAGCTCCCTCAGTCATCTGAGCTCTCTCTGGCTCAGGGAGGAGACATGACTTAAAGGTTAAGTAGGTTTCTGTAGATCTCAGCCCACGTGAATGGCTTCAGCACAGATGTGATAATGAACCCTCGCTGTGGCTGATAAAATGGGTTGTTTATTAATCAGCTATGGCAGCCCAGCATTAATTAAAACACAGTAGCAGTGGTTAGCACAGACTTATACACACTGTCACAATGGATCATGGTTTCTGAGTTTCTAATGATTTTCTAAACCAGGAGTTTTAAACCTGGACCAGATTTGGTACGTGCTCTGGAAGCAACACTGACTGACAGCTTCAGGGGGCTTCAGTTTCCTCTGTGGGTTTCTCAGAAAACAAAAAACTGACTGGACTCTTTCTGCCAAAGGAAAGTTCAGATTCCCATGTTCTCACAAGATTCTAAGAGCAGGAGATTTAGCAAGGACATTGATGTCCACCACATATGATAGCAAACGCTGGTGATCGTGCTTATCTCTGAGGAACAGAATCAAGAGAGTCACCCAGTGTCTGGCAATCTGGGACACGACTTTGGCTGAGTCCAAAGCTCGGTAGTCCCTGATTCATCTTTTCAACTCAGCTGCAAGGGACACCAACAGAATTCACATTAAATGTAACTAGCATCATAAACAAATGCTGAGTATCTGCCAAGATCTTGCCCTGGCGGAATAAATGAT
The DNA here is from genome assembly GCA_013400175.1 of Phainopepla nitens. Lineage (NCBI taxonomy): Eukaryota > Metazoa > Chordata > Aves > Passeriformes > Bombycillidae > Phainopepla > Phainopepla nitens. The sequence continues at coordinate 236,067 of VXBQ01028278.1, read as the reverse complement.
CTCGTATCATCAGCAACAAATCTAATCTCTCCTCTTTCAGTGTTTTAATGCTTTTCTTGCTTAACTACAGATACTATATTAATATGCACTGCCACTTGGAGAACCAGTCAAAAAGCTGGGACAGAAAGTATTTTATATTTTATGACTGATGTAAGTTTCTCTTCAATCCCTCGAGCTGTTGAATAATGCAATATGTCTTCTGGCAATAAATGATGAACATGATTTATGATAACTATGCTTTATACAGGTGTCAAAAATCTGTTTTATTGAACTTCCCTTCCTCCAAGCTCCACTGTAATTTAGGAACACCCAAGGTACAGAGTTGTATATTTATCTAAGTTCTTCAATATACAATTGTGGAGAAAGAGAGAGATGGAAAGAGGGAGAATTTAATCTATGTTTAGTGCATTGATTAGTCAAATGATATGACTCAGTCATTACCATATACCACTGTTAGGGAGGAATTTCTCATCATATATTTATGTTAGAGAAACCAAAGTGCCAAAGTTGTTATCTCAGCATAAGTGTTACCATGCCAAACTTTGCTTAGGACTGTATTTCTGTATTATATCCAAAAATTATATGGTCTTGTCATATCTCTGAAGTGATCAATGTTCTATGGAGTGTGCTAAGACTCAGCTTCAATTTAAGCATGTTTCAGCTTAACTGAAGCAGAAAGATAATTTGCTGAAGTTTGAGATCATGGGGTATGTGTGTGTGTGTGTGTGTGTGTGTGTGTGTGTACATTTACGTCTGTGTGTTGTCTGTGTTCTGTCCCAACCCAAATTCAGCCTTTCCTATGACTAACATTTCAGGAGGCACCTTAATCTAGCTAAAGGCAGAGAGGTCTTTGCAATAAGTAGGCAATACTTTCCTTCTGCAGGACTGATTAACCATCCTGCACACTCATGCTCACAGCGAAATTCAAATTGCATATTTGTCAGTTTTCAATTCAAAGGTATTTCAGATATTTTTTCCTGTTCCGCCTCCTGCTTTTGTGAACTGTTTTGAAGAGTGTAATAAAAAGATGCTTTCTAATATTATTTTATCAAAATATTTTTGTAGCATAATATATTAATAAAATGTTATTATAAATCCATAGCACAATAATCTTGTGTGTCTTGATGCTCTCCTTTGCACTAAAAGCTAGGGAACCACTGAAAAAAAATAAATATTCTATTTGTGGGGCTTAGGCATGCTGCTTCTTTTATGCCCAACACCAAAATGGGATGAAACATGGAGAAAGCAGAACCAAGCTCTTTCCTTTAAACTACTCCCTTCCCTCCCTACTAAATCCATCTGCCTGTGTACTGTAAAACAGCACTGCGAGCCTTAGAGCTACACCAGCAGCACCAGCCCTGTCACAGACCTCAAGCTCTGGTGCTGGGAAGTACAGACCCATCTCTTGTGTGGGGCAAGGGGCAGTGGGACCAGGAAATGAGCCCTGCCACACAAACCAGCTGGAGTGTGTGCAAAAGCCCAGGTGGAGCATCCATGCTCACTCCTGGTGGCTGCAGGAAGCTCTTTTCTCCCACTGGCATCCTTTGAATCATTGTTTTTGCCACTGGCAAAACAAAAACAAATACCCATTGAGCTGTGTCTCCATTGGGATGCAGCAGAAGCTGCCTCTCCACATCAAGATACAGACACACAGATTTACTCATTTTTCTAGGCATATTGCTTTTTCTTGCATCCAAGCCATGCCTTGTAGCTGACACTTCAGACTTCTTGCTGATCATTGTTTGCTTTTTAATTATGTGCTAAATCATTTGGTCTTTAACACACCATTTGGAGAGGACTCTACCAGCAAAGCTGGTTTAGAAATATCCACTGTATCCACTGCAGTGGGAGGTATAAACACTGGAGCTGGTTTGAATGAGCTAAATGTGGCCCAGGAAGGGCCTGTTACAAAATTAAGGACAACTCTTGAGAAACAAAGCTAAAAAGAGTCCATCTATTGAAATACCAACCAGACTGCCAAAGCTGCTTGCCATCCTATCTTTGGTGTCTCAGCCCATCTGGAGAGTCTGTGTGGTCCAGCCATGGGCTATCCCTGGCCCTGGCAAATGTGTTTGAGGCAGCACATCTGAGGGAAAACACACCATTGCCTGTGCACTGGATCCCCACTGGAAAAGGGCTGAGATGCACCTGATTTGTGGAGGGACTGAACACATCATGCCAGACTAGGGGAAAGCTGGAGTTCAGCTTAATGTTATGGCAGTTGTCTGCTCCAGACTCATCCCAGAGATGTGTTCATCCAACACACACAAAGGAGCTCCATAACATCTCCAGGGGCTCCATTGGAGCGGAGGGAACCATTGAAAAATGTATCAAAATATCTGTGCCCAGTTAGATGTACACAGGGAGTGTCCAAAGACAAAAATAACCAGACATCCACAGCTCTGCTGCCAGTAATGGGAACAATAGTAATGGGAAAAACAGTATGTGTTCAGATTGCTAAATAGCTGGATGGTGGGAATACAATTACTGAATATCACTGGGGTCCTAAAATAAAAAAACATTGAAACTATATAGAGCATTGAAAATTCTGTATTGGCTCTTTTAACATCCAGTTTCTCCCATTGCAAGGAAGAGCAGCAAGTCCTGAACACCTGATTCATTTGAGCAGCAGGTCCCAATCCTGCAATCTCAAACATCTTGCTCCAGAGCATGCCAGCACTTCATTAGCTAAGGGTGCTCCTTTGGGTGCAAGCCATCGTGCAAAGCACTGCTCTTCATTCCACTTTCATTCCATTTTCCACATTTAACAAGGATACGGTTAAAACAGCAGAACAAATGCCACAGAGTCAAACCTCCACCAGGCTGGTTTTCAGAGGAATGATAACAATAATAGCTGCCACAGCGAGTTCATGCTCACAGCCCTCATTCACACCTGGAGCTCCCTGCCTTCTTGGAATGAAATGCAGCTTGAACAAAGGGACCAAGATAATGTGAGAAAACAGCAACAACAGGCAGATAGAGGCAAAGCAAATGAAAGACAGATGTAGGAAGGAGAGTGAGAGATTTCTGCTTTGTGCTCATCCCATATCTCTATAGTCCTTTGGAATACTAGTTTGTTGTCCCAATGATATCAGTCCTCCAGTCCTCTTGTGTGACATAAGATGTACCTTTTATGCCTTCATATGAAAGCCATTGGTTTTCGTTATAAATTGATGGATACACAGCCTCAATCAGCCCTATGTGACTGAATAATTTTGAAGAGCAGTGCCCTTTTTCTTTCCTGCACCTCTCTGCAGCTGTTTGTCTTGGCAAGGGTAGGTTTGTCCCCAGATTCATCCTATTTGAAGTCCTTTCCACCCACTCATGTTAGCCTGAGCATTCACCTCATTTTTAATGGGAGCATTATCATCTTCAGGTTTGCACTGGCGAAAAAAATTCTCAAAAGGCGAAGAGACAGAAACTCACACCTACCCATCTTCATTGAACAAACTGTAGGAGGCAAGCACTTCGAGGAATTTGCCAAGAATTGTTTTTCTCTTAGCAATGGTCCAGACCTAAAGTGGACAATATATAATCTGTGATATCATCTCTCGACCAGAAGGATCCTATGAACAAGCACTACTTCAGACAGCATGTGTTCTGCATGGTGGCTGTGCACTGAAGGAGGGACAATGCTGGCTGTGTTCTCTGGCTGTGCCTGGGCCAGCTGTGGGCAGGATCCAATCCACATCATAACCTTATCCTCCTGCTGCCTTTTCCCCCAAGCAGTTCATGGACAGCCAGACACGTGTTCTGGACCCTGTTTGTGGCACTGAGTGTGATTTGGCACTGCTGAGTCGCCAGGAGACATCTCTCTGTGCAGAGCTGGGGCTGCAGGTAAATCTTGGCTCCCCATCACTGAGGCCTTAGTGATGACACCAGCACCTGGGTCCCTCCTGTGGCTGAGCAGGCCTGTAAAAAGACACATGAAGTGAGATCATGATGCAAGTGAAGAGTGTGGAATTCTGAGCCCTGTTTGGTTTCTCTTAAAAATACCTAACTTTCCCTGGAACCTCACCCTTCCTGGGCCATCTTTATCCAAAGGCATTAACACCAAGGGGGGTGGGAGGTGAGGGGAAGGTTAAAGTATTGGTGTTAATGGAAGACTCAGACATTAAAGAGTATCCCAGGCTTGGAACCTCTGTTGCCTGCTGCCAGGAGCAGGCCCTGCTTGAAAGGAAAGTACCTATCTCAGCATGCAGTCAAGAGGAATAATAAAACTCTGGTCATTCAGAGGCGGGGAAGAGGAGAAAAACACTCATAAATGTGCAGGCTTATGTTTCTCTTCAACTTTCAAAATAATTTTCTCTCCCACCCAGAGATTAGTCACAGAAGCAAATGATACCAAATCTGGGAAAGAAGTCAGGTGGATGGAAATGATCTTTGGGAAGAAGGAGAGGAAAGGAGCAGACATTTACTTCTCTGCCTGCCTTACTCACCTTCCCCTTTTTCTGAGACTGAACATACAAATGACAGAGCCGGGAAAAAGTCAAGTGTTTGGGTCCAGCCTAAGGCCAGTGGGGTTTTTCTACTTCTGTCTGGTAGATCTGGGGACCTGACTTTGCCACTACATGATCCCCTAGAGCTCCTACGCTGAAAGAAGCTTCATTTCTCCCAGAGGCCTCCATGAAATGATTTTCCACACATTTTTCCAGACTCAAATGAAAAAGAAAAGGCTAAGGGACTAATGAAAGCATGCTCATAAACACCATTCCCTGGGAAAGACCAGCATCTGCTATGGTTTTCAAAATAAAATTCCAGGTCCTCCAAGTACTTCTAAGGCACTGAATTGGGCTTCACAACACCCAGAGGTTTCTGGTAAAGAACAACCTCAGCCCCCTCTTAATAAGGTGGGAAAATGAGGTGGACAGTGGATTTTATGACATGCCTGAAATCACGAGGGACATCTGTGGCAGCAGGATTCTGAAGGCAGACCTTCCTCTATGGTACACTGTTCTCCAAAGCATGGCTCATTTATTTCAATTAATAGAGCTTTATAAGGGCTCCCCCGCCACCTTTTTTGGCATGAATTACTGCAAAGACAGTGAATTAAAAGCACCAAAGGACATCATTTTCTTTTAGTGTCTAAAGAAGCTGTTTTCATAAAAGCAGACTATGTGAAATTTGCCCAAAAGAGTAAACTTAGGAATAACATAAAGGATTAGAACTGAAAAATAGGTGTCCTAAAAATCTCTTCTTAGACAAGCCTGACCTGACAGTTCAGCTCTGGAGTGGTCTTTCTGTGTATTACCAGTCAAGTGGTTCAACCAGGCCTGGTTCCTGTCACAACATTCACTCAAGTGTTGCAGGATTAGGGGCTTCTCCAACCACGAGATGAAATCCTTTAAAAAGTGTAAAGCTAATGCATGCAGGCCACTGTCTCCCCATTTTCTCTCTTCAAGAACATGCAGGTAGGATTCAGTCCAAGTACCATGCACTGGCTGAAAGCTGTCACCCAAACTTGCCTCCTTCAGTGGTGCCACCCAGACTGACTCAGCCCTTGGAGAAATATTTCCAGCTTATGTGACTTGCCAGCTGTTTTAAAAGAGACTCTTGTGCTTGGTCCCTGTCAGTTCCTGCCCTCAGAATGCATGTGTGATGTTTGCAAAGGCATTTCAGTTTGTCTCCTATAAAGGATGACCAGCTTCAAAATAATTTTAAAACAAAGCCAAAACTCAACAACTGGCTCATATCCACTGTTTGCTGTGACCACATAAAATATCTCTGATGTGGGACCCGTGTGGCAGGATGCTTGCCAGGCACTGAATTGGACAAGGTGAAAAATGAGCTGTAATCTGCACCTAAAATGCTTCCACTGCTTCACCACTTCAAAAATTACCATTTCACGGAGTTGAGGCCCATCATCATCATCATCTGCATAACATATTTTGGTCAAAACTGCAGGAGTGAGTGAATGAGTGATGCTGTGACATTCAGTAAATGTCCTGAGCCTTGGCTGGCATCTCTATTTTTTATATCTAGCTGCTAGCTATATCTCAGGTAAACAATAAAAGAAATGTGGTATTTTTAGCTTCAACTTGAAACGACTTCTTGTTACAATGTGCTTTTGTACTGCAAGTTCAAAATTAAAAAAAAAATCACACGGTTTGTACAAAACATGAAACAACAAAATTTTAAAATTTTGTTCAAGTTTCCAATAATAATACATGTCATTGATAAACAGCAGTAATGTTTAAATGTCAATGAATGGAAAAAAATCAGTATTTCTGCTCTTATTGAAAGTGTTGCTTACACTGTTGATAGTTGAAACTATAGTTTCATTGTTGAGCTGCAGCTTTCCTCTCTCCTAACAGCATCATTGCTCTTCTTATCCTGGTTTTGAGGTCAAGAACTGGAGTTTGATTAGTCCAAACAGAGTCCATGCTTTTTCATGGGCCTCTATAACAAGGCCCATGAGTACTCCTTCATTCTGAGTTTATAAGGCCTTTTAGTAAAATAATGTATGGACTCCACCTAAATGAAACTTCCTGCAATACTCCCATACTTCAGAAGTGCTGAAGACCTCAATTCAGTTCTCTCTCTTAGCAAACATTGCTTTGAATGAAATCACTGTGCGAAGAAAAATGTCATTGCAATGTGATAATTTGATGATGATGATGCTGAAGTACTGAACCAAAGCAATAATCTTCGGTCAAACCATAATCACAGCGCTGAAATCCATTGGTTAATCATGGAAACTCCATATTCAGTGTGGTCTGCAGTGCTGGTCTGAAGCATTATGAGAAATGGCCATAAGGAGGCTGACAGGAAAGTACTTACACTGTCATTCACATCATGTGGCGTGCACACCACAGGGTTTGAAAATTTGGGTTAAGACTCAGTATTTGAAATGAAGCTGTATGCATCCTCTGTTCTCTTTATTGTGAGAAACGAGGCACCATCTCCACTTTCAGCTCTGTAAATTGTACTCTTTTTACCCATGATTTCTTTCCTGACAGACGCCTGTGGTCACACCTAGAGCATGAAACTGGGTGAAATTACAAGGTGCTGCTAAGATGTGCTACAGGGCCTGGACAGATGGTCTGGCTGGTGCAGTGGCAGCACAGGTTCCTCTCAGAAGGAGACACCAGTGGGTGGGGGAGCTGTGATGGGGATCTATAAGCTGTAGGACATCTCTCTTGTTTTACTCTGAGGTCTCTGCACACTGAGCTTTCTGAGGAGCCATGTGAAGGGCTGTGGGTGGCCACGCTGTCCTCACTGGGGCTGTCACTCATTCCACGGCTGACACCAGCAAGACACAAGCCGTGGGCCAGTAACTGTGGGGAAATGGCTGAAAGCTCACCCTGAATCCCCTGCATACCCAGGTGCAGGGGGTTGGATGCTTGTGTTGGAACAGCGTTTTGAAATCCATGGAACGGTCAAACGTTGAAAGACAGGCAGGCAATGTGCACTGTGCACCAGCTCTCAGGCACTGCCCTGTTGTGGAGCTTAAACCCATCCACAGGCATTCCATGAAATACTTTTTGAGCCGTTCATGCTTCCTCATGCTCCTCCTCTGTGCTGGGACACGCGGATGCTCAGAGCCAGCTCATCTCTGGAACAGCAGCACAGGAACAGCTGCTTGCTTGGGTGGTTGCTGAACAGCTGTTTCAGCTATGACATAACTGCTTTTAAACTTCAAAAGAGATCTATTTCTGAGCTGCAAACATAGGGATTGTTTCATAAAAGCAAGGGTGAGATGTTAGCAGGCCATGGAGCGGGTAGTGGACACAGAGGCCCTGCAGAGCACACATAACACCCTGCCGGCCCCGTCTTCTGCTGACTCTCGCTCCTTAGGGGTCCAATCCTGCAATTTTTTCTCAAGCAATAACCTTATCCATGCCAACAGAGCCTGTTATTCCATCTGCTGGTACTCGCACTGGAATGTGTTTGCTTTGGGAGAGATTGTGTGCTTTGCTGGTGGGCTCAGAGGACAGATAAAAGCCAGTGCCCAGCTCTGCAGAGTAGTTTCTAGTGAGGGGAATGAACTCATTAGTAAAAGACTCCTTTAAAAAGTGGGGTGCTATGCAAACCCAATGTGGATTAGACATTTGCGGGGTAAATGGAATTCAAGCATGACCAGACTTAGCTCAACTCTGTTTCATGCTACTTCCTGCCCCTGGGAAAACTTTCTGATGCCAGCTGGGACAAACTGAGAGAGTGCAAAAATCATACTGACCAGGCTTGGAGGGGTGGATATCTTACAAAATGCAGAGAATGTCCAAATTTTCAGACAACTGTGAGGCAACAGGTCACAGAGATGCTCTGTGACACTGGAGCTGCACGCAAAATTCTGGTCAAAAAAAAAAGAGGAAAATGTTTTGCTGCAAAACCTGATTATTGTCTTACTGATATAGGCAAGGAAAAAGGGAAAGGATTATATTAAAAACTAACAAACAAACAAGCAAGCAGATTCCTGTCTGGAACTACATCATCAGCCTGCCAGACCCCAAATTTTTCTCTTTCACTGCCATGGGAATCCTTCCATTCCCATGAATGATGACCAAAAGCTTCTTCTTGCAAACAGATCTCTGAATTAAATGGATAACTTTAGATTAACTTTAAATTTCAAAGTTTAACTTATTGATGTTGGCAGCTAGAATGTGGCCATGCAAAAGAGGTAGGAGGAAGAAAAGGAGGTGCTATGTTTAAAAACAAAGAAAAGTCTGCCAGCTGCCAAAAGCACAGTCAGTGGAGGGATGTGGTGGTGGTTCCAGACAGTGCAGTATGCTCAGTATAGATGGATGCAGTTTAAAGCAAGAATTGGGGGTGCCAGTCTGTATTTAACACTTAACATGTAAAATCTTTGTGTTAGGGACCATGCTAGTGACTAAGAGAGCTTGAGAGAAGACTCTGATGTGAGTCATCTCAGCACCTCCTGAAATCCAGGTGCTGGCACCAATCATCAATTTTTAAGGGCAGACTCATGAGCCAGGCATCTAGAGCTCTGTTACCAGATGAGCAAGTGAAGAAAACCTCACCCAACCAACACAGTCTTCAGGAATGGCACATCCCAAAAACACACTGGGAAATATTTCCACACCACTGAAAGCACTTGCTTGGAGGTCTTACTCTGGGTCCATAATTGCTGTCAGGTATTGCAACTCCAAAATAAATGTATCAGTTAAATCATTCTGCCTCTAGATTAAGGGTTACACTGAGCAGCTCTGTCCTGTAGACTAAATATCCTCTCATAAATGCATTCTGGCATCAGAGATTTCCGTAGGTGGGTGGCTTTGACAGAAATTCATGCTAAGTCCAGAGCCAAACACTGTGAGAAAAGCTGTCCCAAACACCCATTGTCCTTTGCAAAAATAACAGAAAATTGATCATTCTCCACCCCAAAACCGCAGCGTTCCTCAAGCCTAATTGCCCAGGGCAGCCAGAGCGCTGCCCTTTTAGCCTGTGCTGCCCAAAGACAGGCCAAGAGCTGCTGCTGGGAGGGGCTGTGGACAGCAGCAGCAGAGGGGCTGCCCCAGGGGCTGCCAGGGAACCTGGGTCCTTGAGGCACAAAGTGAGCAGTGAGAGCTGATGGGGACAGCAAAGCACGTGGATCCCCAGCCCAGGTAATAAACCCCAGTGCACTGCCCTGAGGGCAGCCTTTAACCTCTGCATCTCTCATTTTCCACTTGTGCTGCAGCAGTCCAAGCAGCAGCAGCACTCCAACAGAGATACCAGCCTCTGCATTCCCACATGCTTGGCTCTGGCACCAGGGCTGCAGCAGGTCAGGTCCAGATGTGATCTGTAGCATGGCCTGTGACAGGTTATTTACCCTTTAGGCTATCAGTGATTGGTGTGATATTACTTTTCCCCAAAAGTCGTGTGCCTTGTGCAAGGATGGGACTTGGCTGTTGCAAAGAAATTGCTTTAGGTTACAGCAAAACCAGTAAAATAACTCCAAAATTATCCCCAAAAAAATACAGTGCTGATGTACAGCAAGTCTTCACTTATGTCATGTGCCATTAGATTTATTTTCCACCTTTTGACAGGAGCATTTCAGCCCAGAGTAAGAATGAAACACACACAAGCAGCATGATGCCACAGCCAGAAACACTCCCTTCATCCAGGAAAGAAAGGGCTCTTACATTGTGAAAGGGAGCCTCCTGTTGTCTTCCAACTGGCATTTTCTGGCCAGCTGAAAGCTAAAATAACCCTTCTTTTATGCTTTCCATACTGTGATCTAATGGCTAAATGGATTTTTTAGTACAAAGCATAATTTTCTCTTTGGGTTTTGCTCATCATTTAATGGAAAGGCCCCATAACATTCAGCTTACATCCCAAACCGTGGGTGCTCAGCAGAAGTGAGGAACATGTTGTCTTATAACCCTTCAATTATATTTTACAATAATGATATTAATGATGATGATGATAATAATAATAACAATAATAATAACTATTATATATAATAATATAATAACTATTATATACAATAACTATTATAACAGTTGTTGCTGTTATTGTTACTATTTCACTGCAGCTGGCTGCCTGAGGCTGCTGCAGGCTCACACTGGACAGGCAGTTCCCAAAGCCCAGCAGGTTTTGCTCAGTGCCTGTTTCACCCCTCCTCACATTTTGCTGACAGGAGGGCACTGTCCCAGCTGCCCAGGGTTTAGCTCCAGCCCAGTAATTCTCATTGCACTGGGCAGCAGCACTGCTGCAGGTGACATGAGAGCAAAGCCACTACACCGAAGGTGCCATGTGGCCTCTTGATCGCTCCCTTCTTGCTTTGCATTAGGCACTTGTGGCACCCAGGACCTGGCTCCTGGATGACTGATTCCTCCAAGAAATCATGTGTAGCTTTAGGCACAAAGCACCTTGGTGCACTGAGGTCACAGTGAGGAGAAGAGCAGCAGAGACCCTGACTGGGAATGAGCTCTGCCCTGGGGTGACAGCCTCCAAAGGCTGAGGAGCAGCAGCAGCAGGGTATGAATGTAAAGTGGGGGGAAGCAGAGGATTTGGGTGCTCTGGGACATCCTCATGAGAACAGAACCCCAAACCCTGACTCATGTACACAGAGGGATTCTACAGGGACAACCTGTAGTGCAGCAGTGCAGCCCCCAGGGACTGACCCAGGGCAGGGCACAGAGCAGGGTGGTTGGTGGTGGGGACAGACTGGGGGCTTACAAGGACACACATCCCAGAGCATCAACCACTTTCACACATGCTCTGCATATGCTCTTCAATTGTTTAGGGCTGTCTTCCTAATTTTCTTCAGCTGTCCCCATTGTAGCAGAAGCCTCCTTGCTCTAAAGGGGCAACTGAATTTTGGAAGTGCAACACCATTGAAAGGGGGGATGGAGAACCACATTTTCCTTGGAAAATTCAACTAACACATCTGGAAAGGGAAGCTGCTTATTGCATGTGTTTCATTATGGAAAGAAAATGCCTTTTAAAATCTAAAATAAAGAAATTGGTGGAAAATTAATACCTGGAAGTTAGCTGAGTCTGTATCTTCCATTACTGTTCCCTATAAAGAACCGTTCCTGCTTCTTTTCTCTGGTAATCAAGGATTTCATGCCAGCTCCAGCATGTGGCTGTTGACTTCTTCAGGCAGATTGGTGGCCCAGCTGAAACTGAGTTTATGGGCACAACGTCCCCTGACCAAGGCTCCCACCCTGGATAGATCCAGGTCCATGGCTCCCAGTGAGGTACGAGGGATGGGAGGCACTGAAATAACTTGTGAGGATCACCATGAGGAGGATAAGTCATTCCTACCCAAACCCACTGAATTTACATGCTTTCACCCTCTATCTGGAAGCACCTACCTGTGGACAGTGATGGCCATACTTCAACTGGATTCCTGAAACTGGGCTGAGCACCTTGGAGAAAGTTCAGCACCCCAGAGCCCATCACAGGATGCTGAAATTAAACCCAGCCTTGCTGCTATCAAATGAAGCTTTTCCTCCCCTGCAGCTACAGGGCCAAGGCAGCAAACACCCTGGGACAGGTCTGCTCATTTGCCCAAAGCCAGGGCTCTGCTTCAGCTTCTCTCTTTATCCAGAACTGAAGCCAGCAGCTGTGAAGTAAGACTGCTTCCTTTTTTTAATTTTAATTATTAAGAAGGAAGTAAAACAATTCATTGTTCTGGGGAGAATATCCCTAGAGTCTAACTACTGAAAAATCAAACAGCATTTGAAAAGCAAGACAATAAGGCTAGCTTGAACTCACAGAGCATTAGAATTGCCCTGGCAGCAACACAAGTGATTCCCTGATAGATGAAATAACAACGCTGCAATTACATGAAACAATATGTAAACCGAAAATGCAGTGCCACCCTGCTATTTGTACACGTTGTGTTCCACTGTCATCCTCTTATTGTTAGTCCTTTAAGTATTGTGTCTCTTAGGTTTTTAAATACTTCATTAGCATGATTTGCCAGCAATCTTTTTGTCTTAAAGAAGAATATTTCCTCCCACCAGGACTCTAATGAAGCCAATTTTTAATGTAAGAAATTCAGGCTTCAGTGATACTTCCATGCTTTTGACAGTTTAAGTGGGAATTTCACAAAGAAGCACCTGACACCAACAGAAAAATAACACCTGAAAACCTGATGTAAGGTGAGAAGTGTACAAAAATGTATCTTTCCCTGTGGGCAATAGTTTATGGAAAATTTGCAAAGGATGATGAAGGTGAAATGGATTCACTTCTGTACTCCCACCTACGAAGCACACAGAGATGCCCTAAGAAATTAATCTCTCTGGGTCATAAAGCTAGTCATAACCCCGAGAAAGAAATAAGTTTACTTGTTTTGATTGATGTCTTGCGGGGCACTAAAAAAATTTTGATACGATCTCGTTCCCCCGCAGCAGAGGAACATCCTGGCAGAGGGCAGGAGCCCGCAGCCTCCTGGCTCCTGCCTCATTCCCTTCAAATCTGCTTGTGGAACTCCTACTGCCATAGTGCCATCTAGAGACAGCCACAGAAATTAAAGAGGGTTTGATCCAAAACCTGTTAGCGCTGTTTGAGGGTTTGTGGGGTCATATCCTAGCAATGATTATTGCTTGTTATTCCAGCAGCCCTTAATTATAACCTTGGGGTCCAACACCAAACCCCAGGGAGCCCAGGGCAAAGGCTTCTGCTGGGTTCAACACAAGCCAGGATTTGTCTGGTCCCACTTCCCCAGGAGGAGGATTTCATCATTATTAGCTCTTTATTAGCATAAAAGTACTAACAGAGCATCCAGCACAGCAAACAGCAAAAAAAATCTGGGCACTTTTGTGTGTGTGTGACTCCAGGCACAGTGGTGCCCCACAAAATTAACATTACGCTGTTGGAATTACTTCTGTCTTTTCCTTAAAAGCCAGTGTAGACAGAGATAGAGAGCACTAACATTTGTTCTAGTATTTCTGCATCCTCATATCCCTGTGACAACCTGAATAAAAGCAAGAATCTATGGTTTTATGAGTCTAAGTACTTTGGAGGAGTGAAAAATGGGGTGTCACAGAAGTGCAAATTTAAAATTTAGTCACATAAGAGGAAAAAATAGCATGCTGACATTTAAAACACTGTCCTGGAAAGGAACATACAGGTTTAAATCCAGATTTCCAGCTGTATCACAGACACTGCTGAGCCTGGGGTGTACAGAAAGCTGGCAGTCATTCCTACACTCTCTTTATCTCTCTTATTTTATTTCTCTCTTTTCAGATCTCTGTGTGGCTGCTCAGTACCTCAGCCATGGCTTTCACTTGCCATAAAAGTAATGAATAATATAAATAAAAAAATATTGTAAGTGTCTCTATATATAAGAATTATTTAACAGTGTTTTCTTATACTCCCTGGGGAACAGATTTACAGACAAATTTAAGCTACTAAATCAAAGGCAAACTATTAAAATGTTGTAAAGCTAAGGACAGAGAAATTACAGGATATAAAATTGATTATCATCTTGCTAGCACTGAAAAACCTCTTCTTAATCATAAGGCAAGTGGCCTCTGATGGCAAAATATCTATATTCTACTGCAGCTGGATGTTCCCAGGAGAAAGCTGGATTAATGAAATACCACATTCAATGGCTGCCTGAGAGCAATCTTTTGTACATCCCTAAAAGATTTTTCCTTACCCATGGTTATACATTTCCTTGTAGTAGGGGTATGAGTGGAAAATACCTTTTTGGTCATTTGGAAAGAAAGGACAGTAACATCATGACCAAAATCCCACTGATAGGCTGGTTTTGCCAAGGAAGAGGGAGAACAGTTCTTGAGCTGGTGTCTTGTCTTACAAAAAGAGATCTACAATTAAGCACCTATGTGCATCTCTGTAGGTCAGAGTACAGGGGAGCATGGTATAAACACCTGGAGATGTGATTTTTGAGCTTGTGAGCCCCACGCGGGTGGACCCTGGTGTAGATGGCATCCTGGGCAGTCAAAGCTGGGCAGCTGAGGGTGGCTGGGCCTGATAGTGGCAAATCACCCTCCTGAGAGCCCTTGGCTGGTAGCACTGCTGTTGCAGAGTCTGCAGTAAAGCAACAAAAGGCTAAAAAGAACAGTATTAAATATTTTGCTTTTCAACATTTTTGTCCTTTTAACTACATCTTGCAAGCCATAGCTGAACAAATACTCCTTTTTGAAATATCTCTCACTGAAATTCAATAGTACAAACCATCTAGCAAGCTCTAACAAAGACTGTAAAGAAAACTTTAAATTATCATTTGCTTAGGACTATGGGGGTTAAAGTGTGGTAAAAAAACCACTGTCTAAACAGAGGGTCTAGTCTGTCTCTCAGAAAGAATTGTGAGTTATTGACATCCATGTGTACATGTATTGACTTTGTTCCAAAACCCACACTGCAAATTTTACAAAAGTAAGAAATCAACCAAACAATAGTTCCCCATGTGCAGACAGGTGATCCACAGAGAACATTTCCTAAGTAGCAACAAAACTACAGAGCATAGGCTGCTGCTGTATCTACCCTAGACTGAAGAGGAGCTGGAGACTCTCAAGGAGAACCCAGAGCATGGCCCAGAGACGGGTCAGAGGGACTGACAGAGCAGAGAGAGAGCCTCCTGCCCTGACACAGGGACTTCTTGGGTCGAATCCTGCATGTTAGGGACAAGGAAGAAGTTTTTTACAATGAGATTTATAATAAATTGCACAAATAGCCCAGAGAGGTGGTGGATGACCTGTCCCTGTAAACATTCAAGGTCAGACTAGACAGGTCTTTGAGCCACCTGATTGAGTTGAAGATGTTCTTGCAGGGGCCTTGGATGAGATGACCTTTTAGGTCCCACCTGACCCAAACCCTTCTATGACTCTGTGCTATTCATGAGTCCTACAAGAGGAGGGCTATGAATAAAACAAGCACAATGTACTTGCCCATTAAATGGGGTGAAGAGCCCAGGATTGAGGATGAGACACCTGGAGGGAGTGAAAGCACAGCACAGTCAGAGGGGGACTGTCACCACCCTCTCCCCTGGTGGTCTGAGCCCTGGCCAGAAGGGCTGTCACACTGTCCCTGGTGACCAGGCGGGCTGCCAGGGCCCCCTGCCCACAGCACAGCTCTCACACCTTCTGCAGCAAGGCAAGGACCTGCTGCAGCCAGCAGAAAGGCTCTGCCTCACCTCCTCCCCACGGCCCTGGGACAACATCCCCCCAGCACTGCGGACACATCCACAAGGAGCAGCGTGGTAAGGAATCAATTCCTGCCACGTAATTTCTCCAGCACAAGGAGCTAATGCAGGCCACGGATCTGACACCCTGCCTCTCGTGCTGGAGAAGTGAGCAGAGAGCTGTGTTTTAATGTTAGCTCCTAAGTATAATTTCCTGTAATTGTAAAGCGCTTTAGAGGTATTTGTGAACTTGGGTGGATGGCTCCTAAATTGATGAATAACCCAGGACTGACTCAGCTCCTAAACAGACCCAGCACTGAAGGAGGGAATGTGGAGAAAGGTTTTGCCTTCCATTAGCAACACTATCCAAACAACTGACCCTCTCCCTGAGAGATTAGGTCACAGCAGGTGAGCTATAATCTGCTCTGATCGGCCGGCAAGGAAAGCATTCATTCCAGCTGCATTACAGCCAGGGCTTTTCTTCTCTTTTTCTTTTCTTTTCTTTTCTTTTCTTTTCTTTTCTTTTCTTTTCTTTTCTTTTCTTTTCTTTTCTTTTCTTTTCTTTTCTTTTCTTCTTTTCTTCTTCTTTTTTTTTTTTTTTTTAATTCACACATTGTGAGTTCCCAAGGAAGGGTTCCAGCTACCAGATCAAACAAACATTTTGCCACTTATTTGTAGAAATGGTTCTGGTCCCAAGCTGGGATGGTAACCAGCTGAAGACTGGCTGGTGGGTAACTTTTTCCCTGCATGGCCATCAACAGTTTCTCATCTGGAAAATGGGCATTTTGTAGAGACAAGGTCTTGATTGGGGTCAATTCTGTGCTGGGAATTTGTTGTCAACTTATGATGCTAGAGATGCTCTGCCAAGAATTATTATTTGGAAATTATTTTATATTATCCCTCATCTGAGATACTCAGTTGCCACCTGGAGAATATTTTCAGACAACAGTCACACAATTTCTGGTTTTTTTGGTCCAGAGCCTCACAGGAAACATACAAGAAACAGTTAAAAGATAAGGTTAAATCCCCAGATCTCCAGCATATTTGAGCTCATAGACTCACTTGTTACTGTGGCATATATATTTCCCTAAAACCGGTAAAGCCTTCATCATCCCACAGGCAGCAACCTTTTGTTCCTCTCTTTCTCTCTCCTTTTGGACAACAATCTCTCCTTGATAAGGTCATTGCCTTTTCTCAATCAATCACACTTTTCTCCTCCACAAATCTGAATAACCAACAAAATCCAATTACACTCAGAGAAATTGTTCTCAGCTAAGACTCAGTTTGAAGATGTTAATTTTTATTTTGGAGTGAAAAACACCTTGTGTGTTTGAAACCTTAGCTGTTTGGGCTTAAAGGTTTTTTTTTTTCCTCTTGCACCTACACCTGCAGCCCTGATAACAGGTATCACCTACACAAAAGGCTTTCCTCTCCAATCAGGATTAATTAACTGCAGCAGGGAGGGTGTTCACCAGGGATGGCCCCAGAAGCTTCTGCATAGCTTGTGATCCACTGGGGCTCCTGTTTCCCAGGCTGGAGTCAAAGAGACATCTCGTGGCCACAGCTTATACTGCAAAGGAGTTATTTTGTGCATGGAGCATCCCTTGCACGCAGAGGGCCAAGAACTGCCAATGACTTCTTTGGGCCAAGCAGCAGACAATGCCAAAATACCCTGTGCCTGATTCAGCCTCCAGCCATTCTCTCTGGGTGCCTTCAGAGGATGAGGAAAATTGAAATACAGGCGTATTTTGTCTCTGTGCTTTTTGTTCAGACTTATAAGTACCTAAAAAAGAAACAGCTTGGCAGGGGATGGCAGAGAGCTACAACTGAGTCACTGGGAGAAACCAGAAAGGGAGCAGCTGCTCACTCTCTTCCAGCACAGGACTCAGAACCAGCAGCTGAAGGTTTTGGTAGCCATGCTGAAGCAGGAAGAGGAGGAAGAGATTCCTCTTAGGCAGTAGAGGATCCAAGGGAGGCTCCTTGCTGAAGGAGGCTGGGAATGTATAAAGTCCACCACAGTTAAAGGAAAAATTGCACAAACATCAGAAAACAGAGCTCCCTGGAGACAAGTAGCAAAAAGGTGTAGCAGTACTGGAAATCCCCTGTGCTGCAGTTCTGGGAAAGCACTTGGGAATACAACGTCCTTTTTCCAAGGCATTCGCCCATGGCCACCACAGGAGTCCTACACAGGGTGCAGGGCAGGCCAGGTGTGACCCAGCACTGTGGGTTTTACACTCACAACTACAGTTCCAGAGAAAACTGGGAGCATCCTTGGAGCATGGAGCAAGAGCCAGTCTGATCCTGACTTCCTGTCCTTGAGAGCTACGTGGAAGGTGAGCAGTGAGAGCACATGAGCAGTGGGGAGCCTCAGCTCTCAGTTTAATGTGGGTAAGGTCAGGCTTGGCATCGGGGTTTTTGGATTAACTGGGAGAAGATTTTCTCAAGGGAAACATTCCTGGTACTGCACCATCCCTACCTACCCCAAAACCATTGCTTAGTCTTCGCTTGCTACGAAGCATCCCCTCCTGCTCCCTTGCCTGCCTGGACCTCATCCTTGAACTTCATCCTTCATCTCTGGGCAGGGGAGGACAGGAGGCTGAGCTCTGGGTGTACCTCCTGTATTCCTTGACATCCCCTTCTGTGTGAGGTGAAATAAACCAAAACAGATTCACTTTCCAGGGTTGGAAGAACTAGCCCACCACCCAGAGTCTCTAGACTTTTACAAAGATTTGTTCTTTGACCTTGTACAAGCTGATAATTTCTTCCTTTAAGGAGCGACAAGGCTGGCCCTGACAAAGGCATGAATGCTGCATGAGTGGTGTCCCAGAATTTGAGAAATAACCAGCTCAGATCCACAGCTACCTAGGAAAGGGGTTTTAATTAATCTTTGTTGGCTCCTGCTAAATGCTTCCTCCATGATTAACACCAGAGGTGATGTTGATAGCAGGATTCATTGTCAAAATAGCTTATAAAACAATTCCATAAAACCGTGTAAATCTTGTGTTGATCTTACTTTTTACAAGGAGTCTTAAAGCCATATATCCCAGCACCATTTACAAGGTTGTTGCAGGTGTGGGACCAGCCTTAGAAATGTAGCTACTACTCAAACTGTGTATTTTACGAGCCTGGGGAAACATCCGTTTGAACTGTAAAAGGAGCTTTCCAGCCCTCTTGCTTCTTTGTGCAGAGACCATGCCACTGCCCATCAGACTTCAGCACCCCCTGAGCCACAGCAAAGGTGCAGAGAGAGGATTCCTTTGTCAACAAACCTTAGCAAAGTTTTCCAGGATGTTGAACTTTGCCTTCAGGAGGAGCTGGTCTCCCCAAGCCCAGGTGTCACTGCAAACCACCGAGCACCCTAAAACCACTTGCCATTTGCAGCCCCTGCTGTGGGCTGCAGCAATTCCTCTGGGGAAGCTCTCAGGCTATTTACTGCTGCTCTGGAGCACAAAGAAACAGGTGGAAAGGGGAAGAATGAATAGCCCAATCATGTGAATCAGATGACAGAAGGCATTTAAGTAGGAGTATATACCATAATTACATAATAGCTATTTAATAGACATCAGGGTGAGTCTCCTGGGGATAAAGGAAAAGGCAAGAGACATTTCTCCCAGTGAGTTAAATATTATCAGGATTTTAATCCCATATTAACACTCAAGATTCATCCCCTCCTCAACATCCTTTGAGCTCTCCTTTTAGTTCCCTGTGAAACAGTCCTGAGATTGCTCAAACTGCCTTCATCCCACAGTGACCACTGAATACAGGATTGATTAGGTCCCAAACTACCACACATCTCTGCTTTCCAGGGTACACGGGCAACCAGCTGCCACACTGCACCCAAAGAACTCTGTGCTGTGCAGCTGGATACATGGGGTCCACATTTATAACACCGGGAGGAAAATGGCTGCATTGGGTTTGAAGTTCAGGGGCTCTGGGTTTTAGTAAGGATTTATGCTCTGACCTTGGCCAAGCTGCTTATTCCTTCCTCTGATGGCTGACAAGGCTCCTCCACCTACACACAGCGAAGAGAAATATCAGAGAGCTGCAATGCTGTGCCACCATTGCCACATGGGGCCATGTGAAATCCTCTGCCCTGATGCCCTCACCTTCATCCTCCTCATCAGATGCCTGCCTCACCTTCCCAGAGGATGTGTCTCAGTGCCCTCTTATCTCCTGCTCATATCTGCTGTGTAAGACCAAATATTGACACTGCTCAGGAATGGCCCTTGCCTGTGAGCACATCTCCTAACCTTTAAGATAGCCCTTGACCTCTCCCTTGAGCCCTGAAACACACAGAATAAATGCAGGAAAGAGTCACAGTGATAAAACCTCTTTTACAGCAGTTGGAGGGATAAGCCCAGCTCACCATGTCTGCTTTGCAACAGCTTGTTTTGGGGAGTCTCAGTGACACTGAGTGACAGGCGTTTGCATAGTGTTGTAGCATCATCCTCCGCTGAAATGCGCTTTTCTCTAGCCCTGCCAAACCTCCAATTCATTATGTCCCTCGGATTTAATACAAAATAGAGAAAATCCTGTTTTTCTAAACCAGTGTCCAAATCCTGAATTTTACAGTATCCTTAACGATGTGCAGTGGCTGTGCCATGGGATGACTGAATAAACACCACAGTGGAGGGGCCAGGATCATCTGAGGGTTATGAGCTTGTACAACACTTGACACAGTGAATCTCCTTCCTAATCAGGGGTTGTTAAGATGCTATTGTAGTAATATAACATTATATAAAATGCTTTATATATTTAATCTACTAATTAGCCATGATAATAGCAAGTAACTTTATAGTTGAATGCATGAAACCTCATTATCTGAATCCAATTTTTATGTGGCTTCACTCAGACTTTATCAAGTGCTGGGCTCATTTAACAACCTTCCCTTCAGCCAGAGCAGTGATCTGGAATTCTTCCATATTCCTTGGTTATTTATTTCCACAAAACACTAAGAGTTCTAATAGGAGTCTACTTCACACACACACACACCTGGCTGAAACCTGTCTGTTTTGAGAGATTAGGCGGGGACTGATAGACCAATGTGGGCAGAGCAATCACACAACTCCCAGTTTTTTTTGGAAACCAGGCTAAAAATAGGGGACAGGCAGCAGAAAACGAGACAGGAAGGCAGCAATGGATCTATCAATAGCTCCTGCCCTGCTTCCTGCTCGTTAGTGTCTCTCACCAGATGCCAGGTAACCTTTAGAAACTCCCTAAAGCAGCAGTCATTTATCAGACATTTCTTAAATTGAGATAAAGGGAATTTGGACCCTGTACAATTATGGGCATCCCAGAAGGAAAAGAAAATAAAATAAAAGAAGAAGAAAAATGACAAATATAAGAAGAAAAACCCCTTCTCAGTGCATGTATTGTACCTCACAGAAAGTTTCTGTTTCTAATACAGCCACAGACCAACTGTGGAGTCTGTACTGCATCTGTAGCTAAATGAGCATGTTGCACTGATCTGTCTCCCCCTCCCGTGGTGCTGCCACTACTCTGACTGCAATCCCCAGCAGAGCAGGAGAGGAAACATGAGCTTTAGCAGCAGTGGTCCTCCCAGGAGCTGAAATGCTTAAACTCAAGGTAAGAGTAATTTTCTGCCTGCAAAGACTTGTCAGCGAGATACTATTGGTGGTGGGTGGGAGGGTACAATACAGGTTCTAGCTCGGTGTGCCGGAGGTGAGGAAAGGATTTTCCATCAGAGCCATGGGCCAGCCCTTCCCGCAGCGGCAGGGGCTGGTGATGGTGAGTGTTGCTCACTAGATGGCGAAGGATGCCTTCCTCCCTACAAAGCTGCTACAGCAGCAAGGAGGGATGGAGGAAAGGGCTTGGATCACTGAGGGGAGACGAAAGGGAGATATCTGGAGCCTGCTAAAGCCCCAGGAGAAGGAAGGGTGAGTGATTAAGGTTGAGGAGATGGTACAGTTCTCATTGAAGAGATGGTGCCACATGAGAATGTCCCTCTTCACTTGGTTTGAAACAAACCTGTAGGCAAGGCCACAGCTACCAAAGCTGTGTGTCACCTCCACAGCACCATTCCTTGGCTGTCCCAGGGGTGTTCAGCAGATGCAGGATTGTAACAGCAGGGACAGAAGTGTGTCAGAGCCAGATTTAAATCCTCCCACAGAGGCTGTGTTTGTTTGACTTGAATAAACCTCATGATTTGCCAGGCTGGCAGACTTGGCTGCCCCAGGTAGCTTCAGTCTCTCAAAAACAACCAAGGAAGCACAAGAAAAGACAATGCTCTATCTAGGGTACTAGGCTATAAGCAAACATGTCAAACAAATTAAACAAAAACTCCAAACAAACACATAAATTTGAAATGCTCAAGTGAGACAAAGCTGTGAGCCAAGAAAGACTGTTTTGAAAGTGTTCAACTGCACTAGTGAGTCATAAACCAGCACAGCAGCTATGGCAGTGAGTTAGAGAAGAGTAATTTCAGCCACGTTTTTGCAGCAACTGGATCCCAGGAATGTCCTGCTCTAGCAAATCATCAGTGTTTACAAGGCAAATTCTGCACCATTTTAGCCGGATTCCCTTACACAGCCTCAGCTATTTGCAAACAGCTCCTTCTCAGTGAAGCTGGCAACTTCATTCCAGGTGTGCTCAAATTTGCAGCTTCTCTGTCTGCCCAACCCAGTGTGAACCTGTGGCTGAAGCTGCAGAAAGGACCAGAGGGCGTGTGTGCTCTCCCAGCTGCCCAGTGTGAGTGTGGTGCTTGTGGCACACAGATGCCAGCTCAAGCATCCAAAATGCCCCTTTACATAATGGAACATCCCCTACTCCTCCCTGTGAAATGCCCTCATGAAAATGAAAGCCCATCTGCATTAACTTCCAGGCAGCAGCAACAGTAACTTCACACCTGAGTTTACAAATATGGAATAACACACACACATAGTGATGTGTTGATATATGCCCAGACATGAATATATAAAGCAGCAAGTCGATTTTTGAACATTGCTCACAGCCCTGTGCAATAAAATCAGTCCTGAGGGTAAGATTTAGCAGCCTGAGTTTTTCATTGCTTCCTCCAGCCCCAGATTCGTAATTCCCATGCTACATTTTTGCAGAACAATGCAAATGTATTTCTGTTCAGAAAGCCAAGGCTGTTTCTGCCCAGCTCGCCGGGATATGAAAATACCTGGAAGGTGGTACTGACATTTTTCCTGAAGCTCTTTTCTATTTAACAGAAGCAAAGTCACGTTGCTGAGAGACCCCTTAGTAACAGGAAGCAGTTGTCCAGTTTAAAGAACCAGCTAGAAAGCAAACAGCTTTGCCTCCTTTTTAAAGCCCCTCAGGACAATATTTACCTTTCTAAAATATCATTGTGCCACGGCTTTGGGACTTTGCTTGACAAACTTGGGGGTCTCTGAGCAGTTCAAAGTGGGCTTGACCTATAGCTGAGCATGGAAAACAGGAACTGCATATAAATAACTAAATTACAGAGAGATCAATTCTCAGTCAACTCATTAGCAATGCCCGGCGTCTTTAAGTGATAACTCCACTCTCTAAGACCTTTACGTAATTACTTGCACAAGGCACATTTTACCCTTTGGTTCGCAAGTTTCATAAATGAAGGTTAAGTTTACTTAACCACCCAGGATTTACCAGCCATGTTAAAGCATAAAATGCATGTGCTGCCAGGTGTCTCTGCAGAAACTGCCTTGTTGATTCAGAGACTCCAAGGTTAAATGATGGCTCCTGAGTCCAAGGTAGTTTCCCAGTGGGGAACGGGAGGATCTGCACTGTAACATTGTACCACAGAGCAGACAGGGTCGATTTAACAAGGCTTTGGAGTTAAGATAGCAGTGATTGTGAAAGCCTGAATGAAAATCAGGGGTTTTGCTGTACAGCACACCCATAACAGGAATCTTAATTTTACGACACTCCAGTTTGTTACAGAAAGATAACTACATTTTTTTCCCTAGGCAGATACCTGTTTCTATCTTGTGTCTTTCAATCTGTGCTATTTGCACTCGCACATCTGTAGGATCCAGATCTATACAGCCTTCATATCTCTTATTCACGGTTCCTACAAGTAACTGGTGGGCCAGATTTACAGCTGATGTGAATCAGCACAGTCCTATTAATATTTTTGGCAAGCCACACTGGCCAAAGTTAGATTGGGTGGTTTAAGGGTGGTGGGTTTGTACCTCTATGTTTGATCGATTCTTTCATGACAGCATTTTGGATGTCCTGGTTCTTAAGTCTTTTCACGCATTCAAGTTTTTCAGACATTACTGGAGCACCCAGTGGCTTAGTGAAGTTGTGTGTGTACCAGGAGAAATTGGGTCAGAGAGATGTGAAGCCATTGGCTTGTGCAATGCAGGAAACCTGGGAGACAGCAGCCCATGGGACATGCATTTTCCTTCCTCCAAACCAAGCTCTTAACCTGACAGCAAAGTCATCCAGATCCAGCCCAGATGGGCTCCACCAGAACCACGTGATGGGCCACGATGCTGACTTCCAAGGACAGTCCTCAGGCATGGCCAAGGCTGGATCTACCATTCCATGGAATGCTTCAGCAATCTCTCCCCACTGCTGCCTCTCCTGGAGGTTCTGCACTCCCTCCTTCAGCACATGGACAAAACAGAGAGAGAGGAGTTTCCTTGTGGGTGACATGAGAATCAAGGCAGGAGCTGAGAGCTGGCACCTATCTCACAAAGTGCAGAACAATCTGCTGGGCACCTCTCAAGTCCCATCAGATGATGGGGATGGCTGAAGTCTGCTCACCTGAAGTTTGCTCAGATGTTTGGTCACATTCTCATGCACCTGACAGAGGAAAGAGGAGCGTATCTGATCTTCCACATGGTGTTCAGATGAAGTGGGCTGCAAAATTCTGGTCAAAAATCTGGATCTCAAAGCCATGCCATAACTGCTCCATCACTAGAGCAACCCACTGGTGTTTTGTAATCCAGTTATTACCCTCTGATCCTGGGGAAAGTTCATTAAAGCATTCAGAAATTGAATTCAGTAGCTTGTTACTCCTTTGTACACTGACAAAACAGTGACCTCAAGTCAGTCAGCATCACAGCATGAGAAATCTCAGACTTCCTTCTCCTCCAAACCTACAGAAAGTAAAATTCTGTTCAAAATACCACTGCTGTCCACTTTTTCTCCTAAAGACAAAAAGATCAGTGAAAGAAGTTTCCAATACATTCATTCTTCCACTGTCATTGTCTACAGGTTTGACTACACGGGGAGGTCTGCTCCTCAGGGCCCAGACTTATGCCCAAAGACTGATGAATTAGACGTCTGGTGGCAAAAATATGCATACTTTGTCCTGTGGAATATCCACATATAACCAGAAATTCCTATGCAGCTCCATGGAAACTCTTCTTCAACCCCAGAAGAGTTTCCATGGAGTTGCAGAGGTACCACTAATAGAGAAAATCTATCCCAGGTTTTAAAGCAAAGACCTCACTAAAACTTCTTAGAATCAAGGAAAATAAACCAGATAGTGTTTCATTCATACATAGAAATTGGCCTTATGACTTAGACAGGGCTAATCAGCTCCCAGGAGCTGATGAGTTTCTCAGTAATTTGGGAAGGCAGTTTTTCAGCCAGGGTGCAGTTGAACAAAGATCAGGATTAGCCCATGCCTGATTTGGAAGCATAAGTTCTGTTCACATTGCCAGCATGGGGTTGGAGCTACAGGTGTCAGTGCACAGATGAAAATGGCCTGGATCGGTTGTGCCCACATCACTGTTAGACCTGAATTCAAATCTGAGTCAGTCCCATCCTGCCCAAATTTTTTTAAGGCAGAATTTGAGCTGATAACCGCTAATGTGATCTAGTGTAAGTATGGAATGGTCTTGGTTCACACAGACCAGTAGGATGAGTTGAATTCCCTTTTTACATATTCAAGTAATCTAGATCCATTCCTATGAACGTGATTATAAAAACTGATGAAACACCTCACTCACATCTGAACAGAAGTGTAGCATCTCTACCACTGATCAGCCACAATGGAAACTTGAAAAACAGTGGGTTGAACTTCCAGCACAGCTAATGGTGGCAGATTAGAACTTCCACCCTCTACAGTTCTGGGTGCTTCTGTGCTTGCTGCTCCTCTTGAGGGACTGTTGGTGCAGCTGCCGTGGTCTGGAGGGAGGTACGAGGCACTGCATGCAAGAGGAGGTAGCATCTTTTATTAGAACACACTGGGTTGGAAAAAGTAGGTTAAGCTATAAAGCACATGAGCCTTTCTTCAGGTTTTGCCTAATTAAACTCCCCTGTCCATTGCAAATCTGAGTGTGATTTTAAAGGCAGGATAGAAGTAGGGCAAAGATTTTGTAAAGGGCTCAGCACAATAGGCCATAGATTGCAATAACTAACCATTAGTCTTGGGGAAATAGCTCAGCCTCTGATCTGACATTTTAGCAGCTAAGAGCTCTGGCTAACAGACCCTACTCTGAATGACTCTCTCAAAACCTTATCAAAAGGAAATGGAGCCTTTTGAAATTGCTGGCATCTCTGGAAGACTGGTTTATCAAATTTCCCCTGGTTAAAGCAGAAAACCTCTGTTTTCCTCTGCTCTTTAACCTCTTATTTAAAATGTCATTTTACTTTGAACTGTCAAAAGAGCGAGGGAAGCAGCAAGCTCACCATCAGGAGGAGGTGAAAGCTGAAACTTTACCCGTCCTTAGTGAGTTTATCCACATATCAATGGCATGCTATACCAATGTGTTTATTTTTATGACTAGAGCATATCCCTTAACCTCAGGGATCCGAACATTTCCCTGGAATGTACAGACGTTTCATATCATTTATTTCCCAGCGGCCCTTCCCCACACATGCATACAT
Source organism: Phainopepla nitens (assembly GCA_013400175.1). Taxonomy (NCBI): domain Eukaryota; kingdom Metazoa; phylum Chordata; class Aves; order Passeriformes; family Bombycillidae; genus Phainopepla; species Phainopepla nitens. The sequence goes on along the minus strand of VXBQ01028278.1, from coordinate 209,714 downwards.
AAACACACACGCTTCTATCCACATTCTCTTGATCACACTGCTGTACACAGCCAGACAGCAGCTTAGCACGAGCACACAGGCATCCCCATCCATGCCACCATCCCCACCTAGAGCCCCCTGCAGGAAATATAAATGGACGTTTTCCTGTGTTTAGACAAATGTATTCACAAGATGTAGATGAACATTAATGGCTATGGTTTGTGTGTGCATCTATCTATACAAGATACACATGTGAAAATGCACACATGTGGAAAACCAGGAATGCAAAGGGCACTAACATCCCACTGATTCCCTTGGCTGCTTAGGACCTTGCTGTGTGGTTTCTACAGACTAAGGAAAGCTTTTGGGTGGGATCCAAACAACTTCCATTAGCCAAACATTTGGATTTCACTTACCTCTGTCTTTGTGTCTATTTTGAGGGGAAAACTCCTGCCTGGAGCTAATAACCAAAATGATGGAGCAGATTCCCCCTCAGAAGCCCTACAGCAATTAGGATTTTGTGAAGCTGCAGCAGAGCTTTGCTCTGTTACAGCTCTGTCCCCTTGCCATATTGACTCATACTCTAATGAGATGTTACCAAGCACTGATGTTGCATTCGAGTTCTCATATAAGCAGCCAGCTGAGGATTGGACTCCTTTATTGGTTTGTGCTGCTTACTGTGGGCCAAGGTCTTCAGCTGGTGTAAATCAGCCCAGCTCCACCGAGGCCATGAAAAATGAGGTGCACAAGCTAAGCATCTGTCTCAATGGCTGATGTTTATCTTTGCTCCCATGGCCTCAGTTGCACTTAAGATGAACATAAACCCATGAAAACAGTTTAATGGGACATGGGCTTTCTGCTGATCATCTGCATGCAACTGAATTTTACTCCATTTGATTGCTAGGCTGAGTTCAACAGATATGCATGTTACAAATAATTTGTCATGCTCTGAGGCGCGTTCCACCCCAGGCCACAAAATGTTCACAGTAATTGGAATATACAGCCAAATTCCAAGCTAGCATAAATCTCTGCTGATGTCAAGCCATATGGAAATCCATATGATTTGAGGGTTGTAAAAAAACCTAAGAGTCAACCATTCCTTCTAGTGAGGGACTTACGCAGCTCAATCTGATTATCACAGAGAAGATTAAGAGGTGGCTTCACTAAGATGTCCAAGTACAGATGGGAAAAGGAAATACCCAGTATGGAATGGTTCTTTATTCCAGCTGAGAAATGCCACACAAGAGTCACTGCTTGAAAATAAATGCCAGACAAATTTGAAGGCATGATAAAGCATAGATTTTTTTAACATGGAATCATTGATCAAAGGATAAAGTGGACTCTACCATTAAAAGTCTTCACACCAAGGTCAGATGCTTTTCTTCACAAAATTCTCTTCTAGGATAACTTGGTGGGTTCAATATAGCAGTAACAACATTAGCTGTTGAACCTAATGTTTTCCCAGAGGCTGTGACTATTTATAAGAAGCCAGTGAATTAAGGTTGAGAAAAGCCACTGTGCTATCAATAGGACTAAATTTACTACAGATTGATTTATCTTCCACTTGAAAACGCTTATGGGACTGCTAAGTAAAAAATTAGAGCAGAAAGCACTGAACTTGATAAAACACAGAGCTGAAGGACAGACTAATGATCCCTTCTCTTCGCAATTATTTATTTACTTCAAAGCCCAGTCGGCTATCCCGAAAATCAGAACATTTTTAGAGCTGTGAAATTAAATTCTTCCAGTCATGATAGATAAAATAAAAGATGAGCCCTCTCAAATATGAAAGAAGAAATATTATTGATCACTGAGGAAAAAAATCTGTATCTTGCTACATTTGCATTCTTCTGCAGCACAATCAATGGTTTCCAAAGGATCCCAGCTGCCAAGTGCTGTGGTTGCTCCAAGTTTCAGCATTTAGCCTAAGAAAGGCCAAGGTGCCAAGCTGATTTTTAAAAAAAGTTTACAAAAAAAGTATTTGCACCATCTGCTCTCTAGCAGTGGTGCATTCCTCAGGCTGAGATGTCATCAGCTTCTCATTATTATTCTTAACGATTCTTCGAAGTCAATCAAAATCAGAGGCAGAAGAACAGATTTGGGGTGTTTGTGCTGTGTTTGCACACTACATTGTGCCCAAAGTACATATGGTTTTTTGGTTATTTCCATCCATGGCTCTTTGGCAGCAGAGCTTGGAGTCAGAACCCTAGCTCGTCAAACAGATGATGATTATGTATTATATATAATCACAATGAAAAGAAGGTTTGAGATGAAAATCTAAAATTGGGATGGGGTGGGAGTGAAACCAACTCACTCCAGGCAGTTTTCTAATTTCAGTCATTGGTTCAAGTCTCTCCCAGAAGCCACAAGGCAGTGCAGGATCCCTAAATTTCTTGGAAACTGGTCCCATGCTGTCACTAACATCAGTGGGATGCTTTGCTGTGCCTCTGCTGGAAGCCTGGGAAGGTTCTAACCAGGGACATTCCAGTCTGGGGTGCACACCCTCCTTTGCAGTAGGACTAATTACAAGGGGCTAATTAGTCCAGAGGAGAACCAGGGGCTGCCAGGGCCAGGAGGGCACATTTGCCAACTATGCTTTCACCAGTGGCAATGCCCATGGAGCAAGAAAAGGCTGAGGAAATCCATGCTCCAAGATGCAGAAATAAAAGTCATTTCCCTGAGAAAAAGCAGCAAAGCCCAGAAGTCCAGATCTCCCTAACACATTCTTGGATTCCCTGGGGCTCTGCACAGCTCCCAGCCAAGTGAGTAACTGCTGATTTATCCAGCCACACTGCTCAGATGGGATTTAGGAAATAAGCCATCAGAGACTTGGATTAAACAGCCAGCACAGAGGTGTAGGTCATTTCCCTGGGATTAGTAATTGCCTAAGGCATCAACCAGTGGCTCTTCCATGTCAGATAAAGCTCAGGAGCAATGCTGCTAGGGCTGGAGGAAGGCAGGAGCCCAATTCCAACCAGGGGAAGTGTCATCACCCTAGAGAAAAGCCCTGTCCCTGAGGACATTTCTGTGATATGCACGGGCCCCTAGCAGCGATGAATGGTGTTGGATAGAGCCATGACATGGGAACTCTGTTTCTGCTGTCCAAATCAGACTCCAGCCCAATCTGATGTGCCCTGTCTGATCTGATGATCAGTAAGCCAAGACCAAGGGCAACTGAATGGTGTCAGGTCTCTGCTTTTCAACAGGCTCACTAAACTGCAATGTAGTATCTGATGGTTAAATGGTTAAAAAAATAATTCAGATGAGGCTCAGATGAGGCTGTATCATGCTGGAATATTAATGATGTCATTGTAATATGGCCACTACATCATCTTGCCTCCATAGAGGTTCCCCACCCTCAGAGAGCAAAATCTTGAGCCTCTCCAGGCAGAGCTGAGCCCCTGCACCCCAGGCTGAATGCAAGTAAATGTTCTTAAATTCTGGCTGCTCTATGGCCCTGGGTGTTTTACCCTTAAAAAGAGGGTGGGAGCAGTGATGAGAGGTAATCAACACAGAATAGATATGCACATTTCCCTCAAGGTCAAAGCATCAGTTTCTTCACTACATGGTGCTAGAAAAAGATAGAAATCTGCAGAGCTGAGATTGGCTTGCACTTGGCACAAAGATCTCCACACTGATAGGTGACAACAGTTTGTTGGACAAATCAGGCTTCCTGATCCTGCTCTGTAAACCCTTTATTGGCTAGAAGGTGTCAATCCAACAAGTGGCCCATCAGATAGATAAGCATGGAATACTTTCCTCTGTGTGGCTGAACTGAGCCCCTTGCGGATCACTGCCTGGCAGAATAGAACCCAAAATGTTTGTGAAGCTACAGGAAAGAGCTGCACAAACCCCTCACTAAGACAGAAAAGTCAAAGGTTGGAACAACCCTTCCCTCTCCCCTCATCAGTTTCTTTCTGATGATTTGCACACAGATCACAAGAAGGAAAAAAAAAAGTGTCTTATTTCACTAGGGAGGGGGAAGAGAAACACACTTAATGGTACTTTAAAGAAACATCTTTTCTTTCCTTTCAAAAACAACAATTCAAGTAAATTAATAGGCCTGGCCTGATGAGTATGAGTCATTTTCAGTACAAACTAAGCACAAAAAAAAAAAATCTGGTTTTAAATTAAGAGGAGCAGGCAGGAAAAAAGTTTATAACATAATTAATGCATTTTTTTAAATTAGGTAATATTACTATGAGCAGAAGACAACTATAAGTTTCCAATATCAGAGATCAAAATGGAACCTCTGAGTCATGACCCAGCAATAGACTTATTTAGTGACCAAAAGATTAGAGTTTGAGATCAAAATATTATACCATGTAACTATCACAGAAAATAAACTCCACTCTGCATGTGCTTTTACAGCTTTCTACTCCATGAACATTAATAGTTTTATTCTGTCCATTTGCATAGATTAGCATTTGAGAAAAATCTCCCTTATTCTCTTCCCAAATTATTTTTTTAAAAGCTGTGAGCAGTTGATGTGCCCGTGTGTATCCCTACTCTATTTATCTGTATTTGATGCAGATATCCTCTCCAAAACACAAACTGATTTTCTGTGGACATACACATGTTTCCTGTTGGCAGCTGTGGGATTCATGTGGGTGTTCATGACTTCTAAACACGCACATGCAGGCTCACTTGGTATTGTTCCTGCTGGAAATCCTAAGTTTTAGTGACTTCTTCAAAAATCACATAAGAAACAGCAGCAGAGAAGAAAATCAATCTCTCAAACCAACACTCTAGTGCTGACAGTTACAAAACTTTTTCCCCATAGCCCCGAAGAGCTACAACAGAGAAAACCCAGGTCCTAAGGACAGCACCCCAGATCACAGTTGCTCTAGCCACACACCAAAAGACACGACAGCTCTTCCCTTCACTGGCTCTGCTCCCACAGCTGGCTCCTCCATGTGGGCTGGGTCGCTAAAGCAGCTGGGAAATGAACACTCCAGCTTTTTATAGCTTCATGGGCATCACAGCCCAGAAGGGCACCCAGCAAACCAGCCTTCCCCAGGCTCAGGAATGATTTTCCTTTCCTTCCTGGCTTTTAGCTTGGGCAGCTTTGGGTATACAACAGAATCATGCACATTCCTAAGAAAGACACCTTATCAACCTTGAAATTTTACAGTTTCACAGAGAAATTGTGTCCATACATATGCGACCCTACACACACAACACAGCTTTGCAAAGAAATACTCATTATATATTATGACTACACACACATTAATGTAAAATTAGGGATAAGATGCAGCACTTTTGTGTGACTCAGATCCAGAAGCAGCTGATGTATTAGAGCTGAAAGATTATGTACATATCGACCTGAGGCAGGAGTAGTGTGGGATAATTTAGTCCCATGGGTTAATTGACTATGAATGATCTTAAGATCTCCAAACAACCTAACTAATGGCTTGTAATGTGAGCTTTACATACAAGACATGTACAAGACACAGCAGTTTACAAAATGCCCTGCATTACTGCATGTCTCCTGTTGTGGCAAATTCAGTAGTACATAGAATATTGTGCGTGCTTTATGCTGTGTAGTGTTTCTTATATACACATTTATATTTCGTATTGACTAGGATGTATTTTACATTATATTACATATTGTGTAAATCTGTACATAAGCCAGGATGGGGTGCCAACCCACATTGGCGACAAGCAGACAATATCTGTTCACAGCAGAAACGCAGCAGTGGGGCAGGTACAGCAGGCACTGCAGGCTGCAAAAGGAGAAAGAAGTGTTACAAGGAGGGTTTCCAGCTAAGTCTCTGGGCTACACGTAGGTTACACCTCAAATTTTCTGTGTTTCACCCATCAAGGTGTTAAAACAAAACCGACGCGTGACTCTCGCCTCTCCTACGCTCCAAAGGGAAAGCACATCTGTAGGAGGGGCACAAGGGGGGCACGTGAGTGCCCAAACCCAGGGAGCAGCCGGGGGATGGGGCGCAGCCAGCCCTTCGTCCCCTCCCTCCCGCGCGCTCCCACATTTTGGTACCAAAAACAAGGAGAGCAGGTGCCTCTTTATTTGGAACCGACCCCCGTCCCTAAAATAGCCGAACGCGGCTGTATTTAGCCAGGAAACTCCGCTTTGCTCGCGTTTTCCCTCTCCTCCTTTGCCCGGGCGCGGGCAGGTGCCGGGATGGGGACACACGCGGCAGCCCGGCTGGGGGGACACCAAGGGGGGCTCACAGCGGCCCCTCCCCGCCGCAGGGAGAGGGCCGGGCTGTGCCGCGGGCAAGGGCAAGCACCGGGGATGGGCAGCATCGGGAGCACAGAGCAGCGGGGAGCCCATCCTGCCCACCCCGGCGGGCGGCGAGCAGCGCGAGGTGGAGGAGGAGGAGGAGGAGGAGGAAGAGGCGCGTTTCGTTCGGTGCGAGCAGGTCGGAAATCACGGCGAGAGGGTGTCGGGGTCCCGTCCTCTCTTCCCCAGCTCCCTCGCACCTCCCTCAGCTGCCCACGGTGCGTGCCCGTGTGCGCGCACCCGCCTGCGCACGGTTCACTTAAGGACTTGTGCGTCTATACCTAAATGGTCGTTGCCGTAGTTAGGCGCAGCTCAAAGGTCGTTTAAAGTAAAAAAATATACATATGTAAGCATTCAGAGGCCATTTCTCTGTACATGGACACACGCGGGCAAACAGACGAATATTTGATAAAGTTCCCCGCAAATGCCATGTATTTACATATTCACCTACTCTGTCGGTCTAAGACACCTGTAATTGCCTATCATATGAGTATGCCACTTTTATAATTCCAATTCTCATTAAAGAACATAATTTGCCTCAATATATGCACCAATTTTAGTTGAAAAGGTATGTTTTCATTAAAGATGTATATAAATTTACTTCGAAACACTTTCTACAGTATGTAAATCCGTATGTACGATTTCTAATTACAAGTAACGTGTCTGTAACGTACCTCATGAGTATGAGGCGTACTTCATGGCGTGTTTCACAAAGGTATCAGGAAATTAATTGCGAAACTGTCATATCTGCCATCTGTATATGCACAGGTATAAGTGTGTGTGCGGGCTGAACTTGTAAATTGTCAGTGGACGAACGCAACGAAGCAGGAGGCAGAAGCCCTGGGCAGCCATATATCAGAAAAAAAAAACACCCCGGGGAATACAAACACGCTGATTTTGTTTCGGAGCCTGGCTCAGCTCACCGGGAGAAATGTCAGCTCCAAAGAAGGGCCAGCCGGGCTGGTCCTGCCGGCGGAGCAGGAGGGTCCCGGGACCCCCAGGATCCCCCCCGAAATCCGCAGGGTCCCCCCCGCCAGCCCTTGGCGCAATCGCCCCGGGGCAGGTGATGATGGCTGCGGGGCTGAAAACGTTGTATTTTCACCCGCTTGTTCTCAGAAGGAAGAGAGAATCTACACTGAAATGTCATCTCACTGTCTGCATAGAAATCTCTGCAGAGAACTTTAAATAATGATACAACAACAAAACAAAACATAGTAAAGAAAATAAATGAAAAATCGCAGCGAAACGGACCCAAACAGCCTCTCCCGGCGGAGCCAGCCCGACTCAAAGCCACTCGTTGTTTTTAGCAAAAATCAGTGGGGGGAAGAGGAGGAAACCTGGTTTGGTTCGGTTCGGTTCGGGACAAGCGTTTTCGGGACAGTTTTCGAAGATGATTTTCCATCGGCCAATGTGATTGTGTAAAAATCCCTTCGGGATGCAGCCCGCAAAGAGCCGCGGGGCTCTGCGCTCCCACGGGAGCGGGAGAGGAGGGGTCGCTGCGGGGAGGATGGAGAGGCTACAGGCGGCGATCGGGGGTGCTGCTCAATGGAGGAAGACTGAGAGATGCTAAAAAAGAACGAGCGAGGGGAAAAAAGAAATTACGCGAACAACAGTTAGCAGTGGGAAGGGTCGGGGTGTTGAGGGGGGCTTCGGGATGAGGCGGATTTCCCCTCGACTACAGCAGCCCTACGCGGGGAAAGGAAAAAGAACCGTAAACCAAGAAAGCAGTGTAGGAGTGCCGCAGCTGTGCGCCTGGCGATGCGGCCGGAGCGCTCGGCGGCCGAGAAGCGGCTCGGGACGGCAGCAGGACACTGCCTCGGCCCCGCAGCCCGGCTCTGGGGACAGCCCGGCTTCGGGGACAGCCCCGCTCCGGGGACAGCCCCGCTCCGGGGACAGCCCGGCTCCGGGGACAGCCCCGCTCCGGGGACAGCCCGCCTGGCTTGGAGGTTTGCCGCTCGCTAATGATCAACATCTTTTTTTGCTAATTAGAAGTGCCTGGCGATGCCGGCGCCGGAGCGCTCCGCCGGGAGGGCACGGCCACCCGCTCCGCCGGGGACCACCCCGTTCGGGGCATGTGGCGGTGCCACCGCGGGAGCCACCTTCCCGCGTGCACCTGCACAGGGCGGGGGGGACAGGCACACAATCCCCCTCCTTCCTTCCTTCCAAAACGTGCAGCTACCTCCTGGCACTGCGCTCAGCAACCGGGCCGTGCGCTTGAGCAAGTCCCGCAGGATCCGGTTCTTTTGAGCTAACGCAAAGAGACGCCCGTTTTCCCTGCTAGTTTTTTGGGGGTTTTTTTCGGGATTTTGGGGGGATTTTTTGTTTTGTTTTTAATTTTTAATAGTTATTTCTTTTTTTCTGCGGGGCCGGTGCACTTCCATCGGCGGGGCGCAGGGGGTGCCGCGGGACCGCGCGGCGCCGCGGGACGGAGCGGGGCCGAGGATGAGACGGCGGGGCTTCCTTTCGTGGTTTCTTTTTTTGCTATTCCACACGCAAACACGCCTTTTTCTTCTTCACCTGTCCCCCGAGGAGCTAGCCGAGCAAAGGCACCGCCCTCCTTCCCCCACACCCCTTCCAAGGAACCGGGACCCAGCCCCGCAGCCGTTCCTTCCTCTCCGTCTGAGCCCCCGAATTGCTCCTCTGGAAGGGTGGAGGGCAGATGCTGGGATAAATAACTTCAGCTCTGCAGCCAAATTCCCGACAGGTTAAATAAACAAACACTGTCATCTTCCTGCTAGGGGACGGGCGAGTGTCCCCGGCTCCGGCTGTCCCCGCTGCCTCCCCCCGCCCCGCGGCGAGGGACATCCCGCACGGAAAGGCAGATTTATTGTCCCTAATCAGCAAATCGTTTAGGTCATTACAAGCCCATTACCGAGGGACAGGCGGGGTGAGGACAAACCTTGGCCACGTCTTATCTTAGCCTCTGAAAACAGGAGAATGAAACAAGGGTTCCCCAGAGAGTGCCTCGTTATCCCTCTCCTACAGGGGTGTCCTCTGGACGTTTCTCTCACTTACTGCTTTCCTTCAGACTCCTGTGGTCCCCTCGAGAGGGGTCCAGTACCCCTAAATCTGACACCCTCCATCCTTACCTGAAGCCCTTCCTACATCAACTGCAGCCAGGGCAACGCATCTTCCCAGTAAGGCTGAGGGGATTGAGACAGTTTCACTGGTTTTGGTGTTTTGTTTTTTTTTAACACCACCCCTTCTTTTTCCGACTTTTCCTCGTCATTTCTTTTCCCAATCCTCCTCACCGACTGATTGTTTTTCACAAAAACTCCAGGGATTCAGGGCTGCCTGAACTGTGGGTAACCCCGGGGCTGCCGTGTTCTTGCTGGCATTGCATCCCACCAGGGAGGAATTTGGGGCAGAGTCTCTTGGGTCTGCATCCATTTGGATCCACGCTAGGGATCCAGTTTTTCGGGATTTTGGGGGGATTTTAGCCCCCTGAAATCCAGGACTCCTGTGCCACCCCTGATGTGGCATCCTGTGACTCCCTGGTACCTCTTCTGAGTACAAGGGATGTCGCCAGCCACACGGAGCTGGGGGACTGCAGAGATCCCCACAGTGGGGCCGGAGAGACCCTTGTCTCCCCCCTCACCCCTTTTACCTCCACCCTAGTAATTATGCAACCTCTCCTGACCCTGCTTTCTATCCCTTTTATCCTGGCCTCAGTGCCTGTTCGCCCAAGCAGGCAGGGCTGAGCCGCTGGAGATTGCTCTGAGGTCCTTCCATCTGGCACTTTCTCTCTGTTCCCCCACTCAATAAATAAAATAAGGGTCACCTTTTTTTTTTTGATTTTTTTTTTTTGGATCACACACTAAGGCCCATCACAAATGAGACCCCCGAGGCTTTGATGCCTGTGTTTGGACACAAGCAATTATCTCTAATTATTGTTTTGCTTTTCAGTTTGCCCAACTTTCCAACAGCCTTGAAAAGAAACTTCAAGGAGGGGGCTCAGCAGACTGAATGAGACATTTCTCCACGAAAGCCCCTCCCAGAGCCCCCTCTCGCTTCCATATTGAGAGAAACAAAATCTTCACAAATGTTTAAGTACAATATGGGTTTGCCAAGGGGTTTTCTTTTCTTTTTCTCTCTCTTTTTTTTTTCTTTTTTTTTTTTTTTAAGATGATTTCTAAAGACACGGGAACATTTGTACAAATAAGGCGCAGATGGGAGTGGGGTGGGGGAGCACACTGGAGCTGAATATCTGGGAAGGGAGGTGAAATCGTTTTCATCTGGGAAGGAAGTGGAGAAGCAGAGATTAAAACCCCCTTAGACTTTCCCACCACTCATAAATAATACATTAAATTGCACTTACTGCTTTCTGCTCACTGAGGAGCACTGGGCAAAGGCCTCAAGTCCTGAAGAAAATTCACAGTCTGGGGCAATGACAGGGTGGGGAGGCAGGAATGGGGAGACAGAGTGATATTTTGGGAAGCTGCTTGGAAGGATGGGAAACAACTGAAACCAACACATGAAGTCTGTGAATGCATGTGGCACACACCTGCACACACACATGCAGTTCTACACATGCGGGTAAAATGCACCTATCTGCACATATATATGCACACAAATGTGCAGATTTTGGCCAAAAAATAGCCAAAATATACTCACAGACTGAGACACGAGTATGCACACAGGTATCACACACACTCGTGGAGGGATGTGCATTTGTGTGTTCACATCCACGTATGTAAATGCACATCCACAGGTCCATCACACCTCTGGGCTCATCCACACAAGGAGCTGGGGGAAGGATGCACATGAACAGGCAGTAAAGCCTGCAGTAACAGCCCCTGCACTGTATGTGGGTATGGTAGAGTCATTTGAGAGCTGGGATTTTACGTGGGCTGCGTTAGACATCCCCCCAGCTTCTCAAAGTGATGATAGTAACAACTCCACCACCCAGTCTCCCACTGCATACCTAAAGCCTGTGATTTTCAGCTGCTAACCCACCATTTATTTAGCAATCCTTCACAGCAACCAGAGCCGGCTACCCAAAACATGTCCAGCCTGCTGAGACAAATCTTTTGCTGAAAGGCATTGATCATTTTCTGCAGCTAAAATTGCTCTGCAAATCAATGCCATCCACTCATTAGTTCTTCACAACCCAGTCTAATGGGCCATCACATCTCCATCCAAGAAAAGGAAAATATAGCCCTGCTCCTACCCAGACCTAAGTGCATAGGCCAAGGTTGGCAAAGGTGGGGGAGCTTTTGTTTATCGCTCCCCTCCTTTGGTGGTAGCACTGCAGAGAAGTGGTGTCATAAATATTTGTCTTTCTGCCTGGCTGTCTGTCAGTACACATGTCTAAAATCCACTCTAACTATAAATATATAAACATGGCTTAGCCTGGACTTGGCAGAGCTGGTTTAACAGTTGGACTCAATGATCTTAAAGGTGTTTTCCACCCTAAAAGGTTCGATGATTCCATGAACTGATAACACATGCGTATTCGTACACATCATGCTATAGATATAAAAAACATAGCATTAAACACAAATAATTTAGTGAGTGTTTCATTATATGCATACATACATCCATATAAATAAACCCAGGCATGAGTGTCCCTTGGGTATTTTATTTTACTACTTGATTAGTAACAGCAGTAGCAGTAATAGACATATTTCTGTCAGATCTAGACTGGTAACATAAGAGCATATTATCCTTTTAGGAAAGTAATTAGCATCAGGGATCTGATTCCTTTTGCTACCCTTCTAATTAATTATACTTGGTAATGCCATCATTAAGAAGAGCAGAGTGTTTGTTCTTTTAATCTCTCTGTAAGGGACATGAGTTGGGAACAAGCTGCTTTGCTGCGCTCTTTATTCCACCACTCAGCCCTCCTCTTTTTGTTTTTTTCCCCAGCCAGCAAGAGCCTACATCCCCCTCCGCCCCCCAAACAAAACAAAACACCCCCCTCAAAACCCCCACCAAACTCCTCTCTCCAAAAAAACTAGGAAACACAGCGAATTAAAGAAATCTTGACTTAAAAACGACCCATATGTTTGCAAATGCTTTCCAAATGNGTCTGAGCGCGCCGTGACCCTTCTGCCAGGGGTCGGTGCACTCGCCCGGAGGGCGGCTGTCCCCATGGCGGGGCACAGCCACGGGCCCCGCTCCCACACGTGGGGTCCCGGATCCAAACTGCTAATTGCACGGGTTCACAGATCCTCCAGCCCAGCGCCTCGCCCAAAACCGGCTCCTCGCCGGGCCCGCATCTCCTGGGGACCACACACAAGCACCGCGCAGGGCTTTTGTGTGACAGAGAAAAGGGGACACATAATAGAAAGGGCGAGAAAGAGAAAAAGAGTTGGTAAACACATTGGCTGTGGTACCTAGAGACCAAGGCAGTGCAACAGGTTCCCAAGAGAAGATCAAAAGTTGGCCTTTGGGATAAGCAACTGAGCAAACTCAAGTATGTTTCTATAATGAACTGCACAAAAGCAGCAGAAGGAGAACTGTGCTGAACTCAATGAGCTGCTCAGAATGCACTGATATATATATTATATAGATATTTCCCTATCTGCCCTACTGGCCCTAGCACACATAGGTGTGTGTGGGCAAAGTACAGCGCAGAAATCTGCCACACACACCACACAAGCTATAAATAGATTCCTGCAAGTAATTCTCCACACAGAGAATTGGATAAAAAAACCTCAGAGCTCTGCCTTGAGACCTCGGTGTGGATAATTACACAGATTTACCCTCAGGTGCCTGCAGAGATGTGTGAGTTTATGGCCACGGGAAGAGTGCTGCACACACAAAATATGTGTGCGTACATCACATATAGCCCAGCATGTCTGACCAAATAAAAAAAAATAAAATAAAAATCCGTGTTTTGATGGTCTTGTTATCTGTTCACATAGTTCTGTGCAAATTGAAAAAATACAGAATTGATCCTGGATGTAGCAGGCACGGAGAGCTGTGTGTTTATTATTGTGGGTTATGGGCTACATTTGCATCTAACAAAAAGTCATGCTGCTCAAAAATACTATCCCTTTTCTCAAAAATGCACAAATGAGAATTTTCTTAAGAGGGTGGGATGTGTTTTTATACTCCAAAACTTCAGCAGCCTGGGAGACCATTAATACTCATTTATCTGTCACCTGACATGACATCTGTCATGTCACTGAGCTTTCCATTAAGAAGAACAGGGAGCAGTTATATTAAGTTATGTCCAAGCTATCTCCTTACAAAGAAAAGGCCTCATTTGTTCCAGGAGCTAATATGCTGGTTTCCTTCACTGCTACTCACTGAGGCAGCAAGCCTGGATGTGACAGCCAGACGGCTGATATGAATGCACATGGACATCTAAGGTCCAAAAGGAATCTAATGCAGTGTAATCCCACTTTAACATTATTTTAAAATAAGGGGGAAACACTTAAACTCTTCCTACATAATGATACAAATTTTGCCCTGGATAAGATTACGTGGTTTTCAAGCATGATTAGCCATATGTCTAAACTGAAACGAGACAAAAACAAATCCAGCAACTTTGCAGTGCTGTGTGCTGAGCTCAGCACTCTTTAGAAAGGCCAGTACGGAACTCATTCAGCTGAAATGTAGCCACAGCAATTGTTTCATTGAGAGAAATATATTGTTAGAAAAACTACGAGAATATAGCAGCTTTGATTTGTCCAGTGCTTTAGAAGGAGGACGCCTGATGTAACCCAATTCTTCAGTTTATCAGTGTGACTCTAATGCAATAAATCTAGATAGTGCTTAATCCATGGTTGTTCTTTTAAAACTCACTTAGACTATCTCCTATCTCTCCTAGTTAGTTTATCTTAATAAAATAACCAATAATATTTATAAAGAAATGCACCAGTAAAGAGAGCATGTGTGATGGGGGAAGGGAAGGGAA
>VXBQ01028278.1:49764-195573 GCA_013400175.1 Phainopepla nitens | reverse complement strand
ACTTGAAGCTGTTAGTAGCAATTATTTTTGCCTGTGTGCTTACAGTAGCACACATCCTCAGACCTCATTGAGAAGGCATACAGGCAACACTGAACTTTATTTTAGGAGGTCTTTAACATTTGCAGAGGAGATTGTGACACCTAACTGGAACATTGCCATAGGAATGAGTGCCTAAGTCATCATGTCCAAACTCAATTTGTCTCTCTCTGTCTGGAGGAGACAGCTCTGTCTTCACTGACTTTAGAGGGAGTCAAACCATCTGACATTACTCAAGCCATTTCTGACACGTTTTGAACTCACAGATTGTCAGAGCAATAATGTCAAGCCTCCTGAAGATGGACCAGCCTCTCTCAGATGGCATTAGGAAGCACTTCAAAGTAGCCTCTGGGATCTTCATGCTGTGGGTTAAGAGCCACAACTCTAAGAAAGTGGACTCCTTGCCCAGCAGCCAGAGGTTTCACACAGCATACCCTGAGACAAGGACCGTCCTTGCGCTTGCTGGTTGTCATCTTCCCATTAACCAGCTCTACAGATGAGCCGAGCTGACCTGAATGCCAGTAAGGGTACAAAGTACATGTTAAGAAGCAGCTTGGAAACAGCCTGTGGTGGAGGTACTGTCCCACTTCTGAGATAAGCAGGTTGTGAAGGAGAGCTGTGGGGAGTGGAGGATCACCCTCAAGTCTCACAAATACTTCTGGGTTAAGGTTGCTCCCCAGTCCTGGAGCCCTCGCACAAAGCAGTGGTGCCTGTTTATTTACAAAAAAAAAAAAAAAAAGGACTTTCTCATGCACCTAAGTGGAGCTCAGAGTGCCAAGAACATCAAGAGGAATTTTAGGAATGCATCCACTAGTTCGCGAGAGTAATTGGCATTGATTCATAGCAGCTTAGTGTCTCTTCCTTGTTGCTTCCTGGCTGTGTGATTCAACAGGTGAGTTTGCCCTTGCTGAGCTCCTTTTGGCCTCTTGAGCCAGTTTTGGAGCCGATGACTTAAGAGGTGTCATTTTCCTGCCAGTAGCTGGGTGTGAGTTCAGCCTGGGTGTGAGCCTGGTGTGAGTTACAAGCTGAGAGGGAAGATGGAAGTTACTCCAAGTCCAAGTCCTCCAGAGTCTTTAAATATTTCAGTTCACCTTGGCTTCCCTGAATGCAGTCTCTCCTCTTGGATATGGCTTTTCTGTCAGCCTCCCACACTCAGTACAAAACCAAACTCCAGCCCTCTGTGTCCTTTAAATTATTTGCCTTTATTGTACAAGCTCCAAGAACAAAGCTAAAGAAAAACAATGAAAATAAACAAATTCTAAACACAACCACATTTCATGCCCATTCCTCAAGCCAAGCTCTTATTATTCCAAAGAAAGGGGCCACAAATATGAGGGACAAAAAGTGACAAATGAGTTCCTCTGACAACCAGCAGATCATGATTCTTGCTCAAGAAAAAGTAGCTCACAGTGCTCTTTTTAGGCCATAGATATCATGAGACTTCATTAACGACTCACAAAGTGCACAGGGAGCTTTAAATGAGAGCTATTTTCTTTGTGTGCAAAATAAACTGATATTAATGGCTGGAGCAGGAACAAGTTGGCAAGGTATAGGCAGACCACAGTGTGGTCAGCACAAATTATTGTCATTTGCTGGAATAATTGCAGTGGCAACTGTTGCTGTTGTTGCTAAGTGTTTTGTTTTATTTTCTCCCGCGTGCCTTTGTGGCGCACAAAATTTATGGCCAGATTCGGCCATAAATATGGAGTCAAGGCTCCTCTCTCTGAGATCTGGATCATTCTGGCTTGGTCTGTTTTTAAGGATGGACACAACTTCATTTCCCAGCCCCAGTTACAGTCTCTGCCTGAGGCAGGTAACTCTACTGACAGCAGATTTTGCAGAGTGGTAGGGTGACATTATGGTCTATTGTATTGCAGCCGGAAGACTTCAGTCCCTAAGTGGGCAGAAGGTGGTGAATGCCACGTGAGGGAAGGACACCCCTTGTCCCTTGGCAGAGATGAGGCTTGGGACTGCTTTCAGGCTTGTGCAGAGCTGGTGGCTGCCTCCAGCTTTCTACATCTGCTGTGTAATACCTTGGAGTGGGGCAGAATTGTGGCATCATGCTGGGTATAAACGACTTCCACAGCAGAGCAAAAAGCAGAAGCAGAGGGCTGGGACAGATGCCCTTTCTCTTTTACTGTCCAAAGAAATAATTGAACTGTGCAGGAGCAAAAGCTGATCTCCAGAATGGAGGTAGCAATGTTGGTCTTGACAGAAAGAATGGAAGAAAAGCACCCAGGAAACCAAAGACAAGGAATAAATAGACAAGAGTGTGATTATTTCTCCAGTCACTAAAAGCATCTTAAAAATGGTGAACCAGAGAGCTGATTTATTACCATCCAATTACCTTATAAGAGCAGAACAAAGGGCTGAAGCTGTGCCTGAAGGGAAGGTGATGCTTTCTAACATAGAGTGTCCCTGTGCTCCCCCAGTACCTGATAATTAAAATCAAAGAGGGCAGGTGCAGCTTGGGTACAAAAGGGAGAACAAAGAGGTGAACTGGTCTTTGAGCAAGAAAAAGCATGTTTTCCCTGTTGTCTTTGACAGCTTCGTGTTCCCAAGTGATTTATAACTTCTGATGTGCCAGGACTCTCCATCACACATTATATCAACATGAAGATGCCACCTTTGAACAATTCATGCTCATATTTAAGCTCACAGCGATACCACTTGTGTAGGGTGGATCTCCAGTTCCCTTGTTTTATGTATCTCCAAACTTTTTTAAACCAAGTTCTGTAAGGGGTGCAAGGTCAGAGCAAGAGTGAAAAAAACCAAGTCAGGTCCAAGTCAGGAGGTTTGTCCTATCTCATTTGCGTTGAAAAGGCAAGACCAGAAAGATCCGAATTGTCTCTGAGCTTCAAGGGTCAGTGCAGACTCAAATATTTTTCTTGTGTGTGAGAATTTGAAAGCAAACAATATATTCCAGCTTAATACTTTGGAAATGAAAAGGTATTTGATAACCATAATGAGGAGGTACTTTAAAATGGTACAGATTCAAAATATGAATGCCAAGCATTATGGGTCAATTTTCCATTATCAGTCACAAAATAGTAGAAGATTCTGAATTTTCATTTCATGTCTCAAACCACACTAATATCCAGAAGAGTATTGCAGCACATGAAAACCATATCCAACATGAGACAGAATGGATCAGATCTGTCCTGTTTCTCCAGCTTCTGAAATTCCTTTTCTATTCTCACAAGAGGATCTATCTTCAAAACACTGCCATTTGGCCTTCAAATTTGTCTTGGCTTGAAAAACAGCATTTAAATAGGAAACAAAACAAGGTTTTGGTGCAAGCTGTGCCTTTGGATCTCTGACCTGGTCCCAGGCCTCAGTGAGGAGTGAGGAGTGAAACAGTTATTTTCCTGCAAGAGATCTCAGATATTTATCTGTGACCCCTCATGAAGAATGAATTGGTCAGTCCATTTCAGCAATGATGAACACACCATTGCTCCCCCTTCTTTTGTCTCCCTCCCAACCCAGCTTCATCTGCATAAATATTAATACAGCAACTCCTAATTAAATCTGGGGATATATTTACCTTCACAGTCGAGCTACTTAAGCCACACAAGAGAGGCCTCTTGTTTCTATGAAACTTTGCAGCCTGTAAAATGCAGCAGTTCTATCTGGGGTTATTGCTGCTCAGTAAATAATGGGAAAAGATGAGGAATATTTCTGAAACAGGTCAAGTACACTCCAAATATAAACATGCTAATAGGGAGAGATGTAAGAACAGTGTCAAATGTCAATGATCACCAAGTAGCTCCCGAATATATATTTACTGAATGCAATGCTTCTCCACTAAACAGAGTTGACATAATGATATGCTCTTAGAGAAAACTTTCCTGCTTATTTTATTAGAGGGGTTATAATATTTTTTTTTTCTGAAGTGCAACTAGAAAGTTTCTTCCCTCAGAAGACTCGTTCTTTGAATAATAATGATAATAATAATATAATAGTATGATTCAAAGGCAAACAATGTCTGTTTTTCTCAGAATAGTTTGTATAAAGCAGCCAGCCTGGCTGTACTTCTCTCCACACCCAGAACAACAGAATGGCTTGACTGGTATTGACTGGACTATTATGTTTATGGGAATGTCACTGATTCCAAAGTCAAGATAAAATACCCCAACTGCAGTTTCCCTGCCCACAAGAACTTATTACTCTGTCAGAAGAAAAGACTAGACTGATGTGACATGAGATCAGATAAATCCATGTGTCTGTTCCTTATCAACCACGTGCACGGAAGCAGCCTGGCTGATAACCTGTTACACTATTTAAGCTACAACCAGCTAAAAAACATTTCCAGAGCGGACACCTGTGTGGAACAGGCCATATTGAATGGAGTGTTACAGAGCCTGTCTGGACTCTAGCAGGTTGCTGTTGTGAGCTGGATGATGCATGACAAAGCAAACCAGGAGGGCTGCTGTTTCAGTGTGGCTATGGGCAAAGTTCAGACCTGTACAGCTTCTCTCTCTCCTCTCTGCCACTGCTACTGGCTGATCAAAACCTGGTGTGACATGCCAAAGAGAAAAACTCAGCCTCACACTGAAATTAATAACCCAGGGCATCTTATGCTAGACACGAGCTAAGCCTCCCCCACTGCTCACTACCAGGAGGGTCTTCCTTGTGTTTATCTTCTGCAACAGCTTTAAAACTGCCACATCCCAAGGGACGAACGGGAAAAAATGCCATGGGATTCGTTTGCTTTGGATCCACTTCAAGTCAAAACCACAAAGATGGTCCATAACCAACTTTTGACCAGAGCTGATCAAATCCAGAAATAGTCAGACCTTGGGGGAGATTCTTAAGGAAGGCACAGAGCAGCTTGAATTCAGAGGAGCACAACAGTCACAAAAAGTGGATCAGAAATCTAGAAAACTGAAGATCAGAAATGAAAAATTAGTGGGTTTGTTCAATCTAAGAAATGCAAAGAGGCCCCAGTGTGACCATCCATAAACCCCTGAGTGAGAGGAGGGAGCTTACAGACCTTTGTGTCTCCTATGGAAAGGACAGGAAGAGTCTTGTCCTTGAGCTTTGAAAGAAGTTGAAAGAACTTTTGAAAGTTGTTCAAAAGACAAGAGAGCACTGGAAGAGTTTACTGGTGGGGTTTATGGTACCTCCATCATTAGGGAGTTTTAAGAAGAGGTTTGATGTGCATGTTGCAGGAATGGGTTAGGGCTGGTTGTTTAGGTCCTGGATGAGGAGGAAAAATACCAGTACCTTCTCAAGGTCCTTTCCCACTCTGTCTTCTAGGATTTGTTAATTCAAGCACATATAAAATTCACTGGACACATTTGCTCAGACACACTCGTGATTCAGACTCTGGTCTTGAGACAAAGTCTTACTCAAAGTCTCACAGAAAAAGCTCCAAAGTTCAGCTGCTTTGGACTCCAACCCACCTTGATGCAGTGGAGATGGTTTCGTAAATCAAAGGGATTGAGGAGATTTCTTGTCCTAGTAAATCAAATACAGAGTTGTGGCCAGGGCTACAACATGGACCCTGCTCCACATCTGAACTGCTCCTGGCCCCGAGATATTATAATCTAAACTCTTGGCTGGGGGCCTCCCTGCAACTTTACCGTGTCAGCAGCTATTGTGGAGAAACACATGAGGGGTTTTTGAGCCGGGAGGCCTTTCAGGGATCTTTATTTTATCTAAATAGGGACAAAGAGCTTGTACAGTGCCAGCACTGCCCCACTGGAGTCAAAAGGCCTCTCTGTTTAAACATCAATGGCTCGAGGCCCGAAGATGTGCAGCTCCAGGAAGAAGGACCCGGGAGACGATGGTCTGTTCCTGCCAAGCAGCAACGTGGCTGTTTATCCAGAGGAACAGCACTCTGTGTGAATGATGGTAGGTTTATTTTGCAGTCAGCGTCACAAATTATGGCGCTTTTCCATCTATTGTCCTATATGCTAAGTAAACATCATAAACCATTCAGTGCTATGTGCTTCTGAAAATCATAATGCAAGAGCTTTACCATCAAGGAACAATGAAAGGGCAAACAAGGAAGTCAATCCATGTAAGTCAGCTTTGTTTTCCATATGACAGAGTGGTGTATAACTTGTTTTCTCCTCTCAAGTCTTTTATGGAGTTTTTTTTTAAAGCTACTATGCTGTGTTACATGGCTCCATTCATAAAATTAAATTCTGCAGGGCAGGAAGTCATTCCCTTTTCACGATCATATCGTCTGAACCCATGCTGCAGGCAACAGGGAGAAATTACTGCTCCTGATGCATATTTAAGGAGTTTCTTCTGCTGCACGGTTCCCACATCAATAAGAAATCCTGCACATGCAGCAAGGCAAAAACCCACTGGGTAGGCTGAAATGGTTTCTGTGTGTGCGTGTGTGTGGTTTGGTTTAATTTAAAGATGTGCAGATAGAGTTTTCACTCAGCGCGCGGTATTCATTAGTGCGAGGCAGCAAACTTGCCTGGAGATCTGAAGGCCCCAGAAATCAAGCTGTGGGCGGGAAGTGATTGGAAAGGTTTAAAGGGTGATGATTTGATAATTTCCCTAGTCCAGAAGCCTGCAGAGAACACACACATACAGAGGCTGGTCTAGAGGTGCCCCACAGCCCAACTGCCCTGGATGCAGGTACTGCGGGACCATGCATTGGTCCATATGGATGTACTGACATGGAATGGATCAACCTGGGCATCCCAGGCAGGGATATCTGCAGACAAACCCATGTCCCACAGCTGACTACTGAAAACTAGAGAAATTGCTTTTAAATGCATAACAGCAGTTTGAAAATGAAGGGTTGAAAGATAACACCCATTCCTATATCATACCGCAACTCCTTCTGGGTTTGCCTTCATAAATTTACAATGCTCAGATCGTGCTTGGATGAGGCTGGCAGCCCAGGTGGGACCAGCCTGAAGGTCTGCCTGAGGTTCACCAGTGCTGGCTCCCGCCACGGCGCTGGCACATCCTGGGCAGTGCTGCTGTGCTGATGCAAAGATGACCAAACAACATCCCACCCTACTTGTGTAAAGGGGATCTTGCAGGCACTGCTGTAGCAAACACTGTTGGAAGCACACGGTGGGGCCACTTTCAGAATGTAACTGCAGAGATTATTTATTATTTAGTGCCCTTTCTTAAGACAGCATATTATACCATATTAAAAAATAGAACGAACAAGTGCTTTATATTTCAGCTCTGCTCATTTACTATGACTGAGTCAATCTTATGTGGTTCACTCTATACAATGAATATATCTATACATGCACAGCTGAAAATATTAATTCTTAAGAGTCACTGTAGGATGAAGCATACTTTAAAAGCCTATGTATTTTATTTTAGATATGTTTATGCATGCACATCTCACCATCCTGCAATGTATTCATACAGTTTGCTCTTAATAATTTATCTACCTGATACAGTTGAGAAAGGGACTGTCATTATTTAACTTCCTAAGCATTCTCTTTGCTTTTCCTGCTGGTGAATATCCCACCAGGAAGAGCAGGCACACAGCACCTATCTGGCAGTCCAGGTTCTGCACAGGGTACTGACATATCTGACCCTCTTCTACAAAAATAATTTGGGCACTGCACTCACTGAGCCCTCCTGGCCCCAATGTCTTTAATACTTTCCTCTCTCTGTGACCAACAAAACATCTGCTATGCCATGAGTGTTTTGCTGAACTGCTCCGTGAAGCCTTGTGAAAAAACGTGCATATTAATATAATGATGACAAAACCCCTCCAGCAGGGTGTGGGCTTGTAACCATTTAATCTAACCTTAAAACTCCAGGTAACTTAAAGGGAGCAAGATCCAACCCCAAAGGGAAGGATGGAAGAAGGAGGGGGAAAGAGAAGGAAAGAGGGTGAATGTTCTTTGTGCTTGGATATGGGAGCACAGGGATGGAGAGGGATGCACAAATACTTCCCTAGATAACAAAAATCAAAAACGAAGAGTAGAAAGTGAGCAAAGCTTTTCTGCATCCATGCTGTGCCCACCCTTGGTGTAAATATAGAGGGCAAAGCACAGACCTGGTAGAAGCAGCTGAAATATTTGTAAAACAGAAGACCCAGCCCCCTGCACCCCTTCCCTCCTTTCTCATCTATGTGTCTGTAGGAACTAAACAGAATTTTTATCAGCACTTTTGCCCCTCTGTTTCTCTTGGAAAGTCTCCCATTGGTGCAGGGGCTCTTGGATGGATCTCTTCCGAGGTGGTGGGAGCCCCGCTGGTCCCCACAGCTCTGAGCATGGGGATTCCTGCAGCTGCTGTCCCTGCCTTCCTGAAACCCAAACACTATGCTGACAGCCGGGTTTTAATCACGCAAGGGCCGATAACCATCAAACACTGCTAATTTCCAACAAATTATCTAATCCAGATGCTTGCCGGATTTGAGTAAACACTGCACCCAACAGGATCATAAAGCAAATAAGCACAAAGCGGTTTAGAGTTTCAGCTCTCCTCTCCCCTAGCCTGGGACCCTCAAACGAGGAAAAATGCAAATCAGGTGATCCAGCGCTAGTGCTTGAAACCAGATCTGTTCCCATGGGATCGCATGAAAGTCTGTGTCGTCCTCCCTGTGCAGAGCATCCAGGCAGGCCCCTGCACAGGGCACCGGCAGCGGGGGACACGAGCGGCTTTGGGACAGCCGATGCTGCGGGCGCGAAGGGCGATAATCGGCGTTGCTCTCGGCAGGGCCAGCGATGGTTGAGAGCACCGCAGCTGGGAGGCATTTAGGGACGCTGCCGCCTCCCGCTGAGTGGAGGAGCTTCGTAAAACCTAGCGGGGACCCTGATTCAGCCCTGTCGGCCTCCCAGGCGGGGAGATGCTCAGCCCGTGCGCCGCGGCGCGGCTGTCCCGCAGCGCGCACCCAGCTGCGCGGGCTGGCACCGCCGCACCGCCCCAGGAGAGCCCGGGGGGCGGATGGAGGAGGGATGGAAAGCATCTCCGGCCAGCGCGGTTTGGGCGTACCGGCAGCTGGGAGGGAGGCATGGGACTGTTCTGCTGGCCCCCCGTGCCCAGGGTGCCCCTGTAATCGCCCCAGATCGTTCTCTAAGGCAGAGCAGAATTTAAAGTTCATCACTAGAGAGGCGCGCATGCAAATATGAGCAGAGTGGTTTTGGCAGTTTGAATTGGTTTGGAAAATGGTTAATAGGTTTGATTCTGCCTCAGGACAAGAGGTGGATCTTATTTCATATAGGAGCCCTCTCAGACATCGATTTTGCAAGAGCTGTGATCTGGAGGGACACGCAAGGGTGCGTGTACACACACACAAAATGTATGTATGCGCACACAAACACACACAGTTGTATTTTTTATCCCCTCCTCCTGCACCAGCCTATTTTCTTGTATAATTCTCGACAGGATCAGACATAAGATGTTCCTCTAAAGAACAGACATATTTTCTACTGCCCCTTAGTGTTTTCTGATGCACACATATGCCTTTTGTACAGTGTGTAGGCAGAGGATATATTTAAATAAACACTGCATACAGCCACAGACCAATCCTGTATGAATGCACATGGCACAGCCATGGTCTGCCAAGTCTGGGGACTCATGTAAATAAAGGATTTATTTTACAAATTTCCTTACACACAAACACAGACACACCAAACACACTGGAAACATATGGGATGGAAAACATTCTTCTGCATAAGTCTGCAATATTGGATTCAAAGATACATTTACCCGGAGGTTATGTAAGCCCTGAACAAGGAGGAGGAAAATGTAGCATGTCTGAGCAGGCCTTCTGGTGAAAACGGGGAAATGGCACCTCCCCACTCATAGCATATTGTCTATTCTGTTTCAAATTGGGAAAAAAAATTGTTTTCCCAATTCCATAAACAACAGCCATCCTTCTTTCAGCAATTCATGGTGGTCCTCGTTCACAAATGTTCATTAAAAAAATAGCCCAAACTATTCGCCTTCCCGGCCTTTTTTGCTCCATGAAGAAATAAACCAGTCGTGTTGCCTATTCCTGAGAATTTTCCATCTTCCCCCTTTGCAATTAAAGCTGATCTCTCCTTGCAGTTTCACTCGCCTCCACTCCCCCTCCACCTCCTTGTCTGTCTAATCTCCTGTTCCCCTCCAAGTGTGTTATTTGGTTTTGGAATTATGTCTATTTACTCGGGGTGGAAGTTGCACAACGGATGTGTTTATGCGAGAAAATTATATCACTGACAAATGCTGATTGGCATGTGGATATTGGGAGAGAAAACTACAGAGGACGTTTTCATCAGCTTGGAATAACACAATGATTGTGTTTTCAGCGGAGCTAATGGATCACATACTCCTGCTCACTCTGATAGCTGTTTACACAAAGGTCGGCTTCCCAGATGCAGCCAAAAAAAAAAAAAAGAGAGAGAGAAAGAGAGAAAAAGCTTAGAAAAAGCTTAGAATAAGAAAACCCACCCCGGCAAACACAGTAATAATAGTAATAATGGGTGATCAGGGATAATCCTTCGGAGGAAGACCATGAGTTTAATTCTTATTTGCACTTAGATCCCTTCACACTGTGCTGCTGGGAAAAGGGGCGTGTAAGTGGATGCAAATGATGTGGTTGGGTGTAGAGAGGTCTTCACCCTGCCTGGTGAGATGAGGAGGACCCTTTGACTGTGGCTCTGTGCCAGCTGACGGTGCCACAGGGTGTGGGTGCTCCCTGATCCACCCGTGGCTGTTGCAGCCTCTGGCTTGAGGAGAAGGATTCCTAATGATGGAGATTTTGGTGTTAGGGGTAGACAAGGGAACTTGTTCTTTTTCTTCTGCATGAGCAAAGAGAAAGTTGGATTTTTAGAACGGAAAGATGCTAAGGCAGATCATTTGGTCAACTCTCGGCTCATTCCCACTTCAAAACAAAATTAAGAAAAACTACAGAAGTGTAGATGGTCAGGGGAATCAGAGGCCCCTCCCCAGCCCAAAGCCCCCTCATCATGCATGCATTTGACCTTCTCTAGAGCTCACCTATTTCTCATGCAAATATGTCTATCAGAGAACAATGCTCCCAGCCCAGGGAAAACACTTTACTCAAGCTTTCATCACTCAGAGCCAGGCTCTGCCCAATGACATCGACAGATAGAAATACATAGTTTTTCAAACGATTTTGGAGGACCAGATCTGCAAGACCCATTTATCTGTCTCTCTCTGTATTTTCCCTTCTCTCCTCTTTTCTAAGCAAAGAGATCATTTATCTAAAAATCAAACAAATGCATTGTTGGAATCCAGACTTTCATCTGCTGCATGCTCCCAATTTCACATATATTCATGCCTTTGAGAAACCTAAATCTGCCACATGCTGTCCGGGGAAATGTGGCTGATTTTGCTTCTTTTTTATTGCTTCTTGCATGCCTCAGTGTTTAAAGAAGACCCCTCTTTTGAACAGCAGCTTACAATCTGATAATATTTCTCTTTGTAAAGTCAACATACTATCATTGTTTCGAATTCAATTATACAGCCGGTTCTCTCTCTGTGGTATGCAAGCATTATATTTAGGTTATATTAAATTATGTTTTAATAACATCCACTGGATTTTTTTATCCACCTCAGCCTTTAAAACTTTTAGTCCCTCCAAAGGAGAGAGGGGAGCAGTTTATTAATGCATCACTTCAGAATTGTTTTTTAATTGGAAACATTTTGCAGAGAAAAGACCATTAATAAAATTCGATTCCAAATCAAACTTCTCTGTGTATGTTATTTTTACTCTGCAGTCAAATGCTTTTATTAGATTTAAAACTTTCACTGTTCTTTTTTATCTCTAGCTGTATAATGTTCTGCAATAAAAAATAAAGGGCCTAGTGACTCCAAAGTCTGGCAAAATAATATACTTTTTTGGATGTCTGTGTATGTTGCCAATTAGTTTTGCTGTAAATACAGACCTCCATCCATCATCAGTCTCTGGGTGGCTATAAGAGATCTAATTTGTTTCAGATGCCTTGTGCTTGCCGAGCTATTCACCAACTCTGCTGACCTGCTGCGAAGACCAAAAGCTGCAGAAGGATGACTGACAAGGGAAACTGGAGAAAGACCTACATACTGAGGGATGGATCCTGCCTCCCAAACGGGGAAGGAAGCTTTCCCCCCCTCTTTGCAACCTTTCTCTCTCCCCTTTTCAGAAGCCTGCAGCTTTGCAAAGGAACTCAGAGGCGTAAGACCTGTGCTGGGGAGGCTATGACAGGGTAATGGAAAACTCTCCTCCTCAATCCATTCTCCCACCTCCCCACTCCTCCTTTTACAAGCCATGCTTCAAGCCTCCCGTTCCCTAGGAATTTTATGAATGCCTGAGCCCAGCCAAAATAAACTCGTAAAGAAGAAGTTTCAAAAAGAGGTCACAGACCCATAGAGCAAGTGCGAACCGGTAAATATCCAACCCTGGCCAAAAGGTATCGCCCAGGAGCCCTGTGGCCATCCACAGTTTGCCAACCTAAAGCGTATTTGATTCTCTAGCTCCCACACCCGGGTCCCACCAGCTTTCTGTCCCTCCCCATGGGCATCCCACAGTCCCCAGGAACTCCCCAGGAGACAGCAGATCTCAAAATGGAAGAATGTGGGGAGACTTTTCCTCCTGAGACTTTCATGCTGGGGAGGGTCAGACCAGAGCCATCAGCCTGAGGGCTCATTGTGAACAACCAGAAACATCCATCTATGTTGATTTTCCACAGACAATGGGATTCCTACTAGCTGCATGGTTTGTGTTTTTGTGTGTGTGTGTGAAACACATTTTTCTTTCTATAGAAATTAATTTCTATAGGAAACATTCCTTTTTATTTAGAGTGAATTAAAAAAAACCCCAAGAAACCAAAAAACACAAACAGAAAAGGAGTTTGCCTGACTTAAAAAATGCAAATTCCCCTGCCAAGCAGTGAAACCCTCCTGATGCCAGTGGCAGTTTATTTGTCCTCCTATTCTCACCTCTCTCGTGGGGTTCAGCAGTGCCATGCTGACACACAGCCCTGGCAGCTCACTTACTGCCAGGGATGGGATTTAGTTTCTTCCATGCAGCAGCACCAGTGTGGGAGCTGCTTCTGAACTGCTCCCACAAATTGCACAGCCCGGGTCTCTCACCCCAGCCTCGGCTTAGGCACTGGAGAAGGGAGAGGGTGTTTGCAGCTCACACCTCATCCTGGAGGGGCTCTGACTCATGGCCCCCAGACAGTAGGGGGCACACAGTAGGGACGGGGGGGAGCATCCTGAGCCCTCTCCATGTGGTCCTGTAGGAGGCAGCTCAAAAGCTGCTGGCAATAAGGGACAGAACAAGGGGGTTTGGCTTCACTCATCTGCTCAAGGCTGCTGCAGAGGGGTCCTGCGTGCTGATCACTGCTGCAGTTGCTAAAGCACTCTCCAAGGAAAAGTTATTAGATTACAAGATGTGGTAGAAACAACTCTTGAAGTTGAGACCAGAATAGCTGAGAAGGAGACAGAGAAAGGCTTCTGCAAAGAGCAGCAGCTGGGAGAGTATTCTGGTTGGCTCCTCACACTCTTGCTCTTGCTCTCTCAGGATCAGGCACTCCTGTGGTGTGGGCTCTTCAACAAAATCTTTTCCCCTGCCTGTTTTATAGTTCTGCTACAGGGATATTTTTGTGAGCCCAGGGACCCAGATCATTCATGCATGAGCATGCCCAGATCATCCCTGCGGGATCCAAAACCCATCCCAGATGAGGAAGCCCTGAGCAGGGTTTTCCTTAGCAGCAGCAGTTGGTCTCAATAGCAATGGGCAGCTCTTTCTGTGGCCATGCAAAGAAGAAGACAGGGAAAATGATTTGTCAGAAAATTAATGCTGCTGCAAAGAGTGGAATTTAGGGGTGCCTCTAGCAGGAGAATGGGCTGGGAATGCTTAAATATAATATCTGGGAAAAAAAAAATACAAAAAACCCTGTAATAGCATAGAATCAGCTTTGACTCCAAGAAGGGTCTATAAGCTCCTTATTGTGTCCAAGGCTAAAATGCTAGAATTGCTTTGTGGAAAAGTATGTTGGAGGAGAAAGGCTGAACAGCCAAACTACACCAAGATGGTGTAAGAGGTTTCCACCATCTCTCCCAGATGCTCTCCTGACGCCCAGAGACGCCTTGGCAGACATGGGCAGCCACAGGAAGAATGGTGAACCCGTGGCAGGGGACACTACCAGAGGCCCACCTCCACTGGCAGTCCAAGACAAGCTGGGCATCCTGAGGGGACCATCCGAGCCCTCAGCACGGCCAGGGGCTGTGGGGACATCTGGGAACACTCATGTCCTAACTCCTGCCAGCACCACAGACATTATCCACGTGATGGACACATATGTGAAAACACAACGCTGCTTTCCAAAAGGAGCATCCTTATCCCAGGGCTCAGGGAGGGGAGGGAAGTGAGGGGAGGACCCTTTCTTTGCATTTGTAGGGCATGCTTAGTTTTCGTCATGTTGCGGGGGCAATTACTTCTGCTTTAAACCATATGTAGAGCATCAACAAATGCACATCCTGTGAAGCTGGGTGTGTTGCAAGAGGGATTACAAGGCTGGCAATTTATAGCAGCTGCCTTAGTAGCCTCTTCTTCCACGCATTATTCTGTCAACATTGTATTTTCCTTGGAAAAACATCTACAGTAGTTTAAATCTCTTTACTGAAAACAGATCTACTACAGGTGCTTTAGAGTTCATCCACGGGATATGAGAAGGTTGAACGTCCCCAAGAAAGGGAAATTTATGTCAGTAATGACTAATTGATTTGCTTGCCTTTAAAATCCCTAATGTATTTTCACATTTTTCCCTGCCTTCTTTTTTACAGTGCTAATAAAAGAAGCTACATCATATATTTGTGTTATATGTGGGTTTATTCTGGGAAATCCTTGCTTTTGCAATGTGTTTATGTTTTCCCTCATTTCCTTTTACCTTTCCTTTATAAAAGGGCTTGTTTTTATAGCAAATCAATAGGTTAAAGGTGAACATTAATGGGAAAAAAAAAGTGGTTTTGTAAAATATATGGTGAAAACAAGGCAGAACTAGAAATAAAATCTTTGTTCACTGGAAATTAAAGACACGCTTTGCACATTGAAGTGGGATAAATGCAATATATTGTGGTAGGGCATAGTGAGAACTGCACGCTCCTCTCCTAAGACTCCCAAACCCAGTTCCAATCCCCGAAGTCACAAGAAACATTCTGATCCTCAAAAGGATGAGGAGAGGGGTTAGTGCATCTCTGTTGGGGGTCGTTTATGGAAAAGGTTTCTGCAAGATCCTTTGCAAAAATAAATATTTTTACTAAATCCCAGGAGCAGCTTACAATTCCCCCTGCTCACAATTACAATTTCCCCACTAGGAAACTTCCTTGAAAAACCCACTTTGGCTCAACTGGAATGTGTTTTTTCAACAAAGCTGAAACATTTTGATTTCAGCCTATTTTTTTTACTTTGCTCTGCAATCATTCATCATAGTCCGACAGAAAGTATTCAACAAGACAAAAATGGCGAAGTCACACACAGGAGTTAAATGTGCTGCTCTGAAAACGACAGCCCATTTAACTTGGGCTGAAATATTGCTCAATTTTAGGGGAGGGATACAAAAGAAAACAGTGGTGATAGCAAAATTATTCCCTTAAACACAGCAGTGTCCAAGACAGCAGAAAGTGGTGCCACCGAGGGTTTTGTTAATGGGGTCACAGCATACCAGCCTGTCCAGACATCTACCTGGAGATACACACAAAAGTCCTCTCCATGCCCTTCCAGGCCACTGGGAAGTTTTAACAGAACTTAAAACATGATTCAATGGTGGAGACAAAGGCACCAGACTGGCACAGGCATCTGTAACTCCCTGAGCACCTTTGGTAGGGACATCAGCACAGAGAGGGGCACAGGAGGGCTTGAAGAGTCCTGTTGGACCAAATCCCATCACTGCACTGTGCCTCAGTTTCCATCACTGTTCTGGTGCAAGCCATGGGAAGGCCCTTTAATAGCCTGTTTGCAGATTTACAAGGGATGTTGTATGACAATGTTGCTGAAAATATATGAGCATAACATGGTTTCCAGCTTCATACTGTTTACAAACAGGTATTACCAAGAAGGCTGCTAAACATCACAGTAGAAAATTAAATACCAAATTAGGGCTGTATTCAACCCCACTATACCAAGTAGAGAATAAAATTATTTACAAGACCACCTGGCAGGACATCAAGTAAGAAATCATGTTGCTTTTAAAACAAATTCATAAATTCATTTCTATGAAGTTAATGTCATTCTGCTTACAAAACTGTCCCTGCTAAACTTGCATTCTAATTTTAAACCAGGAATACTGAAGGAGTACTCCACGAATCACTAAAAGGCCAGCAAGGAACAGAGGCATTCCTTTAAATTAGAAAAAGTATAGGAGAGCCTGGGCCTGAGAACACGAGGTCTCCATATGTCTCTATATGTGTCCATACAGGCTTTCACATTCGATTTATAAACACCCTATGGACCAGGGAACCTAACTTGCAAGCTGACAAAAGCTGTGGAGGTTACAGAATAGATGGCTGCCCATTTCCTCCTGGGATCCTACTGTCAAGATCTTTTGGGATGCAATTTGTCCTAAAATCAATTAATTTTTACAGGGACCGTTCCCGCTGAACCTTGCAATATCCATCCTCTGCCACTGTCTGCTGGAGTTATTGCCCTCAGGTCACGGGAGCTTTGGCTCACCAAAGTTTGTACTTGGTGAATGTTGCTGGAAGCTATTATCCCAGGGAGCTCACAGGATCCGACAACTTCGGGATGTTGTTTCCACTGAGAACCAGAAATCACTTTCTGATTTAGCTGATGTTCAAAGAGGGGCCATCTGTGCTGCCCAAATTGACGTTGACAACTGTGTTTGATGTCTCTGTCTCAACTGGTAAAGAAAAATCACTCTTCTATATTCTTGGCTCTGCAATTTCTAACTTTGTGACACTGCAGGGAAAGTTTAGATAAAATACTGGGGACAAAGAACAACTCTTTTAAACAGGAAGAACAGTGAAACCCTGGAAGAGGTTGTCTGGGGAGGAGGTGGTGGGATCTCTGGAAGTTAAGGTCATTAAGAACAGGTTAAACAAATTCTGACCAAGAGGCTTAGGCAGAGCTTGGGGCAGGAAGAGGGCAAAAATTACTTCTGAAGGTAATTGCCAGCACTATGTCTGTTTCTAGTAATGTTCATGTAACCTGTGGTGCTTTAGGTTGAGTGTCTTCCCTAGAAGGTGCTGACTTCAACTGCTGCCCAGAACTAATTAATTCAGACCCCAGGAGCTGGAACGGCCACACCAACCAGCGATTCCCCACATAATCTCAACTAAAGCACAAGAACTGGAACCACATCCAGAGTTCATGGAGGTCACCAGAAATCTTCTCTTAGAGCAATGGACCTCGTGTCAAATATAAAATAGCCTGAGTGAAGAGAAAGTAGTTTAGAAGCAGAAAATACAGAGGGTTTATTTTTAATTGTTGTTTTAGGTTTCAACATAAATTGGAATATCAAGTGCATGCTGGGGTACAGCTGCAGAATAACTTCTGTGATACAAGTTAAAATAATTACTGGTGAACCACAGCAGTGAATTTCTTTGGAGTACCTGGTATGAAGCACAGAGATGCTTGGATTGCCTCTCTCATCCTTGCAACTGTTTATAAAATCATTACAAAACAAATCACATGGGCTCTAGATTTATAAAGGTTAATATTATCTTTGTATCACAAAAGATACACTGTCTTAGACTAGAACAGGGAGAACCTGCCTTGGTCTAGATTAGCAAAGTTAGTGTCTCAAGATATCTAAGAGTTTTAACCCAGCTTTGGCAGCCATATGTGTTCAGTTCAGTCACCTTCAGCTATCTAAAAATTGAACATGTGTTTGAAAAGACTGCTCTAGACCCCCCTCTAAAGTCAGTGGGATAAGGAGAGCATTTCATTCCTCCTACAGCAGGTGTCTGGGTAAGTCAGATGAACAATCCCTTGGAGACACCACACTCACCATATAGGTTATAGAAGCCTAGATTTTAGACATCTATTATCTATAGCTCTGTCAGATGATACCCTGTCCTAAGGAATATTTCAAATGAAGGGGTTAAATTGACCTGTGTAAAAGCCCTTTCTGCCTCTGCACTTTATATCCACGGCTCAGTTTCATGAGAAATTTGCTCCCTGACTTTCCTAAAGAGCGCAAGCCAGAGCTCTGCCTGCTCTGAGTCTGCCACACTGCACAGCCCTTGCTTTGAGGAAAAATGCTTTTCCAAGACATCAGAAATCATTTGCAAAGGAAACACGGGGTTTGGTTGGGTTTTTTGCTTTTCTGACAGATCAAGATATCAGATATGGTTGTTATTATTTAATAATGATAATAGCAACAATTTCTCAGATGTAAAAGTAATACAATAATGATAGGCTTCACGGAACATACAAAAAAAGACTAACAGATATAATCAGTTGCAGAAGGAACTGAAGAGAATCTGGGACATGAAAAGCAGAGTAACAACAGTTTGTGGTGAGCTGGGCTTTCACGATGAGGGTATCACAGCAGCAGCATAAAATGGAAACAGGGTCTACTGTAAAGCTGTGTGTCCTCCAGATGGCAACATTGATTGGTATTTCCAGAGGAGTTTGGGAGGAGCAATCTTTCTCTGGGATATATGGATCAGTCTTCAGCACTGACTTGCATTAGTGCTGCCCTCAAGACCCTGCGCTGTGGCAGGAAAAGCCAATTCTTGAACGATACTCATGACAGTGAAAATGAGGAGGGAAAGCCAAAATCACTACGCAGACTTTGGATTCAGCAGATCCAGGGGAAAAAGATGATTATGACACAACTATCTGGCAAAGGACAAAGAGGTATTTCAATGAATCGACCCCTAGGAAGGGATGGCAATCATCAAAGATGAAAAATGACCGTGATCTTAAAGGTGCTTGAGTCCCTCCTGCAATCAGCGTATTTCCCTCAGCATTTTGAGTCACCAGGACTGCTGGTGCAAAGACCTCTCCCATTCTGCAACAACACCTTGATCTCTTCAAGTCTTGAGATGAAGAACTGACAACTGATGGACATGAGAGTAGCACCTAGCACTGCACTAGCAATGATATTTAGTGGTCTTGTGAGGCTTTTCATTGAGGATTTTGTAACCCTTCAGAAAGGAGATCAGGAGGATGAACTGTAGTTAAGTCTGAGATTAATATGCATTTGCCACTAGTTAATTCTAGTCCCCAAGCTGGAGCCAGGAAAAAATAAAGAAGTTAATAAGACCTTCTGCTTTTATTTGTGTTACTAATTATCTTCTCAATGCATTGCAAACACCTAGTATGAATTCTGCCTTGATTTTGTGACAACTCTAATCTCTTAAAGTCCTGCTCTTAATCTAATCAGGGTGCAGGAAGAGATGATATTCAAATACCACATGAGCAGGAGATTCCGTGCCAAATGGTAGGCTGGTGTGAACTGGCTGAGTGCTGGAGACTTCAAAGCAGTGTCACCCAGTGGGCTGGCAGCAGAACTCAGTCTCATTTTCTAGGTTGGGAGAGGTGATAAATATTGGCTCAAATCTTCCATATCATTGCCATTTAGAGAGAAGGTAAAAACCCCCAAAAGTTCTATCACATTCTTAGACAATTTGTTTCTTTTTCATTATTTGCTAGTTCATACTGAAAATTTCTTGAGGTTTTCATGACTCATGTGTCCTCTCTAATAATGTTGGCTATTAATGAAGGGTTTCCTGGAAAACAGACAAGTTCAAAGTTTCAAAACCCCTGTTTTCCATTGAAGTTTAATTTCTAGAAAATTTTTCCACTTTCAACAAGGAGACTGAAAAGCAGAGAACATTTTCCATTAAAGTCTGCAGAGAAATTTCCTTTAGTTTCTCACAGAGGATCGCGGGGCTTGAAAGAAACAGCCTCCACTTTCACCACCACTGCCAGGACCAGAGCCAACAATATCTGCTTCCTTCTTCTGACTTAAATCAGGCTTAAAAACCCACTGAGTTCCCAATTTCTGCGCAATTATTTCTCCTTTGATGTTTTCACATCTATTCAGGCTACTCATGGTAGTCATGTTCCATTCCTTAGCTTTTTCAGAGTATGTGGAGTTGCCTCCATCCACTTGGCCCTGCTGAAAGAGATGAGGCTAATCTTTGTCTGATGGGGGGTAGTTAACTGGGATTATTTTGTTCAGGGAATAGCTAAAATGATGGACAATGACTTTATTCATCTCCACAGCTCTCTAAAGTGTGAATACTTTTTCAGTTTCTACTCTGCTTCCCCTACATTTTCCATACTGAAGTCTCACCAATAGGTCTTGTTGCAGCACAAATAAGAATTCAGCCTATAATTTTTGTTTGCTTGTTTGTAAAGCCGGTCCTGTTCTAACTGATGTGATACAAACCCCCTAAATTAAATACAAAATTCCACAGACTTCTGCACTGAGGTTTTTAGGGGCACAGGACAAGTGCAGGGCTTTGGTTTCTTTGTCCACCACAAAATCTCCAAACTACACATCATTTTTTTCCCTATAGAGGTTTTGGTAAAGGAAAAAAATAATTGTTTGAATAAACACGTAGGATTTTCTTAAAACATCTTTGGATACATTTTTAAAACATCAAGTCATGCTTTTCCTGAACACTGAGGATGGCTGCAGAAAGCTTTCTCATTAATTACATTTTCATTGAAAATCCCCCAGCCCAGTGTGCTGGCTCAGAGCCACTCTCCTCCACAAGCAGTGGATACCAGGGTGGGCCTGAACTACACCACGGGTGGCACCTTTGCCCACTGCCAGCACAATCCATTCACCAGCAGTGGGAGGACAAGATTCATTTCTTCTGCCTGTGTCACACTCACCAAAACTGAGACACCATGACTTAACCCCACAGGATTATAGATGGGAACTGGTGTGAAAATCTGCCCTTATTTATTCTCTGGTAAGAGCAAGGCTGACTTTGACATCTGGCTGATGAGCTCATGAGCTAATACTTGGGTTTTAGAAGGGGATCGCTGCCCATTCAGGAGATGCAGACCACAACAGACCCTTCTGATAAAGCCACAATGCTAAAATGTTAATCTGATGAATTCTACCTCTGTGGCTCTGGTGTAAGAGGTTAGCAAAACACTTTCTGTGCCAAGAAGCCATAAAATAAGCTTCATTTTAGATGTGATAGGGGAATATCTTCTTACTAATTGTACCAAGGTGTCTGCTGAATTAGCTGAGATATGATGTATCAGCAGTGACTCTAAAGCCTCTGTGTGAAAACATCTAATAGAGTCAAAGAAACCAGCACTGGAAGAGACTCCAAGGCAGATCAGCTGTGCCTAAACCTAAACCAGGCTAAGCAGCGTTCACTCACACTGTACAAACCCCCTGACTGAAAGGAGAAGAGCTGTGATTACATTTGTTCCTATTAACTTCTGCCAGGTCTGACTTCCATCAATGGCCTTATGCACAGCCCCCAGGTACCATCCCTGACTGCATCCAGTGGTGCTGGGATTGATACAGAAGCAAAGCAAGGATCAAAGCTCCATTATGACTTCACCTTTCCCAGTCTCTGTTCTAAAATCCATACAGAGAGAAGCGTCTGGAAATGCTGTTGTATCTATTCTACCGGTGAGCATGGAAGGGCACAATTATCCCAGTAACTGGTCCATGGAGATATCATGGCCAATGCTTTCTGCATTTAAAAGAGTGATGAAAGATTCAGACCATGCCTGGTTTCTCTACAGCCCTGGAAACATGCAATCACAAGGTCCTAAGCAAGATCCAAACAGGACTCTGGCTTAAATCCCATCATATGGAAAGGAGCAACCTGGTCTGCTGGAAGGTGTTCCTGGCCAGGGCACAGGGTTGGAACCAGATGATCTTTAAGGTCCCTTCCAACTCAAACCATTCTGTGGTTTTATGACCCAGTCTGTGACGGAGATGGGAGGGGAGCTCAGATATCTCAACTCTCAGGTCTGGGTTGCTGCCAGTGGTGCTGAGCTCCTCTTGACATTTTGCTGTAACTCTCTTACAGCACAGACTGAGTTTTCACATTCATATCTTGAAAATTTCAGTCTGGTTTGGAAGTGTGTGTGGCCCTTATCCTTTTGCTCTCTAAATATAGGGTCACATCCAATATTCTGAATCTGTCTTAGTAGAAGTGGTTTTATAACAGTGGATTATTCTACAATATGTTCATTTTTTCCCAGGCACCAGTAATAGGAGGTAATTTATATGTCCAGTGGAAGCCAGAATCTCTTTTCAGTAATTTCTCCCATTTATGTTTATCAATAAGTATCTCTCAGCAAAATGCCAAATCTCACAAGCATGTTTGGAAAGTCAAATATGTTTATGTAATACAAACCTATGTCATGTCAGGAATTAGTTTGACTAATAGGCCTTTAATTAAATCCTTGTGGGGTCTTGGTGTTAATAATAGACTCAGTTTCCAAAAAGTTTAATTTATAAGATAAATTCACAAATATATCCGTCTAATAAATCTTTCCTACATCCAATATTTGTCCTAGAAACAATAACAGGACATAATTTATTAGACTATTTCCTATTGCATTATAATGACTATGCTTGATACTTTAAATGTATCCTTCAGAGCCCTGGAATGACAGAGGCTATAACTAATGAAGATAAAGATTTCCAGGGCTCATTGATCCAGGAGAGACATACTTACTGTAAATTTCAGACCTATATGTAATCACAGAAATATTTCCCCAGAGAGCACAAATTACAGATGACTCTAAAACTGCCATCAGAGATATTTTGCAGAAACCACAACAGGAAATGTTTATTTTCTCAACCCTAATAACCATTTCACAATCCAAATTATTTTGTATTTTTGAGAAAATTACATTAATTCCCAATTAAATTTTTTCTTGCAACATACATCACATTTATATAAATATCTATATTTCTCTTAACTGTATTTTATTTAGTCAGCTCCTTGATTTCTCAGTTCAGTGGGCAGAGTTTAGGAAACAAAATGTGACTTAAAGTGTCTCCATTTCTCTTCTCTTCCAGTATGCTTGGAATAGAGATGAGCAAGGTATAAGGTCAATTCTACCCTGGCATAAATGCATGGGAATCTTAATAGCAGTTAGGAGAACAAAAGTGCCAGGTCTAAGATGTAGTCCCAGCAACAAGAAATATCATTCTGGTATCTGTAAACACTTTTCAGAGAGTTAGACCTATCCCTAATTTATTGAGCCATCACCCCTCAAATTCAGAGAGGTCAAAGGAAATATGCTCTTACTGTCCTTTTCCTACAGTACATCAGGTTGTAGCATTCTCTTCCTCCAGTTGCACAGGTCCCACATTTTGGGTCTTTAAAGTCTATTTGTTTTACTTAAAACTGACCAAAATATTTAAAGTTCTTCAAACCAAAAAAGGTAAATTAAAAAAAAAAAAAAAAAAAAGGTTCCAGGTAAGTCTAGTGAGAGTCCACATGAATGGCACAGAAACTGCACAGGCCCCCTCCTCATGTGAATCCATGGATAGCTCCATTTAATTCAGGCTGAAGTGGGACCAAAACGGGTGAAATAGAACAGCTGAGGAAAGAGATTTGTTATGTTTGATCAAGTTTGCTGGAAGGCTTAGAAATGCTTGACTTATTTCTAATCATACTGGATAGAATTCAGCCCTTAATGGCCTTCTCAGCGTTGCTCTCTCTCAGTACAAGGCCTGCGCAGGCACAGCCTTTGGGATCTGAGGTCAGGCAGCTGCTCTGACTCCAGAGGCTGCTGAGAAGAAGGCAAGATAGCCACCCACTCCCTTGAGAGCTTGGGAAATAAAATGCACCAGAAAGGAAACGCCAGCTTGGGTGGCTGGTGATTTTTAGAGGAAAATCTGATTTGCGACCTGTGGTTTGGCTTGCGGCATTGTGTGTGCACGGACTTCCTAGCAGTGGAAGTGAGGCACTTGGGAAGCTTGGCTAGTGCTGGCCTGCTCTGGGCAGCTCTCCCCCAGGAAATCCCACATGTCCTTGCAGGCCCAAGCAGCACCTCTGCTTCAAAATCCTCTGCATGGTATTGCAGGCAGAGATCTTTGGGCAACAGCACAACTATTCAGCACTAAGGAGTGTTTAGAAGAGCAGGGGACAGAAATAAGTTGGTGAAGTTGTTTCCCAGTGACTCAGAAAAATCATCACCTCTGAGGACTTGTACTCATCTCTAATCCAGTGAGCAGAGAAGGTGGTTGACTTTTCACACACAACAGGCACTAAAACCCCAGTACAGAGAAGATCAGTGTTTCTCTATCACACTTCTACATTTCCTGCTGCAAAATACATCTCTACCCAGGAATTGAGGACCAAAATGAGACCAAGTCCCCTGCAACTGCAAAAGTGACAGAAATATAAGATAAAGAGCATTTCTGCTTCTGTTTCCCTGCTCATACACAGAGGAACTTGCAAAACATTTCCCCCAAATTTGTAACAAGTTTAAAACAAGCTGCAGAAAAGACCCAAAGCCACAAACTACAACATAAAACAGGAGGAGAGCAGGAAAGCTAACAGGCAGAGAGATGCCTAGGGCTCCTGCAAGCAGCAAGGGAATTTGCTAGGTGCTAATTCCTGGGTGATCCTCAGCAGTGGCTGTGCTTTGTGCTGTGGCTGGAGGCAAAGAAGAGGTGACAGGTCCCTGACTCTGTCATCTGATGAAAAACTTATGCCTGACCCTGAGTTTGATGATTTAGTGCTGGTTGTGGGAGCAGGACTCCCTGAACAGGCTCCAGAGAAAATGCTAACACCAGCTGGAGCGCCAACACAACCAGATCTGCATCCTGCCGCCAGCTGGGGCCAACTTCCAGTGCTCCAGAAGAAGGTAAAGAAAACTTTCAGAAGCCAAGTTACGTAACATTTACACAACGTTATAAACTAACACAGCTCTGGTTTGTTTTTTTGTTCCCATGAACATGATATGACTCAATGGAAACTACTCTGCGGGAAATAGGTGGCCCATTCCGAATCCTAAGCTTTCAGAAATAAGATACTCTCTAAAGAATTTGGAAACAGCATACCTGTTGGAGGGATGAGCCAGCCTAACTCAAGACCCTGAGCTGAAGAAACCTGGAATTTGGAAACGGTTGGAAAAAAAAAACCAACCTACCTCTGGTGTGGCTGTTGCAATTATGGAAGCACTGGACTGGCCCCAAACCATGCATCTACGTAAGCTGTGTATCAATATAACAGCATTCATGTTTACTTTGAAACAAAACAGAATAACCCTATAGTGGGAAATGGTTTTTTTCCTTCTTTCTGAGTATTTCATAATGTTTGTACCAGCATTCCTTAAATCCCATTTCAGTTGCTACTTATAATCCTGAAGTGGTGTTTGAAATCTGTCTCTGAATTTCAGGGTGTGAAGCCAAGTTGAATCTCTTGTCTCCCCATCAGCTCTCCTGACAAGAATAAAGAAGGACAAAATGTTATGCA
Source organism: Phainopepla nitens (assembly GCA_013400175.1). Classification (NCBI taxonomy): domain Eukaryota; kingdom Metazoa; phylum Chordata; class Aves; order Passeriformes; family Bombycillidae; genus Phainopepla; species Phainopepla nitens. The sequence continues at coordinate 170,214 of VXBQ01028278.1, read as the reverse complement.
GGCTTGTTGACGGAGGTGAAAATTGGTGGCTGCCAAAGATAGTTTCTGGAAGCAGTGCAAACCCTTCACTGAAACCTCACTGGCATGCAAGACAATCTTTGCTTTTTACTACTAGGCCCAAAACTAACATTTTCATAATAATTTTCTGGTATCAAAGTGATAGTTTTTATCCAAGACAGCTGAATACTACAGAACTGTGTAACAACAATTCAGTGCCAAACATATGCTATGTATATATTTTAACACCTTTGATAATAATAAAAAATGCATGTTCCTAGCAGTTTTCTCAACTTTCATTCAATAACAACATCCTCAAGTTGATGCTTTTTGTTTTCTTTTCATATTATTATGAACCTGTGTTTAATTCACGGTGCCAGTTTGGCTTTTTAACCTCTCTTTCTACATTCCACTAGTAATGTCTGATTAAGAAATTAGCCTTTCAAGTGCTATAAAAAAAATCCAAGAAATACAGTAACACAATACCATGGAAAACTGATATAATCTTTTCAAAACTATAAAAATTGGTCACCCAAAGGAACATCTGCATGGTAAAAAATTTAAACAAACTGGAAGGGAATCAGATAGCTCATAAAGAACGAAGCAGCTAGAAGAGCCATTGGTCGTTTACATATTTTGCTGTCATCCTGACTTGGAGAAGACTATCATTTTGAAGCATGTTTCTTCAGTTTTAGTTTCCAGCATCTGGAACGAATTCCAGGATGGAACACTGAAAGTTTTGAAAAGGAAACTCAACCTTACAATAATTATTCCTTAAATCATTAATATGGTGAAAGTGCCAGATGTAAAAATACGGACGAAATAAAGTAAAATACGCTCCCAGGTATCACTCAAATCCCTAACGTACATCTGTCTGTTTTCTCAGTTCATTAATATCTGTTGTAGTCTCAGATTATTTTCTTTTATGCAAAAATTTCTACTTGCTTGTTATGTCTTCTGTCTTGCATCAGAGTTATTGCTTTACCTCTCAGGATGACTGTCTGTGTACATTGGGGGACTGTGGGTATGCTGTGATACAAGCTTTCCTCCAGCAAGAGATGACTGGGTGTCCATCTTTTATCAAACAGCATGTGGAACTTTTGGTTTGATGGACATTTAAGAGGAACATCCTCCTGAAAGAGTGGTTTTGTGGTGGCACCAGGGTTTTGCCAGCTTGGAGCTCCTCACAGGGCCCAGGTTTCATTCACACACACAAGACAGGATGCAATGAGACCCAGGTGTTAGGGACTGTTGGGCTTGGGAGAGGACCAGGAACCCAAAGACCAGGCAATTCTGTCCTACCTTCACTCTCTATTCACCCTTTCAAAGCAGCAGGATGAAGACAGCAGAGGGAGGGCCAACTCCAGTGCAGATTAATACAAGATCATCCGATGGTCTGTTCTTTTCAGGACGATGACGCAAATCACAAGGCCAAAATCAAATTTCCTTTTGTTGCAGGAGTCCACTGGATGTTCAATGCAGTTCAGCAAGGAGTTGCACTTAACTCACTCAGGAGAACCCAATACACTGAAAACTCCTGGAACACCTAACTAGATCCCACCAAAGCCCCAGGCATTCATCTGTTTCTAGTAATGCCCTCCCCTCCATCCCTCCACAAAGAAGATGTCTCCTCAGAGCTCCACTGAGAACTCTCAGCACCGCTAAGCATTCTTGCAGATTAATGCTTGTCTGAATGTTACTAATTAGGGCAGGCGACTATATAATGAGATGCTTACAAAGTTTATTCATCACTAAAAATAAATGTCAAGCATCTGGCTTGCAGGCTATTCCCATGTGCCACTCAGGTCCGCATGCTGATGGAGCCAGATGGAGCTGGAGGGACACCAATCACAGCGCAGAGGGATTACATGTCTTAAAACCATGGTTAACTTAAATAAGCAAGTTGCCATCCCTCCATAAATCCCACATCTACCACCAGATGTGTGACAAGACTCTTGCACAGGGCTTTCTAGCTTGGGCTCCCCTACTCCAACAGGGCAGAGGAGAAAGTTGGTTGCCCATGGCCAGAGCTGTCTCTCACTTGTACACAGCCCACTTGTCAGCAAAGCCACTCTCTGTTGGTGACCAGCTGAAAAGAAAGCTCTGATGACTCACAAAGCAGAAAACCATCAAATGGGGCTATGCTAAATAAACTCTCCTTCTGTCCCAGGCAGTGGTGGAAATGACTCATCTTTTTTACAAAGCTTGGGGGAGAGTTTCTCTCTGCCATGTTGACCAAATGTTAAGTGTGTTTCTCAAGAGGGTTTTTGCAGTGAAACCATTGGTGATATTTGTTTACAAGCCCTAGTTTAATTATTCAGCATAGCAACAGATCTGAACAATGACACTCTGTTTCCTGAAAGCGTTTTTAGCCTGTGTACAGGCTGACAGAGAAGGTTGGACTGATAGGTAGATACTTTATTTTCTCTTTTTGTCCCTGAGCAATGTCGTGCAAGAAGGAGCACTTTTCTGGTGCCATGGGCTTCGTGTTGACTGGGAAAGCATGACCTGGGCCATCTCAGGCTCTGGGGGAAGGGAAGTCACTCCTCATCCAAGTGAAGAGGGAGGGAAGGGAAACTACCCAAGCCAACATCAGCAGAGAGAAGGAAACAAGGTGGGTTTTCCCAGAGCTGGCTTAGTCAAACCCTCTAGAAAAGAGGAATATTTAAACCGTATTTCTGTTTCTTAATGGCCTTAAAGGCTGCTTTCAGGTTAGGAGCCTTGTTTTGCTGAGCACTGTTGAGCACAAATCATGAAGCTGATTTCTTCTCATGCTCCAAGAGCCTGCCATCCAAGGAAGCAATGCACAAAGGCAGAACTGATAGAGGAGATGACTTTAACCATGAAGGTAATTTTTATGCACTTGAGGTTTGTCCCTACAAAACAGTACAAGGGGATCAGTTCATATTTGGACTTGAAGAACCCCAAAATTCTAAGCTTTGGGACTTATGGGGGTTTTTCATTTGGTACTTTATACTGCTAAGGAGACCTAATCAAGTATGGTACTTCCAGGGATCACAAAGTACAAGCACATTATGTAGATGAGACCATTAGCATAAGAAAAATAATCCTCTCCTCTGAAATAAGAATTCACAAAGAAATCTGAGAGGTATTTTAACCAGCAGTGAACCTTTTAGTTGCCTATTATCTGAACACTGTTAAATGTTGAGTTCTGACACATCTACCAGTTCCAAAACAGGAAATGACTGGACAGACAGAATAAGACTTTCAACCTGTCTGACCCCTTGAAATACAAAGTTTCTCAGAGGAACTGTGGTACAGAAGCAGCTCACAGTGCTCCAACCTTGGACAACAGCAAATCCAACCACAAGACACAAAGCTGCAGGAGGTGTGACTCCTGAGGCCCCACTGCTGACTGAGCAGGCTGATGCTACATGTTCCGGACTTCCTTTCCATCTGCTGCCACCTCCTGCACTCAGAACCCTTGATGTGGGGTGGTGCACGCAGGGAGAGCTGCCCGAGGCCACGGTGGATGTGATCCCCGCATGCCTGTGGGGTGATAAGCAGGGGCACAGCAGAGTGTCAGGAAGGATGGGTTTGTGGTTATGTGGTTCGCCCACAGCCAAGAAAATCAGTCTCCACCACAACATTTTTGCTTTGTTGGAAGCAAAAACTTTCATGTGGCTGTGAGGCTCTGAGAGCAGGAGGCAGCTTGGTGCTGTGCTGGTAGAAGCTGGATAGCTGGGATCCATGGGGATCCAGTCAGGTACATGGACAGAGGACAGTGACAATTTGATCACCGCGTTAGAACCAGGTTAGACAAAAAAGGATGGATTATGGAAAGTTAGAACAAAGCTGGAAAACATTTCAGGAGCTTTTGTAACAGTGGATCAAAGGTGTCCATCTCATAAGGGAAAGACACTTGAACATATTTTGGTTATGGACACCATCTCCAGCTACATGGAATCACTGGAGACTTCTTTCCGCATCATCCAGTACAGGAAGAGAATCCAAGGAAAACCAGACTTGGAAGGTAGAGAACAGCCCAGATCACGAGTCTTGTGGGGCAAAATATGTGCAGGTGGGAGGACAAACTAAACCCAGGTTTTCCTTCTGTAGAGAGGCTGGGAGAAAGGTTCAACCAATGCATAAGAGGTGCAATTCTCATGGCCCACCTGACCAGAAAGGACCAATCTACTTCCACACACGGACCTGGGATCACAAGAAATTATACAGCCTCTAAAATTATTAAGTCCAGGTGGAACAAGCCTGAAGGCACAACTGAAGAATGGGGTTGGGGGAGGTGAGCTATAGGATGCTGCTTTGCAGCTCTTGGTAGGATTAATCTATGATTCCCCAAGGTAAAATGTAGGTTGACAAAGTGGTGAGGGCAAATAAAACTGCTGATGCAAATGAGGACTGGCCAAACGAGAGGTGTATTAAGTAACACACTTGCCTGTGTTCTATTTTCAGTATATTTCCTATATTCAGTGTGTGTCTTATATTTCACCCTGGCACATGACAAATACACAAATCTGCACAGAGCAGAATTAGTGTAGGAATGCAGGCTCAGTAACAGCTCCTCATCAGTGCCTCAGGTGGGATGTTCCTTATTCTGGTTTAGAAATATAGAATCATGGAATGGTTTGCACTGGAAGGGATCTCAAAGACCATTTAGCTCCAATTCCTCTAGTCATGGGCAGGGACACATGCCACTATCCCAGATTGCTCACAGAGTCCCATCGAGCCTGGCCTTGAGCACTTCCAGGGCATCCACAACTTTTCTGGGCAACCTGTGCCAGTTCCGCACCATTCTCACAATAAAGAATTCCTTCCTAATATCTAATCTAAACCCTCGGCCCTCTTTCAGTTTAAAACCATTACCTTTTATTCTGCCACTACATACTCTTGTAACACTTCCCTCTCCAACCCATCTCCAAAGCAGAGTTAAGTTAAGTTAAATCTTTTGAGAGCAGGCTTAGGACAGAAATGCATGTCCACACGGGTAACTGCTGCCTGATGCCAGCTCTGGGGCCACTGCTCCATGAGTTTGGGATTAATTAGAAGAACTGACATGAAGGAGAAAGCACATGATAATAGAGACATGATGTCGGGATGGCACCACAGTGAGAAAGTCAAATTGCTCCCAGCAGAAATATTTTGTGGGTGGCATGAAAATATTCTTTCTGGCTTTTGTCCATTTTTATTGACACAACCATCAGTTGCTATAACCTGGGAATTTTTGTTCAGTTTGTAAAGCTACAATTTATGGTGTAAGTTAAAAAACTCTGAATTAGTAAATACACAGTGTTATTGGTTTGGTACAGAAAAAAAATCCTTCCTGACAGTACTAAAAGATTTTACCCACTGCAGTTGCTGAAGCCTTGAAATACAGCTTCTGGGCTCTGGCTACAGGGGTGGTTTGATGCTTGACTCTCTCCTTTTAGTCCAAAGGAAAGCAGTCTCTCAAACAGAGTCAGGATCTCATGTCCAGTACCTAACAAATGGAAGGGGAATGGGAGAGAGACAGAGCACATTCCACAGCCTGGTGTGTTTAAGGAAGGGGGTATAGCTTTCACTCTCCCGCTGTTAGACAATAATGCGCTGACTGAAAATGTCAAGCTTCAGTTTAAACAAAATAAAAGACTAGAGGGCCCAGGGCAGAGAATTTAAACACATATTAATTAAGGCTGGTAATACCCTGACATTTGCTGGATTTTTAATAAACTGATTAATATTTCTCCTTCATATTTCCGTGACATGAAATCAGTGCAGCACAATTAATTTCAAGAAGTTTTGGTCAAAGGGTGCTGAAGGAAAATGAACATGCAGCGTCACAGATTTGAATTAGAAGTACTCTCGATCTGAGTGAGTAATGTGGAAACCCATTGCCCTCCACATGACAAAACTGAAGCTCAGGACCTTGAGAGGAATTTATTTACTTTCAGCAAGTGATTAACTTAGAGTAATAATTATACAAAAAGAAGAAGAAGGCAGAAAGAATAAATTATTACAGTGTCCTCAAGAATGGAACAGAATGGAGTGAAAGATCCTCACATGTGGAAGCACAACATTTATATGTGTGTTAGCATGAAGTCTCAGCTTTATATGTTCATAATTAAACAACATGGAAAAAGAACTTTTTGGGGAAGATGTTGAAGGTTTGGTTGTTATCATAGCAATGAGCACTAGAGCAACATCTCTTTACTAGATTTTAACTCTTCAGTGGCACTCATGCCAGTGCTTCAGAACTCACCGGTGCCCAACCAGAGCAGAAACACTTCCACTCAACTTTGTCATTCAGTGTCATAGGTTGCAGTAAATGTTTCAAATCTCTCTGGGATAGCTCCTTCCTCTTTTGTTAACTACAACAATATTTCTTTACGTGATGAGAGGATTCAGTCATAGCCTGGGTCCCTGTTGTGCAAACTTTGGTTGAAACACCCAAGAAGCAGAGGTCTGGCCCAGGGCCATCTGGGAAGTTTAAGCATGAGTTACAGCTCAGGATAAAACGGCACAGCAATAACACAAGCCACTATGCTGGTAAAAATTGAGATCCAGAGCACAACCCTAGTGCCTGAAGAAAAGCAATTGCACCAGCGCTGACTCCTGCATCACTTAATGTGTTCTAGCACACTTACTCAATCACAGCCATCCTGAAAAAGTCACATGCACACGACCGTGCTCTCCTCCTGCTAGTAAGTGAAATTTGTGTGCATTGGGGGTCTTAGCTTTGCTTAAAGAAACCCTGGGGTGCAGTTATTGTAGAAAGAAATGGACTGAGAATGTACATTCTGTAATAAAGAGAAATTTTTTAGCGTTTAAAATGTTAGTTCTCACACTAAAGACATGGCATTCAAATCCTACACATAAAGTTCAAGCAGAGAACAGCTGGACATCCTCTTTTCAGATTTTAGTGAAATTCTAGATTTTGAAAATAAAGTATTCTCATTTCTTCACTTTTTTTTTTTTGAACTATCAATCTACAAAATTTTGAAATAAAAACCTGAGAATCTTGAAATGTAAATAAACTGCAGATGAACAAAAGTGAAAGATATTTCAAATAAACATTAGAAGGAGATTTTTTCATTTGATTTCAAAGCAACAGAAAGCGGTTTTGTATTAGATTGTGGCTGTTATTATTATGCTCTTGTTATTGCCACTATTAATAAAATACTTGTATCCACTAAAGCCTAAGAATGTCTATCAGAGACCCATGTGCTGGGTATTTTACTGATGTTTATTTGAAATGCTGTCCTTGCCTCCAAAAACTTCTAATTTACTGTTGTACCCCAGAGAAGAAAAAGAGCTGCTTAGCACAGGAGCTGGATTACCCCAGTCTCAGGAGATATTTCAAACCCCAATCCATCCTCATCAAGGGTAACGCCTGAAACCTGAGGTGACCCAGGAAGATCAAAATGTCACTTAGTGAGCAGCAGACCTGACCTGAAGAGCCTATAGATTAAACAGATGCAGAAATGGCTGAGAGGAGAAAAAAAAAATAGACAGGGGAATATTGATTCAGTCTTACAAACCAGGAGGTAAAAAATTTCAGCACTGGGCTAGCAGGGCACGGCATGGTGGAAGAGTTTCCCAAAGTCATCCAGATACAGCAGCTCCCTGTTGTCCCAGCCTGGTATTAAAACCCCAAGGACATTATTTGCAGATAGCACAACACGTGGCAGGGAGCGTGTCTGAGAAGAAAATGCTCCAAGGAAGTTATTATGGTGTCAAGCAGCTCAAACAGGCTGGTATAGTGCTTACACAGGCAGAGAGTGACAGGACAAGGAGCTGTTTCAAACTAAAAGGGGAGGGATTTAGATTTGATGTCAGGAAGATATTGGGTGGTGAGGCACTGGCACAGGTTGCTCAGAGATACTGTGGGTGCCACATTTCTGGAAGTGTTCAAAGCCAGGCTGGGTGGGACTTTGAGCAAACACATTGAGAGAGTGGCATCCCTGCCCATGGCAGGGGCTTTGGAATGATAATCTTTAAGGTCCCTTCCAGCCCAAACTGTTCTGTGATTCTATGATCAATTAGCATGGCTCAAGGAGCTAACAGCACCCCTCTGGGCCATGGTCACTGATCATATGGATGTTCTTACTGAAACTGGGAAGTTTTACATCTACAAAAACTGCCTTCCTTGGGGTCTGTGCCAAGGCTTCCTACTGCTAGAGCAGGCTGAGGGCTTTGGTACCTGCCCAGGTACTTAGACCCAAGCTCTGACCCCAGCTCTTCACTGGAAGCTGAGCTCCTTCGAGCAGAGCTTGATGGACAGGAGACCTGTTTGTTGTTACACCTCCAGCACTTCCCACTTGGCATTGTGATGTTACAGCATTGATTTCAATTAATACATCAGGCTGGGAGCTGCAGCAGAACAGATCTGCTGCAGGATGCCTCTGGGCCAGGGCTTTCTGCAGCCCAAATCAGTCCTAACTTCTGCCCACAGCTCCTCTGGAGGCTCTGAGGCTGCTGGCAGCTCCTAGTGCTGCCACAGATGTCAGAGAACACCATCTTCCAGATGCTGGAGGCCACGATCATACCATGGTATTTTTTGAGGCATACAAGGAAGAAGCTGAAGAAAGTTTTGAATTTATGCAATCATGTTTCCCCTCTTACTCTGTAACCTCAGCTCTGCAGGTGACAAAAGAAGATGCTTCCTCTCTCCACAGGCAAACAAGCCTTCCTAGGGGAGAACTTTTGTAGAACCACACTCATCTCTTACGTTTCATCCAGCCCACACAAGCCCACAGAGGATGTGCAAGGAGATTCCTTACAGCCTCTATGGGGCATTACCAGTGTCAATCATGGCACACAGACTACAGCCCTCCTGTCTCCACTTTAAATTAAGTCCTTAAATATGGGCCAAATATGATGGATTTGTAAACAGCTGCTTAGGGAAGGAAGTGCTGCAGGAGATTCATTGCACTACATTCTGACAACTGAAGCTGAAGCATTGCAAAATCCACGGGGTTTCCAGGAGGAGCTTGGCATGAAGGTGAGGAAGGAACAGTACAGGCTGCAGAAGCCATGGCACCCTAGACAGACAGATATGAAATAGAAATTACTGAGGATAGTGATGGCCACAGAAAGCATAGGGATCTGGGAAATACCCAGCCGAGTTAGAAGAGATCTGGGATGTGGAATAGATAGGAATCCTGGATCCCAAATAAGACAAGTTCAGCTAAGGGCAGTCATAACTCATGCAGCTCAAGAGATAAGCTCTTTGTGGGGATACTGGTGATTTGGGCATTAGATTTATGGCTTGTTTTACAGAACTGGGAGTCTAGAGACCTGGATTCTTGTCTCTTGACTCTGCTGTGGATTTTGTCAGTAATGTTAGTGAGTTGCACAGACCCACCTTCCAAGTGTGGCAGCCTGAAGTTCCGTGCACACTCATGGTCAGCCCCAGTGCTGGTTGTAGGAATCCCTCCTACAACCTACAGGATCTGCTTTGTAAATAGGGAAGTTGGCCCCAATTCTGTGAGCCTCCATTTCCTAAACTGTTGCTAATTGTGTTATCCTTCCACAAGATCCTTCCAGAGGCTCAGTTTATTCATGAGCACAAAGAGTAAATGCATGGACAGAGGGATGGAAAAGGGAGCCAGATAAAAGCATTTTCTGAAAACTGCATCACCACATAGCCAAGTGAAGCTGTATCAAAGTGGGCAGAGGAAATTGTTGTTTCCCCCACCTCCCTCCAGTCCTTCACTCACAGCCACCCCAACAGAAACTCGACTAGAAAGAGACTGAATTGATACGGAAAAACAGAAAATTGCCACTCCTCAGGATTTTCTGGGACTACCCCAAATAAACCCACAGACAACAGGCTCATAACTACTCGGTGCTCATTCAGCACAAGTCATCTGATAATCTTGGGGCAGCTTACCATGTCTGGCTAGAGAAAAGCAAGCCCAAACATTTCTGAATAGCAGACTAAGTTAGATGACTAAATATGGTATTTTTTTATGAACTTGGAGGATCCACTTTGGAGTGCTTGGCCCAGGACTGATTCCTTTGGAGACCTAGGTCTTTGATCTCACTGCTAGACAAAATAATTAAAGGAACTGAAATACAATCAAGATTTCTTTCCAGTTAAAAAAAAAAAAAAGAAAAGAAAAAAATACTTGGATATCTTTGTTGGACTCTTTAGATAAAACATCACATAGAAAAAAACCCATGGTGCCTTTTGAGCTTATTTCATCAGCTCCCTTCTTTTAAGCTGACATGTGAAGCTGCTCAGATCTTTTATTAGAAGGCAGAAAAATTGGAAGCATCAGGAAATGCCAGGGTGATGCACAACTTAAAACTAGACACTTTTTTTCCCACTAAGGACCATTACCTAAAATGCTCTTTTCATACTGAATGCCTCAGCTGAGGGATTTGACTTTGAAAGGGGGTTTCTATTCGGAAAGAGAGTTTTCTTTGTTTTTGCACACACAGATTTGATCATTTCAGTAGCGCTTCATTTTTTCTCCCTAGCCTGTTGATGACTTCACTTTAGTGACATATGGACGGTCTGCATCCCACACAAAACACACAGGAGAATCCAGATCTGGAGCAGGAAGGAGAAGAGGTCCAAATCCCAAGGCTGAGGAAGGATTTAATGGGTTCCTGCTATCCCCTGCCACCCAGTCTGAGACCTTAGGACCAGGTCAGAACAGCCCAGTGGCACTTTTTCTCCTCCTCAGCAAGGAACTAGAGTGGCAGACTGATTGAGAGGGTTTCCTATTGGTCCAGAGTGCCAACTGGAACTTCACTATTAACTGCCCAAATTAACCCTAATAGGAAGAAATATCTGGTAATATTACATTATCAGGGGGCAGGGTGTGAGCTTTGATATAAGAATATGTGGGGTGCTGGAATCAGATAATCTTTAAGGTCCCTTTGAATCCAAACTGTTACATGATTCTGTCAATTTGGAGTAAAGAGCCAAAAGCAGATACACCATAGCAACCTCAATCTCCTCTCTGGAGACTTTAGGTTCTTCAAGTAGTCTGCATTACTCATGAGGACAAAAGGAGTCACCTCTAGTTGCGTCAGCAGAAAATTTCAATGCCTGGAGAGCAAAGGCTGAGTGAAGTCTCTGCTGCTACCAAAAATCAAACCCTGTCTCTGGGCTTAAGCTATTGTTCAAGAGCCAGTGCCTGGAAGTTTAGTGAAAAACCACTATCTTCATTAAAGGCCACTGGCTTTATTCTTCACACTCACCTTCTATCATGACAGAACTTTCTCCCCCCATACCCCCACCTCCACCTTTCCCCATGCCTTTATCTCCTGTTTTCCTTCTTTTTCTTTCATGCTGAGGTCCTGGCAAGGTAGGAAGGCAGAAGACTGGATTTCCTCACCACTGAGCCAGTTAAAATGGCTACTTTGGTGATGATCCCAGCCTTGGATATGCTGCCAGCACTGAGGCAAACCCAGTGTGACCACACAGTCAGTGAGTGCTGGGCTGGCTTTGAAACTCTTTGGAGCAAGCACATCCCACTCCTTGCAAGCGTTTCGTACAACATTCCTTAATCTTACATTTTGTTCTCTGGGAGTACATTTGTTATTAATCACTGGCTTGCACATTAATACAGTGCTTTATAACAGTTAAACCAGATATTCCATCCTAGCAACTCAAATTAATATTTGTTTGAATAATCTATTTAAGATGAGGTCTGGCCAGCAGTGTGGTCTGGCTGGAGCACTCTGCTCTCCCAAGCGGACGTTTTCATTTGGTTTGTTCCATATTTTATTCCTCTGCTCTTATTTTATATCATCCCCCAAATCTTCCATTCAAATTGCTTTCTCCAGCAATGGTTCCTCTTGTGTTCAGCCCATGAAGGTCAAAGTACTTCTTTTCATGGCTTGTCCTAATCCTCTGGGACAAATGGCTCTATTGAAACCAAATATTTTTGAGGAACTTATTTTTGGAGCTTTTTGTACTACTTAAGATTCAAGTTAAAACACATATTCTGGGTACAAAATATATACATTGCATGAAACAAATTATGCTGATTATGTGTATATATGTGCATCACTATTTATTCTATCCCTTTGCAGCACGGCAGTTAATTAGATGTGTGATCACACTGATGTTGTTTCAAGGACTGTCTTCTGCAAGATCAAAGTCCTCCTCTATTAATTAAATTCCACCGTGATAAAAATTACGCAAAACTAGAGAAGAATCAGATACTGATTTGGAATGGATATAAATGTTCTCCTTTTTGGGAAGATTTGAAGTCTGAAGCCAACTTCCGCAGGTCAAACTTATCTCTAAAACACACAAATGAGCAGCAACCCATGTCCAGTACTCATTTCTCCACTGAATCACAGTCAGAGCCTGGTCCAAAGTCCTTCTGTGTTTTGAGAAAGTATGAAGTTTTCTGGCTTAGGTTGGCCACAGACTGCCTTGGAAAACAAAATTTTCAGAACTGTTCATTCTCAGAATGTTGCATGGATAAAAATTTGCTTTGACAAGACCCCTCTGAGGTACAGGGATCAGTGTAACGTGCCCTGACTTCACACGATGCTGTGAACACAACCTGTGCAGTGGGAGTCAACTTTGCCCGGTCAGCTCTGGACCACATCCACAGAGAATAAATGTATGGAAAGAGGTGAAAACACAACTTTTCCCGACTTCAGGATTTTTCAAAGTCTAAGACACTACACGTGCTCTGGGACATTATGGCTCCTTTTTAGCTGCTTTCAGAAATCTGTTTCCAGCTACTCTGACTGCAAAAAGTGTGAATGACTGGTTCCCCATGTGTACTAAGATAAGGATTATATTGTATCTTATGAAATTTTTGCCTCATCTAAAAACTGTTTTCTGTAGCACTTTTCACTGAGGCTAAAAAATACCTTTTATTTTTCCAGAAGAACAAATTATTTTTCTCCAGTTACAAAACAGTCCATAAACAGCAATGACCAGTTTAAAAATTCCCTCCTCAACCAAAGGAATTCAAGGTGAGGTTTTTTTTAAGTACACTCAATTGAGATTAATGGATTCTCTCCTTGAAAAGCTGCATTTAAATTGATAACCACAAAAAAAGACTTCCAAGAGCAAGTTGTACGAACACAGAGGATTTCCTTAATTTGAAGTCTTTCCAAAAAAAGTGAGAATCATTGATGCTACGTATGTTTGATTCCTTGCTTGATTTATATTAGTCAAATAGTTGTTGCTAGAAGAAGCCAGCAGAAACCAGAGCAGTGATCTGCCTTTGTACTGTTCAAGGATTTCCCTGTCCAATTTCAGACGGGGTTATTTATTCCAGACTATAGCATGTATCCATCATACACATATTCACATTCACCTACAGTTACATTAATCCAAGAACACACTGCACAGTTGTTGCAATTTATATGTCCCTTTATGATTATAAAGTAGAAAGCATTAATACGTTGCCAAGATTGTTGATCACATGACCATCTCTTAAAAAATCCATCACCATGCTCTCCCTAGTATTCTAGAAAAAGACAAATCCTGAGTTTGATGAACCTTGCACTTTCCTGATGCCACATCCACCTCTCTTAGAAGCCAAATCTAGACTACGAAAATCTTCTCCCCAAGGATGAAGAATTACCAGAGGGCCTCAGCACCCACAGAATCAAGTGAGATATCAACCTCTTCAAACTGATAATCCCACAAAAATTCCTGTGCATCCGTGAAACATCCACTCGATCAAAAATGATAATTGCAAAACAGTGGCTCGTAATGCGTATACCTGGAAATACATTTTCTCCTAAAGGCCAGAAAAGAGGATTAAGAGCTATAAAGATATAGTTACAGCTGTATCCATTTGTAGCTATGTAGAAAAGCTACTGTGCTGTAAGACAAATTGGGAATTTTAACCAGATATTGATGGGTTGTTGGGCCACTGAAGCATCTTTATTACAATGCAACCAGATTTCACACAAAGACGACACCTTTAAATATTTGCAGTCTCCTTTTATGCACAGCTGTTAGGAGGATACAACAATTTTATCATTCTATTCTTATGTGTAAGACCTTGTCTTTGGTCTTGAGATTAATATAGGACAAACCTATTCTATCAGCTCACTTCTGAACCTAGAGTTTTCAGCTAATCTTTGTGAAATCTATTGCAATCAAATTTGCTCAGTACCCCATACTTACTTTAAAAGCTCTTTTTGTCCATGACCTTGGTGGGAAAGCAGTATACTCCATTACTATTATTCTTCTGTATTGTTTATGTTAAAAAGCAGCTGGTCCTTTATGAATATCCCACTATTTGACTCAAAGACTGAGTATTTTAGCTCCCCTTAAGAGTTTTGTAACTCCTCTTCTAACTGACATTTCCCTTGACCTCACTCCCACCCTCACCATCCACAGAAGGTTTACAGAAAGGCTGGAACGGGGATTTGAAAAACAAAAAGGGGGTATGATTTTCATCCTGCATCACTAGAAGGCAATTTCTAACTATTAGTGGGGCCAAAACGCACACAGTACCGACTGAGCTCATAAAAAACTATTTCTCACTGATTTATGGAACTGAGGGGAGAAGAAGGAGAGATTTCTTCTGCAAAACTGAGGGCCTGCTTTATGATGCTTGGGTTTGCTTTTAATAAAACTTTTGGAAAGAAGAAGCGGGAGCAAATGTTTCCGGGTTTTGGTATAAACATTAAAATTTCCAGTGTTTGTTAAAACCTCCTCTAACACTAAGCCCTTGCAGCTCCCGATTAAGTCCACGGGAACTTGCAGCCCTTCCTGAAATGGACGCTCTAAATGCTGGCTCGTGGCAACCAACTTCACATCCAGCCAATTCCTGAGTCTTTATCCAGGTTTTACTCAGCCTTTACTCAATCAAAGCTCTCGCTCAGGGGCAGTAAATAAGGACTTTAGCAACTGGCCCAAAGGATAGGTTCCACAGCATGCAAGGCAACCCTTATTAAGTGTGGGCGTTAGTCAGCAATAAGCCCTCCTCCACCTCTTAAACTTTTGGTGTTCCCACAAGGGAAGCTATTGAAAGCCTGTGCTTTGTAAGTTCAATTCCCTTTGCTGGCTTATAACACAGCTGCTATATATTATCTTATACATTTGACCACAAAGGTGCATTCTATAGGCAAGATTCATCCACTCCTGCCATCCCTTTTTATTCATTCACCGCTTTTCAGCATAATGTTTGGGGACCCTGTTCTCAGCCACTTGTACACTTCAGCACTTGAAACACACCAAGAGGGACAATCGCTTGACTGATATCTCCATCTCAGTATCTATACCCGTCTCTCTGTTTCTCTAGCTTTCTACCCAAGCCATTGTGTGCACCAATTGTGCTATCATAAAGCAGAGTGTTGGGCTGTTTTGTGACGATGAAGAACCATGCAATCACAAGCTTTATTGCATACCATCCCATCCAGTGACCCCTGTTCTTATCATGAGAGCCCATTCAAGGGGAAATTACACCAGACTTCAACGGGGAAAGTGTCCCTCTGTTTCCAAGCTATTCAGGACAAAAGGTGAGAACCGCAGAACAAGCCTCTTCTGCTTTAATTGTGAAATGTTTCGAGCAATTGGATGGGGGGGTGGGAGGTGGGAAGGGGGGCCAAGGGGGATGGGAAAAGAGAGAGGGGGAAAAAAAAAAAAGAAAACTCTATTGAGATCAGGTGGTCCCATTTCCCAGAGATAAACAAGTTCAATAATATACTGGTCAACAGAGTTACCCTATCCTCAACAGGCTTTTGTTTTTTAAAAAAGGACTAAAATAACCACTTGGAAATGTTAAACCAAGGCATGGCATTTTAATATGAAAATGGAGGCCTAGTATATTTTTGGTCCCTCTGACAACGATTGCCCTCAATTAGATCACTTATACTCAGCAAATTGGTTGCTGCTAGGGGTTTGTGATCATAAAAAATAATCATACATGGCAAGTTCCTTTCAAACCTGAGGGATTTTTTGCTGTTGTTGGGGGTTTTTTCCTCTGCTTTTTGCTTATTGCCATAGTAACGACAAGTGCATATTTTGACTTGCTTCCAAAATAATATTCAAGAATGTTCTTTTTGTCCATTTTTAAGAGGAATCATTATGAATATTTGAATTATATTTTCCAATTAGGTGAACTGAAGTGTTTTCCAGCAACTCTGGTTTTTTTCCCCTCATTTACAGAAAATGGGAAATTTTTATTACACCAAGGATTTTCAAGACAATAGCTACACGGAGCACTTTCCAGTGTTGTTTGTAATATCTAATTTAGTGCTAATTTTTAATGGACAGGGTTCCACGGGGATTTGTTTGCAAATATCATCAGCTTGAGTTCCTGCTTCATTTTCTGAAATGCAGTACTTGGAATTGACCCAGTGAGCAGGAACACTCTTGTTCTTTTTAAAACATTGCTGTATACTACAATAAACAGTGACTGGTTATCAAAAATAAAATGCTTGATTGTCTACAGATTTGGAGCACACAGTTTTTGACTTGGATGAGCTGTTGATTTATATTCACCACTGACACAGCTTAAGCAAACACACACATTTTATTTTAAGCCTTGTGTTTCTTCAGAAGCTCAGCTCAGAACAAAAAAAAAAATTTTATTTTTTTCATATTTGCCCTGGTAATACACTCTTCATCCTGGATCCTGAGTGGATGAAAGCCAATCCAACAGTTTCACTAAAAGCTAAACCCACAGTTTCACCCTTCTTCAGCAGCCAAGTGTCTGTCACTTGAAAAGGAATCCAAAGCACTCAAATCTTTAAGGGATTGCTTAAGAAAGGCTTGATATGCTCCTGTCTCTGGACTCATCTCCAAAATACATGATGTTGAGGTTTTCCTAGCAACAGCAATGGCCATTTCATGTGAACTTCATAAACACACAAAAGAAGGAAGCACTTTTAAACCCAGGAGCACATTTTAGCAGAGCATGCTTCTGGTGATGCTGTTGTAGACACTTAGGACTGCTGCTCAGTGGAAATCAGCACCTGCAAACTCTCCAAGGTTTAAATATTAGGGCTTATTGCAAAATCAAGCTGTACTCTCCACCTCTAACAGCATAAACACAGTTAACCTGCTGAATGCTTCTGCTCAGGGATGGAAATAGCCTCACACATTGAACTCATACAAGATCCATTTCCAAAAGGCACTGTAGGTGGAAAAGTTCCTGAAACTCCAAAGGGTCATCCAGGGCCTCTCAACTTCTTCCAGTCTTGGCCTAAATAAGGGATTGAGTCAGTCTCAAGAGCCCCTGGATCTCTGAAAAGCTGTGTCTACTCATCCTTGTTCATGCCTTGAAGAAGCACCTTGTACCAAGAAACCTCTAAGATGAAACGTAGCAGGAATATCCAAAGCATAAGGCATTATTTGCTTTATGGCACTGGGGAAAGGAGCAGCAGTGGAGGAGGAGATGAAGTGAAAGCGAGTTTTTACAATGCCAAAGCATGATGTGCTCTTTGCAGACAAAGGTGAAGGTTTGGGTCTGCCAAGTTTCTCCAGTCTCAGGCTATGGTGGATTAGACCCACAGGCTCCTTTATTTGTAGAGTTTCAGGCTAAGTAGGCAAGCTCAAACACTGCACTGTATCCATCCTCACTTTCACTACACCATGAAACAAGCAATTAAAAAAAAAAAAGAAACCAACAAACTGTTCAAACGTGTTTGATCAGAAAGCACTTAAGCAACACAGAAGGAATCCACAGCTTTTGATATTACATTAATACACTAATATCTTAATCCTTTACCAGTGACAGACTACACATTTAAACCCCTAATGGGACCTGGTTTCCAAATTACATTATTTAATGTTTATTCAGTGAATAATCCAAATAGTATTTAACACCACTGAAGAAAAAACACACACACCCCCTGGGTGGATTGCCTGCTTTTCCTTTGCTTCGTAATTACCCAACCAAGGGCCCTATTAAATAACTCAATTTTTTATGGTCTTAAAGTGAAATGAACCCTCTATTTCAACATTGCAGAAGAAACACTTCAGGCACACATGCACACTGTAAAATCCAGCTCCACGTCAAAAACTTTCCACTGATCAAGATTGTTTTGATCCATTTGAGGACTTTCTAGCCAGACATATTTAATACCAAAAGGCCTGATCTGCGCTCCATTCTGGAAAGAGAACAAAAGCAAACACCAAGGGAGCATAAAAAAATAGTAATGGCTTGTCAATTAAATCTCTGTGTGTCAAAGAGGGGAAGTTAATTGCCTGTAAGTTTATAATATAATTAAGACACTTTCAATGGGATTTGTGCCACCCAGCCGCGGACACAACTGGCTGAGCTGTAATCACCCAAAGTCCCTTATTACCCAGAAGAAAGGCTCTTCCCCTTCTCTGAGTGGTGGGGCTGGTGTTGGGCAGCATGAAAACACCACCATATTGTGCTGTCAAAGTATGTCCTGATGCTTCCTTGCCTGATCCCCATGGTGCTTTCCCCCAAGCCTTGCCCAGTGGTATCCCACTCCTGTGAACCCACATCCAATTCAGTCTCTTAGGAAAGTCAGTCCCCTGGGCAGCAGAATTCACTGATTTCCCTGGAAAAAGGTACTTGGTTCCTCTAATGAACCAAACACAAATCCTTCACTGCCAAAGATGAGCCATTCTGAAGAGACAAGGTATCTTCTTGCCTCCACTAACTCCTCAAGCAGAGGTGGAATCAGATAATCTACACCTGCAACAACACCATACACCATGCTCCTGTTGTGGTACACACATTTCCATGCCTCTCTTTCAAACCAGTTTCAAATAAAGACCAGGCCTTTTGCTTCTTCTGCCAAACATCTCCAACTGAAATTTTCAATCTTTGCTATAGAAATCAATTCAAGTTGTTCCAGAGGTTGAGAGATAAAAATATATGTGGAAGTGGAGACACGAAGGAAAAATCTTTTTGCCCCTTTTTGGACAGATGAATAATCTGGGGATTAATTTGTAACAGTAACAAAACCAGGAGTTTTCAAAGCAATCTCCCTGGCTAAGATCTGCATGGTATTTACCACAAAGAATCAATGCTGGCCATGGCAGCATTTAACTGTTTTCATTTACATAGTTAAAAAAACAGCCAGCACAATTCCAGAGCCCCATGCATCAGAGTTCCTAGTAAGCTGTCAACATTTCCATTAAAGAGCCCTGCTTGGGAAGCTGGACATGTTGACAGTTTGGAGAGCATTTGCCTTGCAGCAGAATGCAGGTTAATAGACGGTACTGCAGGCTTGGATGTAAACACAAAGATTCAGGGATGCACAGCCAGCCAGCCAGCCAGATCCCAGAAAAACATCAGGTTCTGCTGAGTGGGAAGCTCTGTATTATCTCCTGTTGTCCCAGATGACACCTAACCTCTCCTGAAAGAGAAGGTGTTTAACACAGGCTGTCCCAGAGACATCCTAAATGCGCTGCTGAGAGACTGGGCTGCTCCTCCCCTGTTAGTCCACAGCCAGGCTGGGAATGAGGGGTCAGTGGAAGACTGCCCAACCCAATCCAAGCACAGGGGCTTCTGGAGAGATGCTGATTTAAAGACTGTAAGTGAACAGCCCTTAGAGTGTGCAAAACTCTTGGTCTCAGCATGAGACATTCAACTTTCCTACCTCAATAACACAAGGAGATTTTGTTCCCAGCATTAGTGTTCATGTTTTTATGATGTGGTTGGCTGAAAGAATTAGAAGTCCTTTCTGCAGACCAAGGCAAGCATCCCCAATATTTATATTTTTGAGAGGGCTCAGGTGGTATTTTTTTGGACTGTTGACTATAGTTTATGTTACTGGCAGCAAAGAAAAGAAGAAATAGCACTTGATTCTTTTCCTTGTGGAACAGAGAACCTCAGTTATTAATGAGATATATGAGGTGACTCTCATACAAGCTGTACTGTAACAAAGCTCCTCATAATCACTGGTGGATTTCATCCTACCTTTATATAAGGCAGTGCATATTTATCCTTACTGCAACAAGGGGGAACTCCAGCAATAATGAAGTAACTCCCCAGGGGTGTTCCCAGTGGTGCTGGGAACCTGCCTACATCTCATTCAGCCCAGTACAACCTGCTCCTCAAGCAGCACGGTGTTCTGGGGAGTGGTGCTGGGAGCCAGCACAGGGCTGCATGGACATTGCAAAAGGAAAAGAGAAATCAAAATGTGCAGCACAGCCTGAGATCTGAATTCACTGGCAGGGTCAGGGAGCTATTTTACTTCCTACCACTGTGAACTCCAGGAATGGAATCAATTAGTATTAGTTTAAAACATCATCTGTTTCAGTTTAACAGAAAGCTTCTGTTCAATGAAATAACAGGGTTGGTAAATGAAAAATAAAAGTTGGTCTGATTTTAGTAACTCCTAAGGTACTCTGTTAGGTGTGGCAAAGAGGTGAATCATACACGTGCCACAAATGTGTGTAACAAGGTATTACTCCTGTTTTTCTTCACATATTCAGAGAAGACTATCTCTGCACCTCACATGTCCACAAAGCACAAATCTGTGATTAGCAAGATGGTTCACCAGCAACTTCAACATGTGTGACAGCATTTCTCTCAATGATACTCTTGGGTGATAAACAAGCTACTTTGGAATGGATGTTTTCCCGGGTAATTAAAAGTATCTTTAAAATCACAATGGAAGAATTTCTTTCCAGACATCACTTCTGTCTTTAGGGATATAAACTCTGTGTCTTTGGGTTTTTTTTAACCATAGACTTTGATGGGCTGTGGTAGGAGGATTCATTGGAGAGCTACAAAATAAGAGTTTTCCAAGGCAATGAACTTAAGCCAAGCAATACTGCCTTTTTTTTTTCTTTTTTTCTTTTTTTTTTACAAAAGCTTTTTAAAGTAGTCATCCATTTTGGTTCCTCAGGGGGACGACTGGCTTGCTCCTGATATAAGCATCTTACAAGGCCAACAGCATATATAGGTACTTTATAGGTAAAACAGGAGCCAGGTTATTGAAAACCTGAACTTCCTTACAGTGATCTAAGCTATAGAAAAGAAAATCCATTGGCTGCAGTCACACCTTTTGTTTCCTACCTAGAACAATGAGACCAGAGCTAAGGGACAGTACAGGGGCACAGTTTAATGTTACTGTTACAGCAATTACTACTAAGCTGCTTGAATTTCTCATTCCAATTTTTTATTCACTGAATGCCCCCTTCCCTCTTTTAATATTCTTTTGTCTTTTCTCTGTTCACTTTTTGGAAAAAAAATAGCAGAGGTGGGGAGAGGACTAAGGACGTTTTTTTGTCTCCTGTCTCATATGGATTTTAGGAATAAAGAGACCCAATGAAGGGAAAATCAAGGAAGAGAACAGTTTTTTCAATTCTCCCATCCAAAAAATAACCAAAGCAACCCTAAGCAAACACTTATCTGCAAAGAATCTTAAATTTCCCACCAGTTATTCAAGGTTTCATTAGTGCCACAGGTGCCTCAGCTCTGCCTGCTCTGGTTGGCAGAGCCACTCTCTCCTCTCCACGTGCCATTTTCATGCTATGAGAGCAGTAACTGGTGATTGTACCACTTCCTGCACTGCACAGCTCTCCTTTACTCAGTCTGTTGGTTAAGAAATTCTGCTAAGAAACCACCATGTGGACAGCGAGAAGAAAGCAGAGATGAGCAGGATTATTCTCACCTAGGAGAACTCATTCCTCAGCTGGATGGTGAATCGCTGACAGAGCTGGAGAGGAAAGTCCAGCCCGGCCTCCTGCAGACACCCAGCACAGCACAGTGTCAGCAAAAAAGCTGTGGAAAGGTCCAGGGAGGGAGTGGGGGGTGAGATGAAACAGCTGCTGGGCTTAGAAATAGGTGGAAAATGGCACCACGGCCTACAGTCCACTGCAGTGAGGAAATGCAAAAGTGGAAACTTACAGATATTTTTTACATGGCAGTAATGATTTTAGCATCTGCATAAGGCACACGAGCCAGGGCTTGGATCCCTTCTCAGTTAAATCACTTAAGGTCCTGCTCTGCCTGAAAGGAATAATCTCCTTGTTTTTATTGCTGTCTTATAAACTTTCCATCCCAAACTACTAACAAAATTAAGTGACACAAGGGCTGTCAAATAAATCCTACAAGGGGGTTGTGGGAGAGGAAAGAAAGATTTGAGCTTACAGAGTCAGGGCAGCAGGAGCACATCAGAAATGTAAAGCCCAGAAAACAAGGATGGTCATTGGGAAAGTGGCTCTTTGGGGCTTCTAAGACCACAAAACCAACCCTGAAGCATGACTATCACTCCCTGCTAGATGTTTGCCGGCCCCATTATACCCCAGTTGGAGGAAGACCACTGTATGCAGGGAACGGAGACCTCCAGTGATGAAGCATTAAGAAGCCATTCCCTCTCCAGATGGTGTAACTGATGCTGATTGACCTAAATGATGTCACGCAGCGAACACTATCAGCCCATGCTGTGTGCACCATCTCCGACTGCAAGGGAACAATGAGGAGCAGGGCAGGGGACAGTGGGGGCCGCGGGAGGCTGCTCCGCGGCAGGGTCACAAGGTGCAGAGTACAGCAGCCGAGCAGATATTTCCAGCATGCCTTTTCCTCTGCCAGGGATGTGCCTGGCTTCTGTGCTGCGGGGGACAGCGGCGTCCTCCCGGATCGAACGTGTCAGGAGAAAGCAGAGGTCTGGTCTTGCTCGTGTTACTGGTTTTACTGTCGCTGTCTTTTTTAATAACATTCTCAATAGATGAGGACCAAGTCTATCCTGGGTCTGACCAACACCACACAAGAGTGATCCTGGATTTGCAGAAGTGGCAGTTTGTATTCTCCATATTGGCTCATCCAGTTTGACTTTCCCTGAAATAACCCAACACACCTGTTCATATGCCTATAACATGAAAGGCTGAAAAAAACTTTTTTTTTTTTTACAAGGAGTGTTTTTCACAATTCCCCATAATTCCTGCAGAACAATGAATTAATTTTAAGTTCTTTTTCACCCTTACATCTGAATGGACAGTTGGAAAGAGAAAGAGGAAGCACAGATCTGTGTGAGACTAGAGACAGCCTGATCTCTCTAGGGGTAAGGACATATTTATTTATGTATATTAAGGTCTTGTTTTTATTGCAGGATTAACTTCTGCAGAAACACAAATCTGGAAGATGGGAAGACAGAGGATAAACAACAAAATAAAATAAATTATCTGCTTGGACCTGGATCTAAATGACCAGCATGCCTCTACATGGAATTATTACTATGCAATATTATTTAGATATCTCATATATTTCATTGGAAAGCCTTCCCATATTTAATTTTGACTCATCCAATGGTTGGTTCACTAGATATGTTATGGACAATACTGAAGACATGGTTAATCAACATAATCAGAATGGAAACAGCACTTGGTTTATAACAGAAAATAATAAACCAAGTGCTTATGATTTCAGAGATCTTACTTTTAAATTTCTTTCCTAGAGCAGGCCTAGTAAGGGGGGAACCCATGACAGAACAGCACAAAACTGGGGAATTCATAAACCTGGCCCTGAGGAAGAAATCCTCTTTTGATTTATGTGGCCCTGAATCATCCAGAATGTCAGCATAAATTTTAGTTTCCCACAAGCTAAATATGAAGCCTGATTTTAGGTATAATAGTCTTGTTCTCCATGTCTTACTCCCAGTCCACACACAGGCATTGGAGATCTGGTTGTTGTGTTCCCTTGAAAAACCCTAACGTCGAGTGAAGCAAAGTTAATCCATTTGTCAGCATCTGCTGACCTGTGCACCTGCACTGGAGTTTGTAACTAAATCCCAAAATAGCACCAATGAGCTTCAGGTTCTGGCAAAAACGGCTTGCAGAGGATGTGCTACACTCTTTGAGAATTCCCCTGGGGATGCAACTCCTTGGAGAGATGGATGGGTTATACAAGTGTATCCAGATTGGTTTAACCCAGAAATTTCAGGAGATCAGGTTTCCCAAGGGATTCCCTCGGTTGTTAAAATATGTTTTATCATTTTTTCCCATTAAAGCCTGCATTTGATTTTTCCTGAAAAAAGTCACTGCAATGCAATTGGTTCTCAGAGAACAAAGCAGCACAGGCATTAGGAGAAAAGAAAAGAAAAAAGAAAAGAAAAGAAAAGAAAAGAAAAGAAAAGAAAAGAAAAGAAAAGAAAAGAAAAGAAAAGAAAAGAAAAGAAAAGAAAAGAAAAGAAAAGAAAAGAAAAGAAAAGAAAAGAAAAGAAAAGAAAAGAAAAGAAAAGAAAAGAAAAGAAAAGAAGCCAAATAACGGAATGAGACCATTTTAAATAACTCCCAAATTGTCACAAGACCTCAAAATTCACATATGAGGCGGAAAAAAGGGGGAGCTAATTTTCTCCAGAAAAAAAAGATGTTGTCTTTTCTTTCTATTATGTCAGTTTGATTTTTTTTCATTCACAAGTGTTACTGAAGACTGCATACACATGTAAATATTCATATTCAAAATATTCCTCTTGAAAAATCAGGGGTGAAAGAGACTATGGAAATGAGGCTGAATCAATACCAGAAGGAAAATGGGATTCAGACCTATTAAGACTCTGGTTGCTTCAAGCCCCGTGCTCAGGTTTTCACTTCTTTCCTTTTCCTGGACTCTGACTGCTACAGTTGTGACCTAAAATCTTTTTGAGATGGGCAGACAGTAGTGATGAAATGACCAGAAGACTGAAGAAATTTAAGGAATTCCCTCTGTCTGGCATACCGAAAAGTTCAAAAGTTACCCCACTCTCAGTGGCTAAGCAACAGAAATGTCAGGTGTTAAAATATTTTTTTAAAGAAAATGAGAAAGGCAAAAGAACCACCAAAGGCTGGGTCTGAGGCCCAAGATAACACAAAGAGAATTCACACATATCTGACACGCCAGGCTAAGTTTCCACCGGACCAAAATAACAAGCAAAATTTTATCTTCTGCC
Organism: Phainopepla nitens; assembly: GCA_013400175.1. Taxonomy (NCBI): domain Eukaryota; kingdom Metazoa; phylum Chordata; class Aves; order Passeriformes; family Bombycillidae; genus Phainopepla; species Phainopepla nitens. The sequence continues at coordinate 145,458 of VXBQ01028278.1, read as the reverse complement.
TTTTTTCTCCTTAACTGTTTGTCTTAAAAATCCATATCAAAATTGTGATAAAATATTTTCATCCTCAGAAAATCCAGGGCAACTTATTTAGTAGCACACATTTGTCAGAATTGCTGACCTTTTGACCAAACCCATCTATATAAGATAGAATATAGCAAGAACATAAAGGAGCCAGAGTAGAAGCTGGAGTTTTGTAAATTCCCCTTCAAAGGATCTGTGGAAAGTAACTCATATAAACAAGCCCATATCCAGTAAGATGAAATTTAATATCTATTTTCTGCACTTCTCTTAGAGGCATGTTATGATCCAACATTAACAATGGATTTGAAATTAGGAAATTTAATCTTCTTTTATTTTTTCCTACAAGAAAATACTCTGGGAAGATTTAGTGTGTTATTCCATATATGGGAAAAACAGTTTAGTCTTTCTTTAATTCCACCATACCTTCATATTACAAAAGGTGTCCCTTCTTCTGTTGGGTGGCAACAAGTAAAGGAGGGCTTTCCCTCCTTTTTTTCATGAAGAGAAAAAGAAAAAAGCAGTAGAGTAGATCCAAAATTGTCTTCTGAGCCGATCATTGACATTTTTAGGCCAAAAAAACCCAAAGAAACTTACTTCACAAAAAACACAACACTGATGCAAGTACGAGATTGGCAGGAACAGGAGGGAGAACTGCCGAGGCAGAAATTTGTCAAAAAAACCAAAACCAAAAAAAAATTAAAAAAAAAAAAAAAAAAACCCCCCAAAAAAAAACCCCCCCCAACCAACCAAAAAAAAAAAAAAAAAACCCCCCAAAAAAAAACCCCCCCCAACCAACCAAAAAAAAAAAAAAAAACAACCCACACCAAAAATACCTGGGAAAATCTACACCCCAGAAAACTGTCAAGGCAGAAGAGAAAGGACTGGCTTGCTTTGAAAAGCCACATCTTGGAAGAATTTTGAGATCCCTGAGGTTCATAACAGAGAAAAAGATGCTACCAAAGGAAAAAGTTTCAATATTTATCAATTTCCAGAAATTTCAATCCATGGATATAGGAACTGAAAGGGGGAGACCTGCCTGCTTCCAAACTAGCTGGAATTTTATTTTGGAGAAAGCAAAACAGAAAAAGTTGTGAGAAAATTAAAAAACTTAATATCAGCAATTTTTAATAAAATGCTTTACTCATTAGATAACATGCCCAGCACCAAATAAACTAAAAACAAAAATTTAAAACCCCCACAATTTAATTTCCCTTTTTAAAAAGAGGCTTGAGCTAAAAAAATGACAACTAAGATCAAAAGGGATTTAGAAATCTCCTTTAGTGGTAAATTTGAAAGTTGAGAACTTCTTTTTCAGAAACAGAATAAAGCCAGACATTGAGTTTGAAATTTTTGCCAGGCAGAAGATCTGTCCTCTATGGAACACCAAGAGTCACAAATAATTAATATTCTGATTAAGCTGTCCAACTAAAAATCTAATCCCTTCATTAAACCTGAATCATTAACAGGCCACCCAAAAAAGAAAAAAAACCACATGGATCTGACGTTTTCAAGGATATTTCCTTTATTCCTGGTGGTCTCTGCCATTCTTGGAGTCACATTTTTGCTAAGCAAACAAACTGGCATGAAAAGAAAAGCTTTTCTCATCCATAGATCGATTAGATTAGATCATATCAGATCCCTATTAGCCTGCTGAAATCGCTTTTGGCCAGTCAAGGCTGTAGCTGATGACTTTCAGTAACAAAAAGATGAAAAAACCAAATCAATAAAAGCTTCCTTCTCTTTCTTTTCCTGCCTAAATATATTCAGTCACATGGAAGAGTACCCAAATACATATAGCATTATAATTACTTTAAACAAGCTTTTCTACTCCACAACATTTTCCGTAGAGATGCAAAACCTTTTCTATAAAAAGTGTAATTTCTATTTATTTCCCTTGCAATTATTTTCCTTCTATTTATTTTCCTTGAAAATAAAATAGTGGCAACAGGCAAAAAAAAAAAAAAAAGCCTGCCATTAGGAATGTCTTTAATTTTATGTTACTTTTTCCATCTGTATTCTTTCCATAGAAGTAAACCTCAACTCCAAGATGGTTTTTGAGATTTACATGTTTATTTCATTTTGTTTAATATCCTAATCGGTTCACAGTAAATTTGACCACACACACATACAGTGATCCCAGCTGTTTGACTGTGGCAAGCCAAGCCAAAGACATAGGCAAAAATACAACCCTGCTGCTGAAATCTTTGCAAAATTATAAACAAGACCCTTAATATTATAGCTTGGCATCCCACACCAGCAACAGAGATGCTAACACTGTTTACAGGAAAACAAGCTAAACGCAGCCCCCTGCTCTTTGGTGCTTTAAAGGCTTATGGTAAAGGAAAAAATGGGATTTAAACACCAGTGATGTATAGATCTGCTCCTGGTTTTGCCTAATGTTGTGGTTTCCATAAGAAAGTCTGAGGGGGCTGTGCTTTCCTGGCAGGTGGGAGAATGACTCGAGGTAATATTGAATGAACTCTTCCTGTGTCTCTTTTCTCCCTCATTTTTTGAGGGGGCAATTAATTCATCATGTTTTGCCACTCCCTTCATTGTAAAGCCTGAAACAAACAAATCCAAGGGCTCGTTTGTAGCTTTCAGGGCTGCTTCACTAGTCATGGGAAAACATGGGGTGAAAGCTGAGGCTATGATCTTCAAAAGCATAAAACCCTCCAGTTTCACTTGGTCTATCCTGATTTGTGCCACCCACTGTTCATCAAAACCCAGATCTCAATGGAAATATCCAGAGAGCCTGGACAAGGTGTAGATACCTGCCTGCATTCCCCAAGCCACAGCCTTTATTTTTTATGACACTGAAAGACCAACAATAAAGCCAACAAAAATTCAGTGTACATCCATCAGTTCAGCAGAGGAAAGAGACAGAACCAGATGGCCAGATTAAAAAATAAAAGGAAAGAAGAATAATATTCAAAAAGCCCTCTTTCCCAAGGAACGCCCTCGAAAACAGAGCCTGACAGTGGTGGGGTGGGCAAAACAACACCAGCTGTGTTCCTAAGCAGCCTGGACTTTCCACAGCACATGGGTGCTCTTTATGGGAGACCTGGATGAGAAAGGGTGAAATCATGGGGTGCAGAGACCAAACAGACCCATGATCAGAGCCAGATAATGACTTGAGGACATGGAGGCATTTTGTGCTGCCTGCAGCTCTCCTTGCTCTGCCAGTAAAGCCAACCACAAGCTGAGCCCTATAAAGCTCCTTATCAAGACTTCACATCTGGTCTGAGCATCTTAATTTAATGATGATATGGTAGCATTCCCCCTCCATTGCGCAGCACAAATTATCACATTGCTTTCTGGGGGCATAAATCTCATTTAGTTATTCTTCCCCTTCAGGGAGTTTTACAGGCCAGAGAGCAGGATAAAGATATCCACCTGGATGCATGTAAGGAGCTTCTTATGTGGGCAGTGACTCTGAAAAGCACCCATTCCTCAGAAATGCTGCAGTTCTGTGTAATTAATACCTTTCCCTAAACTCCCTGTGCCAGGCTACAGGACTGAGTTGATGTGCACCACCTGGGAATGTGGTCCCTTTTTGTGCAAAGCCCCTCAAACCACCCCCCTGTCACTGAGACTTATTTCTGTGACGTTTTTTGCAATAAGAAGGTAAAAGGAAAAATTCTGATGGGCCCAGTCCACGGTGGAGGCAGAGCTGAGCTTCTCACCACCCCATAACAACATCTGGGTGCTGCCATCTCGATTCCATCCTCACCCCAAATCCACAGGAAAAACAGTTTTCTGGCTACATGAGTTAAATCAATAAAAGGGGAATAAATTCCCAGCTCCACAATGGGGACAGTGGTGTTCACATTCCCATTCTTTCTCAAAATATTGTTATTATGGGATGGAGTGTTAAGGATCTGTCAGCATTTCTATTACAAACCTCAGTCTTTAGAGGTTTATAAATGCAGCCATTTAAAATAACACTGCATTAAAAAGTAGGTATGTGAGTTGTCAGCAGTGGTGTTTCTGTTTTCTTTAAGACGGTTTAAAGACGTTTTAGCAGATTATTAGCCTTAGAGAGGTCAAAAATAATCAGAGGTGGTTTTTCGGCTACATTTTTGGCTACCTCTGGATAAATAATGGTTTAATTTGAAAAACGTTGAGTACATAATATGAACTGTCTTTGAGCAACAACAACAAAAGAAAGGAAAAGCCTCAGTTAATGGCCACACTATTTATGTTTTAGAAACAGCTCCTGCACATGCACTGGGAATGTTGAGCTTTGAAAACTTTCCCTGTGATGTGGGTAATGGGATACAACAATTGTTACATGGATGGAGCAGTTGTTTCCATGACCTGAGCTCACCCACATCACCTCCAGGGGACAAGCCATCTTCAAATAAGGGCTGTCCCCAAGGAAGCCACTCAGGATGGGGTGGCTGGGGGCTCAAAGGACACCTCAAACCCTCTGTCTCACCCAGCCTCCAGCAGCCACTGCTGAACAGACGGACCTGTGATCCCATTTCATAGCCTGAGACAGGCTTGTCCATGAGCTGGTGGGCATTGACAGCACAGCACCTCACAGCACACGAGGAAGCCCAAGCCATGGGGGACCAAACTCTAGCAGAGTTTACAGAGAACATGGATGACAGACATTGAAACCTTCATCTAGGGGAGCATTTGGACCATCTTAACCTAGGTGAGCAAGAGCCACACTTATGCCCATGACCAGAACAGTAATGGATTTGGGCCGGCTCCTGCAATGGGCGCACACCAACTGAGGAAAAGTCCAGAAGACCTCATGGTCTGTGAAACTGAGTGGGGAAAGACTGGACAGGGAGGGAAAAACTGCCTCAAAAACTGTCTGTGTGCCATTAAATGCTGTTAACAGCAAAAAGTCAAAATGGTGTTTTTAGCTTTCCCTTCAAGAAGAAAATTACAGGCCTGAATCTTTGTTACAATAATTGCCCCTGAGATTGGCATGCAATTATTTTGGTGAGTCTAACCTTCCAAAGTGAAATCACATGAGCAGCAGAGCATCCATGGGCCCAGGTAACAGCTTCTAATTATTTCCCATCAACTCTTGATCTTCTTTATCTGATTGTTGCTTCAAAGAGTTTCAGCAAAGAGAAGATGGTCTCAGCACTCACTATTTATCTCAATGTCTTGGTGAAAGTTTTGGAGCACTTTCAATGGGCAGAGAGTACAAACTGCCTGTGCTGCCTGAAACATGTTTTTAACTAATAAAGCAATGGTTTAGTGCTAAAAGTATTATATCCACCAGAAAAGACACTTGAGTTCCTTCTTTTGATACTTAATTATTAATAGCCTTGCCAGAATATCTATTTTGAAGATTGTCCATACATAAGAACTTAATGAAAATCATGGCTGTGGACTAGTTACACAGAGTAATTATGTCAATGTAAGCTTCAGAGTCTGAGTCTCTGATCCTGTAAAAACAACCATTCTCAGATCTGGATAAAAATAAATGTAATCAGGATTATATGATGAAAAATTTAAAGAATTTGATTTGTTCATTCTTCCCCTTGCAAAACCCATCACTCCAGAGAGATTTGAAGACAACACTCCAGTCTGTCCTGAGTAAGTGCTAGAGCTCCCTGAAGTCTCCTGAGATCCCACTGCTGCAGCAGCCACATCCTGTGAGCCGACCAGGCCCAACCTGGAAAGGATCAGATGATATTTCTTTCTCCATCAGCTCTGGGCACGTGCCATGTGCTGCTCTGATTCCAATTCCTTATCTTCTTTTCTCTCCCGTGTCTTCTATTCCTTCTCTAATTTAATCTTTCTCTCTCTAGCCTGCTATACATTGAAATATACATACGTGGATATGATCCAGTCAGCCAAGATTACATTACAATTTCTATTTATTTATGTAGCTGTGTTTCTGTGAGCCTGCAACCAAAAGGGCAACAAAAAGCAATGCCTTGAGTAGCTTGTCCATGGTGGACCTTGCCTGGTGCTGCCAAGGCAGGGAGCTGCCCGCTCTCCCACACGGACATCTTGCCATGACTCAGCTTCAGAAGCTGTTTTCTGGCATTGCTCTTCTTTTCTCTCTCTTTTTCATATGTGCTTTTCTTTGGGACTAGGTTTTGCTTTCTCCTTCCAGAAAAAAAATTGGAATCCAGCAATAACAGTAGCAGAAAGGGCCCCAATCTGTCTTCATTAAAACTTCCCTTTTCCAGAAAAGGCAGTTTTGCCATCTCTAACATTGTCTAACCATGGTCAGAAAGGGGTTTAATGACAATGAAGCAGTATAAAGGAAGATTGTTCAAAAGCAAAAGCTCTAGTATTTTGTATTTCAGATGCTTTTATGTCTTTTATTCTGCCTTCTGGAGTCAGAAATCTTTGTATTCAAAGCCTCAAATATTATTTATAGCACTTTATGGAGACAGAGCCATCAGCACCCAGGCTATCCAGACCTCTTCATCCGATTTTTGTTAGTACTGTACCACAAGCCCAAAGCATTTAGCAAATGCGAAACCAAGATGAGGAAGCACAACAGAACTGCCTCAAAATGAGCCTGAGCCTTCCCAACCCCCACATGAGCACCCTGGCTGCTCGTAGCCTTCCTCCCTCTGAGGAACAACAGGTTCATCATTTACCAGGGGCTGGTTGTGCTGTCTCTGTGCAGTCACCCACAGCATCTTCTTACCACCCACCGCCGCAGCTGATCCGGGTTTTCGCACTTTACTCCACTGGAAAAGCAGCATTTTACCCTGCTGGTTTCATTATGCTGGTACTCAGGGTCACTTTGTCACTCTCAGCCCAGGGGAGTGACATTAATCCTGCAGCACTGCGAGGCAGCCATTGCACAGCACAAGAGAAAATATTGGGGTGATAAACTCTGCAAGAAGGGTTGAGGTTCTCATGGTTTCGTACCACTGATCTCTGCTCAAACCTTGGAGAAGATTTTACCTTCTCCCTGTCCCCCTACAACCAGTCACAACACACACTGGATCGACCCCAGACCACAAGCCATGAACCACCTTCTGTAAGCGGATACATTTTGTATTTAATACCACGGTAAATTAAAAAATGGCAGACCACATCAAGCTTTTATTTCGCATACAATAAAAGGGTTTCCTCAGTCATAAAAAAATGGGCAAGGAGAGGGGGAAGAGGCCACCGCACGACAAATTCCTTCCTTACAGTCTGGAGAATTTGTGGGGGCGGGTTCAGGGGGAAATTTGCCAGTTAATAAAATGTTGTGTATGAATTATACATCAGGGCTGGCCCCAAACGTGAACCAGACATGGTATGGTGTGCTGGGATCACTGTACTGGCACAGTGCAGGATCACTTCCAGTTCTACAAAGACTCACATACAAGCTTTATCTCCAAGGTTTAAGCTCCTTCTGCCTCCAGTTAAACAGTGAAGGACATGTGTAAGCATTCACATGCTGCAGGACTTAGTTTTACAAAGACAGCTTTGTTCTGCAAAGGTTGTCTACACCAGAAGAAATACTAAAACAATAGAAAACAGGACAATTGTTTATCCCCTTGGTTAAAAAAATTATGTGTGCATCCAAATACATTAGTCTTCAGATACACTTAGGCTTTGCCTCATGCTTTTTCTGATGTACAAGGTGCAGATGTTAATAAAAAATTTCTGTACCTAAAATTCACACACATCAGTGGAGGAAAACTCACTGACTTAAAGGGGACACATTGTAGCAGCCCAGGAATCCAGCTCTGCCGATCTTCCAAACTGAAACCAAAACTAAAATCACTGCAGAGATGATGTTGCTTATATAGCATCTCTGGCATTATCACTGGCAAATAAAGGATTTGTGTATTCTGCATATTCCTCGCACTGCTCAGTGCCTCCCAGTGCCATGACAGTGCCACACACTCCACAGATAGCGTGGCACACACAGCCCCCATCCTGAACTCTTTGGACTGTGGGTATGAAATCCCAGACAGGACGCAACAGACCTATGGATAAGCTTCTAGGAAAACCAAAACAACTCATGTCAAGATGGAAAGCAATGTATTTCTACACTCCAGCTGCCTAACCATTAATCTTTTTCACGCTGTATTTATCTGCTGCTCATAACAGTTTGCTTTATAACTCTTGTTTAGCTCCGGTAGCCTTCCAGACTTGCACAGAGAACAGGGTTTGTGTCTGCCATGCTCATGCAGCCAAATTCCCTGCTTCGCTGCCCAGCCAGCAGAGCGTGGGCACCACTGCATGTGGGCAGCCTTTTGCCACGCCTGCCCCTCTCCTCTGCGGTGCAGCAGAGCCCTGCAGTGGTGCAGCTGTGGCGACCTCAGCCCAGGTTAGTGCAGCAGAGCGAGGACGTGCACTGCTGCGCTGCACAAACACCGCGTCTGGAGCGGAGCGCGCCCTGCGCTCCCACAACTTCCACACCACATACCTCCCATGCAGCAACCCTGATAAATACTTCAGGGGGGGAAAGAAAAAAAAAAAAAGGGAGGGGGTTGGGGGGGGGGGAACAGGATATTTTAATTGACTTGACACTAAATTCCACTCCCTGCATTGAATCAAGTGAGCATTAAATTCATGTGTCTATTATGGTATGTGCAGATGTGTCAGGGTACACACGTTAAGTGTTTCCAGTCGCTCTCTGAGTTATTTTCTTGTTGAGCAAAAATCATGTGAAACCCATTAAAAGAAAGACCAACAGAATCTGATAACAAGATGCAACAGCTATCTAAGGTTTTCGAACAATCCCAACAATTTCAGGCAAGAAATATAACTTTTCAGCACTTCTTCCTAATATTCACTAGAGGTGAAGCATTTCCTGGAGTGCAACTAAGGGCTTTGAGGGCATTGTTTTGTTGTTTTTCCTTTAATGTTACTATATTAGTTTGGTTTGTCAGGATTTCTTTTAAAGAATAACATCAAGGAAAGATGAAAAAAATTTTTTTTTATATTAAGTCTTCGATAAAGCTGGATTGAAATATTTAGACAATTAAGATATGTATTTTTTCTGACAAACATGTTTAAATTTTCTTTTTTTTTAAGTGCAAAATTGAAAGGAAAGGCCTCAAAATGCTTTAAACAAAATATTTCAGTTGACCAAAAGAAGGAAATTTTTTCAGATTTTACGTACATGCAAGAATTAGAGACTTTAATGAGAAAATGCAGAACGTCTTGGTAAACTGTGCCAGCAACAAAACAGAGGAACTATGACATGATCATTTCTGTTTAAAAACAAGAAGGCTAAGCCTAAGGCTGGCCCAAACCCAGCAGAGCAAAGAGCATTAGATCAGGTGAGGATTTGTCCTCCAGAAAGAAAACCACCTTTTTTTTCTTAGAGGTAGAGCATCCTCCAGGCTGGTGTGAATCACCAGGATACAGCAGAGGATGCGGCCTCACGCTTTTTAAACAATTCCCATCAAAATGCCAGCAGGAGCAGCAGGGCTTCATGGCAGTAAGAATCCCCTTCTCCAGAGTGGGGATTTGTACAGATCAGGCTTTGTACTGGAATGAAAGCAGCAAGTCTCTCTCAGGCCACCAAGGTTCCTGAAGCCACTGCATTCATTTGCACAATGTCCAGCACTTCTAAGCTGTTCACCTCTTTCTTTTTAAATTTTTTTTTTCATTAAATTTGTGGGTTTGACTGCTGAGGGATGAGTGAGATGCTGTAGAAAATAGAGTCTGATATTTCCCTTGAATCCAAAACGATCTACCACAGCAATTTTCATTACTCCAAGAAAAAAGAGAGCGAGAGAGAAGGGAGGGGAAAAAAAAAAAGAAAGACATTACTTCTCTGAATTACACGCCACTTTCATAATTCTCCCTGAAGTACCACACAGGGACTGTGTTGAAGGGAGGAAAATGAAAACAGCTGTGGAGGTTTTGGGTTACACTGCAGCTCCGTGCTGCCTTTGGCCCTTGCCCACCAGTGCAGTTTGTTCTAATCCTGGTCGTGAATGTCCGTATTTGTTACCGCTCACTAAGGCAAGTCTTCTGCCTCTTGGAATAATAAAAACTGTTGTGTGCTTATCTGCTAAGCTTCTCCGACAGTTGCAGAAAGTCATTGAGTCAGCAATGCGCCCAGCGCCCAGGGCTGTCACTCAAAGGGACAGCAGCACTGTCAGAGGGGGCTTGGGACAGGCAGGGACTGCAGGGCTGGGAGCCTTAGTGTCCTCCCAGAGGGCTGGCATTGTCCTCTCACCCCAGAGCTCCCCTTTCTCTTCTTAGTTTTTTCCTTTAAATTTCTGCTATATGTGCCTCACAAGAAAGAAGGCATCTCCATCAGGAAACTCACTCCTAAAAATAGGTTGCATCATTTTCGGTGGAGGTTTTAGCTCCCAAGGCAAGTTTTGATGAGCACAAGGTGACATGTCTTAAGCAGGGCTGTGACTTAGAGCTGCCAGCCCTTCAGTTTTCCACTGTCATCCCCATCGTGCTGGCCAAGTCTTTCCATCCCTCCATTCTCTGCTCTCCCTTCAGGTCCACTGTGCTGCCACACTATTTCCGGCTGTTGTGCTCCTATTTTCTCACTAATCCCTGACTTCCTCCACACTCTCCAAATAGTTCTCCTTGGCCTCAACTTTATTAACTTAAGCTGTTTATTCTTCTACCATTAGAAAGTAATTCTGTGCATTCCCTTTTCCTCCTCCATGCGTCCCCTTGCCCCCATCCTCAACCTCCCTACATGCTGAGAAGACATTTGCCCCTTTGGAGATCTGCATGTATTTTTTTCCCCAATGCATTTGGGAGAGAAAAGTCAGGGAGGGGGAAAAGACGAGTTCCTGGCAGCTCCCCACTGGAGTATAGAATCTGCTTTTAATTTAGGTAGTTAAAACTCTCAGCCCCACTGGAATCTGGAAGAGGAGCGTGTGTGCATGTGTGGTTATATGGGCGCTCATTGTGTGTGGATGGGACAGGGTGACATGTTTATGGTGAGTGTGCACCCGTGGGGCTTTTGCTCATGTGGAAACGGCGCGTTGTTTGTGGCCTGTGCCTGCCTTACGTCCGTGGGAAGCTGCCTGAGCCTGACGTTCCTGTCCACACAGGAAAGCCCAGGAGAGCAGCTGACTGAAGTATTGCCCAGTTCCACCACCATAACCTGAAAGCCTCTTCTGGGAAAGCCAGTTCACAGCACATCTTGAAGGGAAAATAGATTAGAGAGCAGGAGCTCAGGCATGACCATGGATTTGGGAGCACGGGCACCTGCGCTTAAGCACCTCCAATCCTGGCCAAGGAAAACCAGCAGGCAACTGTTTTCTACTGGCACATCTCCCTGTAGCAGAAACATCAGAGAGCTCAGCTGGGTTTTGTGCTTCTCAGCCCCTAAAAGCAGGAGGACTCCTGCTTCCAGCACACACACATATCTCGACATAAAAAGTCATATATAGAACTATACATGTATCCACACACAGGCACACCCACGCAGACTCCCACACACACAGGACCATGGAAAGCACTGTGCTGGGATCCCAAGGCAGCGTGGAGGGGAGGCTGGGCTAATGCCTCTGCCTCTAATGCAGGTCACTTCCTCTCCGGATCCCAGCAGAAGTGACTTATTACAGCAGCTTATAAAATCCCCCTGAAGAATAATTGCAAAATGAAACAAATTGCGTTAAGTGGTGGCCAATAATTTCACCAGGGACACCAGGGCTATTAGACCAGCCAGGAAGGTCCTCGTTTCCCCTCCACTCTCCTCCAGCTGGACAAGCCCTGTCTAAGGGGCAATGTCATCAAAGCATGTGTTTAAGGGGTGATTAATTGTGTCTCCATCAAAGGGGAGCTGAAATCTGTCTGCCCAGATCTGCTCGTGGCAATGGGCATATCCCAGCAGTGGGGGTCATCCCTGAGCAGCCAGCCAGACACCCACAGACCTGCTCCCAGCAACTCCCCCATCTGTGCACTTATCAAGTTTTTCCAAGGTATATGAAGCCACCTTTTTGCAGTCTAAACCCACCACTTCATATTTTAGCAGGGAGCAGAGGTTATTCTTGGCTGCTGCTCCTGTGGGATATCTGGGTAATATTCTCATGTCTTCCCCAGTCTCTAAACTACAACATGCACTTCATCTGCCCACTTCTCTTTGGCCACCTCAGCTCCTTGTTTTTCTTTGGAACTCCTGAATTGCTGAGGGAACAAATTCCCCATAGAGTTGACCAGTATTTTTGGCATCTGCTCAACAGCTGACCCGAGAGGAGATATTCTTCTGAGACAAAAAAAAAAAAAAAAAAAAAAAAAAAAAAAAAAAAAAAANAAAAAAAAAGAAAGAAAAAAATAACCCTGCACACTCCCTCCCCCTTTTTCCTTCTTCCTCCTAAAAAAAATAATAAAAAAAAATAAAAATAAAATAATCACAGAAGTGATGAAAAATGGGCCATGTGTAAAGAACTGCAGACCCCAGGGGTAGCTCTAGATTGAACTCCCTATTTATACACAGTTTTACATTATTATTTACTACAGTAATCAATGTAAAAACACTGTCTACCCTGGCAACCCCTATGTCATATGGTGTGTATACATCACCTCTGGGAAGCAGGTCAACTCTATAAAGAAAATCAGCCATATTTAACGTGAAACTCTGTAGTTTTTACAATGTTTTTAAAAATGTTTTACAACATGTAGAAATGCTTCCATAAAAGCAGCCTTATTAATCCCAGTTTTAAGCTGTCTTTTAAAGTGGAGTTTTCTTACACAAATATTTTCCTTGTCTCCCCACTGCTCCCTGCCCCTCCTTTTAAATAAAGTTATAATAGAAAAAGAACTGGGTACTCAGACAGGGAAGGCATCTCAGCACTGCCCACCTCCAATGGACCCCTGATTTCACCCCAGAAGATGCAGGGAAGGAGGATGGTTGCAATTCCCAGGGGAGATAACTCTCCTGAGCACTATCAGTAATAGGGGATATTTGCAGGATTTAACATGTTTTCTTATGTTTATCCCAAATACTTATCCTCAAAGACTGAGAGTCTTTGCACCAAATGTGAAGTTCTCAATGAAGAAGCTTAAATTAGGAACCTAACTGGGCCCCTTCCCCTATCAAGGAGGGCTTTCCACAACTCAGGTCTCAATTGCCCTGTAGAGATGCCTGTCCCTTATTAATGCTGGAAAGACTCGAGTAATTATGTGTCTAATTTAGGAACAAGATGCAAAGCAAAGCCAGACCCTATTCCTAGAGATGTCTCCCTACTCTGTAGCCACCACCACTCCCTGCTGGAGCTCCAGGAGGGCTGGTTGCCCATCCCAGTGTGCCCACAGCTCTGCCACCCCCTGTCCCCACGCAGGGGGGCTGAGCTTCCCACTGTGGGGTGGGAGCTAGCACAGGTCCAGCTGAGAAAGGACATCATCATGCCACAATCCAGCCCAGGTCTGCATGGGGCTCCTGACAGCAGTGCTTCAGCTCCTGGCTACTCACGGAACTGCAATTCATTCCTTCTCTCCTGGAGAGGAGCAGAGAGACACCAGGAACAGCCAGCAAAGGCACCACTCCCACAGCAGAGAATCTGGGCACTGCAGTGCAGCCAGAAATCCCAGGACAGCCCAGCAGACCCCTGTATGTGTGCCCTGGGAAGAGGCTGTGGTCCCCACAGCGTTCCCACCTGAGTAAAGTGGCAGTCAAATGAGTGAAATCCAGTTTTTGCAGGATCATGCTCAAATCTGACTGGCAGCATCTTTGAGGAACACCACAGAGCAGGAAAACACTACACAAACAACAGTTCAGGATTACTGCTTTTAAGATGATCCATATATTTTAAAAAAAGTTAATTGCATTGGTATTTAAGGTTTTCATCAGACAGATAAATATAAACTAACTCTCAGAAAAAAAACCAAATTTGTCCTGTTCACCTCCATTGCTAATCCTTACAGCAATTCCCTTGGAGTAACAGCCCATTTTACAGAGAGCAAAACTGAGACATGGAGAACTTGGTAACTTGCCTGAGGTTACACATCTTTAATAAATCCTGACAGCCAGTGTTAAAATGCATCACATCTTTACAACAAGGGCTGGGTGCTGCAAAGTTTCATTAACAGGGGACAGAACTGCTGGTCCCTGCCATCTGGCTGAACCTATTCACACCCACCACCAGCCTCATCTCTGTAACAAGCTTGACCTCTGTGCTGGGGGGATGCTGTTTATCTTCCCTGCTCTGCGACCCCACTCCACAGCTTCCCCGGCTGCTCCTTCATTGGACCCAGATTTCCACCCTGCCTGCTGTTTTTCCAGCAGTAGCATTTTGGCTCCTGGCAGACTGGAGAGACATTTCTGTCGGCAGCTCAGGAATTCCCTTTGTGTCTTTCCTGAGTTTAGGCTCACCTTGATGCTAGACTCTGACCCCTCTTTAATGCAGAGGAATGTGTGAAAAATTTATTCCCCCTTTCATTAAAAATTCATTTAAATTCACCAAAAGATGACCCGGCTCCCTCCACTGTGGCTATATTGTTCTCTGAGAAGCTGTTTTATTTCTGACTTGGAGTTCAGTTGAAAAGTGGGATCTCACTTAACTTTTAGCTTAACTTTTACCATCATAATTTTAGCAATGATGAATAAAATGATGCAGAGACCTGTTTGAGGTACATTTCTTATACTCATAAACAGTTTGACCAGCTATGAGGAAACACTGCGTGCCCCAGGGTGTAGTGTCTTCCTTCTAGTTTGCTTAATTAGCAGCTCTGGCAAGCATGGGAATTTGATTTTCCATTAAAAACTTGGAAAAAATATTTGTTTTGTTTATTGGTTATTCACAACACACAAAGCAAAAGCCAAACCCATCATTTCTACTCTGGTTTGTTTTGTTTTCTTGACAAGTGAAAAATCAGCAATCCTAGATTGGAAGTGTTTTGGGAGCTGATCTGGAAAAGGTGCCAATGCAAATAATGTCATCCTTTGTGCCAAATAACATCCAGAAAAAAAAAAAAAGAGAGAGAGAGAAGCATTTTTCATCCAAAAAGCACTTTGGAAAATCAAAGCCCAGTTGTCAACTCACTTTATTCTCAATCTGATTCTTCTTAATGTCCCTTAATCTCCTGTGTGCTCAGCCATCACGGTGCTGTGTGTCACTGTGTGTCACTGTGTCACAGCTGGCTGCGGGCACACCATGGGGATAAGTGGGGCTGGGAGCAGCTCGGGCATATCAGGACAGACCCCACAAGCAGCAGCAATATAAGCAGTAGAAAAAGCAATAGCTTGTCACCACTCTTAAGTGTAGGGAAGGTGAGGCAGGGCAGGGAGGAAAAAGGGTACAGGGGTTGTAGTACTCCTCTCTCCCTTATTTAGGTCAAGGCTTTCTTTATCCCATATGCATCAAGAAATGCTCACCAACCTATTCAAAATCACCCCTCTCCAGAGCACTGACCACAAAATTACCATCCATTTCTCCCAGCACAGAAAGACTGCCCGATAGAGACCCTCATGATGCTCTTCCCTCCTGTCCACAGCCAACGTCCCCAGCATGCCAGGAGAAGCTGGCTACCCTGTGTGAACCCCAACCAGCTGCATTTTTCCCTATTGGTGCCACTTTGTATTTGGTTTGCAAAGGTGGGGGGAGGAAAACTCTCTAATACAATTTAGTTTTTAAATTAACCTATTTAAAACTATGGATGCCGACTTTTCAGTAGTCTTCTGGGGGCTGTTACAAAGGGGCCCTGGTTGAAACCTATCTGAAGGGAGCTAACCACAGCCCTTTGCCTGCACATGTGGTATAATGTAGGCTCTTTATTGCTTTTCTTTACTCCCCACCCCCACATACACATTTAAGATACACAGAGTAGAGTTTTTCTAAATATCTTACAAGTGTGTGTGTGTGTGTGTGTGTGTGTGTGTGTGTGTGTGTGTGTGTGTGCTGGATTTATGGCAGAGAGGGGAACCTGCTTCTGCCCTAATTAACAAAACCCATGAGCAAGAGGCACTCAACACCAAGCTCCACAAAAGATCCCAGGAGGGGGTTGCTGGAGCAGAGTGTAACACAGGCTAGTGATACTTGGAGATGACAAACATCCAGGTCTTATCAGCAAAAGAGTTCACAGCCCAAGATTTCAGGAGAAAGGAAGCCAGTGCACCAGAGAAGGATGCCAAATTCAAGTCTTGTACATCTCTTTCCAGAAAGGGAATAGCTGGTCTGACCCTGTGTGTCTAAAGCTCAGTCCTGCAAAGAACCAAGGCTTGGATTCACCTCAAGGTTTTGGGCAAGCAGCTGAGGCCCAAAACCTGAGAGCAGGGTTACCTGAGATCCCTGCTGTGGTCTAAGGACAGAAATCAGCTCCCTCAGGCCTTGGAACTCCTCTCCAACACCTGTTGGAGGCTTCTGTGCTTCTCTGCTGCCTGTCCAACCTCAGGGGACCAGGCTGGGTTTTTGCAAGCACGGCTGCATGTCCTCCTCTGCGGCAGGCTCTGCTGCAAGGCAGGGCTTTGGGCTGTGAGCAGGATGAGCCACACTTCATCCATCACAGCCAAAGACAGAGCACTGGGAAAGGAATACTTGGACCAGGTACCATGGCACCTAGGACAAACACAGGTGTTGACAGTGACATTTGTGTTTAAGAGTGATGAACAGCTCAGGCCACCTACTACACAGTGATGCCAGATTCTGGCTCCTTAGCCACAGGGAAGAGACAGAGAGCTTTGCTTTAATCCTCTGATTTTGGCACCTCATTGTCACACCCACCTCTTCCCCACGACCATCAAGAGCAGCCAGGATCCAGAATCCCTGGATGAGAAATCAGCTGAACATCTGCTCCCTGTTAAACCATCAGCCTGGGAAGGTGTAATCCTCTCTAGCCACCCCTCACCTTAGTATCATGATTTCCACCAATTTTCAACAGCAGCTTTTTCAGATGCCTAGAGATGTCACATGTTGGGTGGCATCATGACAGGACAGCAGCTCAGCTGGTGTAAATCAGCCTCGACCAGTTTAATTCACCAGTTGAAGATTTTGCTCAAAGTTGGCATCCCAATGCTTAAGATTCCACAAACTGCAAACTCAACCTCATTTTTAAACTTGTGGGTTTCTTGGAGCTCCGATTTGCTGTGCTAATGTGCTTTTAACGTTGTTTTTTCCTTGGTATGTGTGTTATATTAGCACACACGCACCCTGTATATGCAGAAAGTCTATAAAACAGGGCACTCGTATAATTTTAAAATAGACAAATCAGTTTAAAGCATTAAAGTAAATCTGGTAAAAGAAAATCTCTCCTGGGTTGACATTTTGTTTGCCAAGTTTTAGCTTGGAATGAATTTTTATGACTGAGTTATAAACCCTCGAAAACAGTGGTTTATAATGGAAATCTTGACAAATCCTTAACACAGGCCCCATTGTAACATATTCTGTACATATCCCATTGATCTATGGTAATAACAAGTTTTATATAAAACACTTTAACCATGGGAGAGACGTGGTTATCTTCAGGCTTCCAAAAATATTTTTCACATAAATACATGGCTTTTTCAACTGGGCAAAATCAAGGAATCGAACATCAGAAATGACATCTGAATATTCATCTGGATTAAAAAAATTAAAAAAAAAAAAAAAAAAAAAAAAAAAAAAAAAGAAAAAAGAGAGGGAAAAAAAAAGTTAAAAAAAATCACAATAATCCAGAACCCATGATGTTTCTTTGGCTGAAAAGCAGCCTGTGACTAAGCAGCAATTCTGCTCTGATATAACTCTCAGTTCAGGAAGGGGTATTAGCCATGAGCAACAGAAATTACTTTCTTAGAGGATTAGCTGTAGGCCTGAAACAATAAGCAACTTAAAAAGCAAGCTATTCCCTCAGCAGGCAAGATGACAAAACTGGGATACACAAACCCTCCTTCTCTCCCACAAGACACTTGGTGCCTTTGCCCCCGCAGCTCTCCTGAGTTAGGCTTAGCCCAGCCCTGGGCTACCTGCATGTCTAACCCAGAGAGCACAAGTTTTTAGCCCTGCTGAGGCCAGGGGTGTGATATCCATGGGGAAAAGAAGCAGCTGGAGCTCAGCACTTTACCCAGCCCATGGTACTGCAGTGGTGATGACGGCACTTCAGGGATAGTACCAGGTGAAGGGCAGGGCAGGTGCCTTTTCCCAGCACCTTTCACCCCTAAAACCACGTTTGACCACCACCACCAGGCTTGATCGACCTCCAGAATCCAAAATGCAGGAGCGTCTAGGCAGGCAGCCTTCCCAGGAATGGAGAAAGGCAAACACTAATTTTCAAGGCAATTATATCCGAGAAAATGTTTTAGCCCGCTGACTAGAAAATGCTGAGACTGCAAGTACACAACTCAAGCAGCAATAAACATTGTTCTCCTTTTCTTATCCCTGATGGTATTAGAAGCTCTGTCTCTAAAAATAAAATATTTATAAACCATGAGTCTTCCCAATATCTGAAAAATTCAGCCATCACTATTTAGCATTACACCATTCTCATTAGGTAAGGAGGTTCAAGTTCACAAACAAGAAATTGAGGCACATAATTTTGAGAAACTGGGGGAATTTGGGCTTTTTGAAGATATTTAGATATTGAAACAGACATGTAATCAAGATGCCAAGAGCTTTTTGTGGACAGGAATGCAAACCATTGGTTCCAGAGAGGAAGCATTTACTGTGATTTATTTTCTTTAAGATATCACATCTTGTCGAAGCAAGTTTTCCAGGTTCTCTTTTGAATCAATTGAAGGCACAACATGAGATTATTGAGATCATACTAAAAGAGTCATGATAAATCCCTCCCTAGACATTTCTATCTCCCTTTTCCCTAATACAAAGGTAACTAAAGAAGCAACCCTGATAAGGCCCCTGGAAAGAGTTGATTGGCTCGACTTGGCAAAGCAAGAATTTGGACTTGTGCCTCCATTGCCCTCAGTAAGCCTGAAACTACCTCATTTACATCCAAATAAATGGGAAAAATGAGTATTTTGAGTGTATATAAATGGGCATATGTGGCTTGATGGACTTAAAAGTCTTTTAATACCAATTGTCCAAAATAAAGCTGCTTCTATGCAGACAGATGCACGTGCAAGGAGAGAAGTACAGTTGCCACAAGCCTGATTTGCCCTGACTAACAAAAGCAACTTCCTCTTCACACAGTCCTCGCAGACCATGGGTCTGAATTCCTGCACTTGCGTCCAAGGGAGCGAGCCATTTTCATCTCTGATGCATTCCTTTTACTTCCATTGAAACCGATTACCACACTGCTGCTTTAGCATGAACATAAATTTTTCCGACTTAACATGTTGCTTTAGGACTCGGTTCCACTCGACAGTAGACTTCCATATGTGCTGTAATGTTTGTGTTTCTAAGCAATGCCTCGGCAACCACATCAGGGCTGCCGAAAGACGAAAACGAAAAGCCTGCTTTTTAATTTTCTTTTGCTGGCAATCTTGGTTGGAAACTCAAAGTAAAAGAAAGTCGTCTATCTTCCCCAGAAGAAATGTAGCCCATAGGGCCAACATGCTGCTAACACACACCAAAAATGTTTTGGTGGCATGCGTCTATTTTAGAGAAAAAAATACACTTCACTGGTATTAAGTTGGGAGGAAAAAAAAATTAATTTGCTGACACATGAGAGGCACAGAAAAAGATCTTTTTCTTGTGGAAAATGCCAGCAGGTGTTGTCTAGGGATGTTTCTTTCTTCTTAAATGCCAGAGTAGTTCCACACAAGCAGGCCTGGCAGCATCCTTTTGCATATTTTGTTGAATGCTTGACAAATTAGCTGCATAAACTTGCATAAGTTCCATTTTGCAGCCATTAATGAGTAAGAAAGAGTTTATTCACATGCCCTGACCACAGAGGATAATAACTTCACTTTCCTTTCCCCTTTTTCCCTTTTTTTTTTAAAGACTGAGATCTAAATCTCATTGCAGTCTATGGAGAGATACAGATATTTTTAGGATCATTATGAAAATCTGGTCTGACACATACTACAGAATTTCAGTCAGCTACTTCTGTAGCACAGTGTAGAATTTATGCTTGACTGAAGACCAGCCCCATTATTTTGCTGGGCTATGAGAATCAAGCATTTATGCCTTAGTTCTAGAAAGCATTTAAACACATGCTTAAGTCCCTCCCTAGTCAATAAAAGCACTTAAACAAACACTTTGTTCCTGCTGAAGTCAACTGGATGTTGACACAGCAAGTACCTCGCTGAGCAGAACAGACTGCCAACGGGGAGCCTCAGGGAGCTGCATTGCTGTACTTTGGAGCTTAGAAACGAGGATGTACTTCTTCCTTTTTATAGCAACCAAACAATAGACTTTCCATCCATTGTGATGCTTAAGGATGTTGAGATTTGGTCTTGCCTGGAGCTGGGGTGCCAATTCAAAAATAGGTATATGCGTGTATATTTCAGTGAAGAACAAATATTCTCAAAAGCTTCATGTTACTCTCTCGACAGTGTCCCTCAGCCAGACCACAAACAAGCCTTTTCAACACTTCTGTTGGGTGATATTTATAAGCAACTCAGCCCCTGCCAGTGCCCAGGTGACCACTTCCCCACATCCCTCCTCACTAGAGAGACTCAGCTCTGCCTGTGGCAAAGGACACCCAAACTCCCCAAACATCTGCTTCCATAACTCCAAATGCTGCAGTGGAAAGTATTCCCCCTGGTCCCCTCTATGTCTGATGGTTGTCTCCCTGTCAAGAAGCCCATCTTTAAGTAAAGCTCCAGCTCTTTGCCCCACTGCCCCCATGGAGGCCCCCCTGGCCCGGAGCTGCATGTCACGGCACAGAACTGGCTTCTCCTCACCTCAGTGAGGCTGCAGGATGTGCTGGCAGCCTCTGCCTTTCCTCTTCTCCATTTAGAAATTTATTCTAACCTCAGTGAAGTGGTTAGGGGCACTTAAGAGCCAGTTAGAGCTCATTAGAGGCTGTGCTGGGTTACTGGGAGGGAGGAAGATGCTGAGAGCTGCTATGGCCAGGTTTAGTGGCATTTTCCTCCCCCCATCAATGGTATCTTGATTCAAGGGGGCAGCAAGACCTCTGGGAAAGAATCCAAAAAGGAGCAGACCTGTTTTTTCCTGTGGCCCACAACAACTGGGACATCTCCCCTTTGAAGCCCAGTGGCAACAGTCCAAACCCCAAAAGCTGCTCCCCTCTCCGGACAGCAGTGAGGGGGTGGGCTCTGTGCACAACCCCCAGCACCCACGTTTGGGGCAAGCAGGGCTTGCTCTGCCCACGCTGCAGGGCAAAGTCCCACAGAAATGGAAGTTACTGTAATTATAGCTTGCCTGAACATATGGTTTCAGGGATCTTTCCGCGTGTAAAATGCATGAATATGCATCAAAACTAGATGTCACTGCTTAAGTTACATAATCCTGCACAAACATATATTTAAGAGGGACCCGACATCCTCTGTTTTTTAAGGGGCTTTAGCTGTGATTAATTCTCCGAGCTTATTAATCACAACATGTGTTAGTGTTTGATAAATTGCCCAAAAGTTGCATTAGCTAATAAGTATAAGAACAAAACGAAATAGTTTCATCTGTTTTTATAATAAGACAAAGAGCATCATGGGAGCATACACGGTGGTCATGAATAAAAGAGAAACATTCATTTATGATAATTGGTTTCAGCTCCCCGTTTGGCTGGTTCTTGTGACCTAAATGTATCCAGTTGTTTCCTTTCTTTCCCGTTGGTTTTTGGGTCACTCCTAATGGTTTAATTCAACAAAAAATGTCTACCATTTCCTGTAACCTCTGTCTTTTTTCATTCCTCCTTCCAAAATGTTTTTTTTCTGTGCAGCATCTAGAGAAATCTCCCTCTCCCTCTCTCCCTCTGTTTCCTTCCAAGTGAACAAAGTCAATATTGTTGACAGAGAAAAGGTTTAACTCCAGGCAAAAGGGGAAGAAAAAAAGTAATAGTCATTTATTTGTCTCCACTTCTGAGTTCACAAGGGTTTTTTGTTTGATCCTGGCGGTCAAGACTTTGACACGGAACATGCCCCCTCTGACCATGAACAATTTATGGAGGGAGAAAGAGACAAAAATCCTCATTCATGTTTAAGAAAGCAAAGGAAATGGCCGTAGATTAATATTTGTGCATTTGTAGCAAAATTTCTGATAGGTCTGTAACACATTCAACCACCCTAGTTGAGAAACACAAGAGGCAAAACTCAGCCCTGGAGAGTTGAGTTTTGTTACTCTTGGACACCTTTCAAAACATCAGCCCTCATTCTGCTTTTCTTAGGGCAGCTTTTTCCTCCAGCAGAGAGTGAAAAACGCTGTATGGCATTTGCAAGGAGGCGGCGCACGCTGGCAGGGGTTACCTTGAAGCACAGGCAGGGAGCACTTGCCATGGCCTTCCCATTTGCATTCATGCCTGATACTCCCTGAACACTGAAAAGTGCTTTTACATCTCCCATTTACCCTGCTCAAAGTGACAAGGAGTGAATTTTCTAGCACGAGGCCCTGAGTTGGAGCTGGTGGGAGATGTGGTGCAGAACAGCACTGGGATGCCAGGAGGGCGTTAGTCGAGATACCCTGTGCCATCAGGAGCCCCTGTTTCACCACATTAAAAGTTTTGGGGCTGAAATTCTCCTTTGCTAGGTGTCTGCCTCCAGCAGAGTTTTCTAGGAAATCACAAGGAGGGTGGGAGAGGGGGAGGCCTGGCAGTTTTCCAACACAAGATTAGAGAAAAGTGCTTAGTCAATATAAAAATTCTAATAATTATTTTTTTGGAGTCGCTCTCACACCTCCATCTTCTGGAAAGAAGACTGGAAATTTGGTGTCACCCTGGGAAAAGGGATGTGCCTTTACATCCAAATTTGGCAAAGTGAAAAGCCTTTGAATACATCACACTGAAGATTTATTAGCCTTTGGGAGAAAAACGTCTACAGATTCTGTCTGCCTTGATCTCGCTCCATTTTGGGGCTTCTGGGGCTTGCTTCTTGTGGGGATTGCTCAGGACTTTCCTTGCTATAATTCCCTTCTTGGCTGCTGGACATGACTGTGGCTCCGGGCACCAGAAGAGAGAGCAAGAAGCCATCCCTGTCATCTCAGGCCCTGGACTGCCACCAAGTCCCTCACTGCCCAAATCAAGCAAAGAGGAAAGCAACAGAACTGCAAAACAGGAGAAATGGGCAAGGACCAGGCAGAAGCCAGGAACAAACACATGAAGGGAGAGATGGATCCCATAAGGACACTTGATATGACATCAGGGAATTGAGATGAGGCAGAAAAATAAGCCAGGATAGTCTGGCAGTGATATATAATAAAAGCATTGATAAACACATAAGCACAAGGAAGGTGATGAAGGCCACAGATAAGGCCTTGATTCTCATGTTTCAAGGCTTCTGAATTTCAGCTTTAATTTCTCATGTAAAACAGCTTATGCCTGTTATCATTTCTAGAGTACCCCAAGCTCTCCACCAAACAGACCAGGAAACCAAACAGCAAAGCATCTCACTGCTACACCAAACACCCACTGAAACAGCTGACAGTCTAAAAAGAATGGCAGGAAGATCTAATGAGAGGGCAGAGATAGTCAGATTAGAGAACGCCATAATTTTGAGTATGCTGATGGTATGCATGAGGTGTAGTGAACTGCAGCAGTAAATCAAAGTCTGCTCTCAAAACTCTCACACAGCTGCTATCCAGAGACCCTCTGGCTGGAAATCATTTCCCCACAAAATCATGGGTAAAACATAAATATTCATGTGATTTTAACTATACAATATCTAGGAAGTTTTTAACTCTTAAGAATCATTGTTCCTTTCAACCTTGAGCAGCAGAATTTCTAGCTATCTGTTGCTGAAATCTGTACTTGCCCACTGCATTACACACCTCAGGGACTGAGGCTTTCAGAAAAGAAATCTCAGTTGGAGAAACTCCTGCTGAAGTCATGGGCATCACTAACACTTTGTAAAGAGGCAGTACCCATTCCTAAGCATGGAGTGAGGCTGGGAGGATAAATATGTTTAAGATATGATAGGACACATTTGGAGAGGACAGCTCTATCCATAGCTAGTAAACACTGAGGTCTAAGCACAAATTGCATCAGATGCAATTGCTGGAGGATGCTGAAGGACTATTGCTGGGAGCTGGGTCCGGGACCTGGCCATCATGGCAGTTTTTCTACTCTCTAGAGAGGCTGCCCACAGCTGAGCTCTTGTCACAGCCTGGATCTGGGATGAGCAGCCCTTAGCTCTTGGGAATCACAACTTGGTGCCATCACCACGGGTCGTGCAAAGACTCTCCTGCCTGCGAGGGAGGAACAGCCACTGCCTTCCCTGAAATTGTCCCACCTTGGCTGCTCGGGTTTGGGGATGTATTTGACACAATTCCCATGGTCTCTGCAGCACCCCCAGCACAGACAGGGCCTCAGAGAATCTGGCTGCAAATCAACGCACCTCCTGTACCACTACAGTCCTTGTGACTGCAGGAAAAATAGCATGAGGAAGGGCCAGAAAACTCCTTACACATCAGAAAATTAAAACCCACTGTCTAGACAAGAGATCAGGAATTATCTTAAATTTCAAGCAGTGATAGTTGACCAAGAGGAAGGGAAACAAAAAGGAGAAAGCTTTTACTGAAAAAAGAGAGAATTCTTTTTGGGTACATTATACCAACAAGGGGAAACTACATGATTTCCCTGCCAGTGCTGCTAAAGGATGACTGCAGCAAGTTTTGTTCCTGGTTCTGTCTATTTCTTCCCTATCATGGAAAGCCCATGTGTTTTATCGTGTACAGTCCTAGTGCCAAAACTTCTCAAAGGAGAAGGTTTGTTACTGCACAGGACACCTGCTTTGTGTCTGCAAACACGAGTCACGAATGAACACATGATTGAAGGAAACTACAAATCTTAAAATATGACAGCCATCAAAATGTTATTGCATCCTCTCAACAACTTCACAAAACTGTTTTTCTCTAACCTTATCAAACCAGGGATGACAGTGGAGCCAGCTTCTACTGGATAATCACAGAAAAACAGCTCCACCACAGACCTTCCAACAGAACAGACTGAGTAGCCTTGTAGGGGAAAACTAGCACAGTGCAGAGTACTCAAACACATTATAGACAAGGTTTAACATCTAAATCTGCAGCTATTCCAGAAATACAAAGATATACCTTTAGCAGTACACTCTGGTTCAGTCTATCCCACTTATCTCAAGAACACTTTAAGATGATTTGCATTCTACACAAAAGCAGGCATGACAGCAAGCTTGGCATTACAAAGCACTTCTGTTCCCTGTTTTAGATGATCACATCTCGTTCTTGAATGGGACCTTTACACATCTCTCAGCTGCACAGAGATTCTTCATAGCTGCTGGTGTGTGTGGGTTTAGCTGTGGGAAGTGATTGGCTTTAAATGTTATCAAATTATTTCAATTGCATTAATTAAGCAGCTTCCTTATATCCCCATGCAGCTCTGGGAGTACTGGATTTCCAGATTTAGAGATGCTGCGGTGAACCTTTCCACTCACACTGAATTGACCATGAAATAAAAAATAAAAATAAAAAAATTGACCATAAAATTTAAAAAGCTCACTCTCTCCTGAAGTATAAAGAATTAGGCTACTGTAAATAAGGCTTGGGCTAGATCTCACACTGCACAGGGCTCTGCACAGTCACTCACATCTATTAGCTTACATGCACTAACAGTAAGTGTACGAAAACACTGTGCCATTTTTCCATGTAATTCCACTCAGCCACATGCTTTTGAAATGGTTTCATTTCATTTCATTAAATGCCTGAATATGCTTTCTCCTGTTTCCCTGTTGTACCAAATAAAAGATACCTCTAATCTAAAAAAAAAAAAAAAAATCCCTAAACTAGTGACTCTTGCATGAACATATGAGCAGGTTCTACCACATCCCTTTTATTTTTCCCATTTAGTGACCTCTCCTCTATGCTACTCAGTTCACTGAAGGATGTGTTAAAATGCACAGCATGTCAGTGTAATTCCACGGGCTGGGATTTAGGCGTGGTTTTGCACATGAATGTAGGAATTGCTCGCCTTGCAAGCTATGGGGATGACATGCTTCTCATTATGACAGGGTGAGAGACAACCTGCCCTGTCCCCAGCTGTAGAGTGCTCCAGGCACACATTCCCTTCCTTTTGCCAGGGGCTGGGCCTTCCTTCACAGGTGCCAAGTGGCAATTTGGGGTGGTTCACCTGATGTTTCCAAGTCTAGCATTAGGCTGTGGTTGTCATGACCCTGCGAAGAGCAGCTCTGCCAAAAGGCAGAGGGATGTGATTTATAAAATATCTAACAGAAAAGGACTCCCAGAAGCAGCACCTGAACCACAGCCAGATCTGCTTCAGCAGGGCAAGGCAGAAAGGTGTGTCACTGCAAAAAGCCCCTACACAGCTGTCATTTTGGCAAGACGAGGTCCTGCAGTGTGGTTGCTCTCCTGGTACTACAGCCCCTCAGAGACTATTAAAACTGAAAAGTCATTCACAGAAAGGAACACCAAAAAAATCTGAAAGTCTTAGAGAAAGCCTTTCCCTCCTTTCAAGGGACGCCTGTGTGGGACTAAGGATACCCCCACTTCACACACAGCACTGTGTTTCAGGCACAGGGAGGGGCTGCAGGAGGGACCATCCCACAGCATCCTGAGCCAGCTGCAGGTGCAGCACTGGCTCAACTCAGAAACGGGGTCAGAGTGCAGAGCGAAGTGCTGGCCTGGTGTCTTCACAAGATTTGTTTTTAAGACTGCAGTTTTTCACACCTCAATCCAGCCAGGCAGGCAGCAATGCCAAAAGATGGCTGTGCAAAGTCCTCCTGCCTGCTGTATGGAGGAACTGGGATTAACACAGCACAGGATAGCAAAATGCCCCAGAATCCTACAGGTAAAGGGTGAGAGATGAAGGTGATAACCCAGAAATGGTGGGTTTTGCCATCTTACCAATCTCAAGTCTAACTTTAAACCGTAGTCAAAAGATTAATGATAAAGCAAAAGCCTCTGCCAAAAAATATAGGCAGGATATTCCTGCCAGAATATATGTTAAAGAAAGACACACAATTATTTTTTAGAGTTGCTGGCACAGTGCTTTCAGGAAACCTTTCCCTTTAAACACTAAAATTAAACAAACACATGAAACGCAGGGAGAAATGTAATTACTTTATAGCTTGACTTTGGTCTATTGCCTCGGGTATCCAGTTCCTTTTCTTAGTGATGTGGAAACTCAAATTCTCCCCTAACAGTGTCATTAATTCCTTGGCCTGGAGAGCCCAGCTTTCTTGCTGCATTTTGCATCAGGAAATCCCAGCTGCCCGCACCTTGCTCTGAAAACGGCTCTGCAGGTGACAAAGGAGCTCCTACCCTGCTCCCAGCACAGGACGGGGGCAGGCGGGCTCCCCTATCCCCCCTGAAAGGAGAGGATTAAAACAACTAGGTTGCCAAAAAAACAATCAGAGACCCAAGCGAAGATCTAGCTTCTCTGACCTCCAGCCCTCCCAAAACTCCCCTCGCCTGCCAAAAAAAATGACAAGGGGTGTCTATTTCTGCTTGCCTTTTTCCTAAGAAAAACACCTCCCCCTCTCCCTCCTCATGTCCCCCCATGGCTCTTCCTCCCGCACACAGTTGGGGCTGGCTAAGGTTCATGTTAAATGAACACCCAGTCCTAAAACACACCCGGGACTGCGTCCAAAGGCTACCAGAGGCTGCCGAGAGACTCCCACTGGTGTGGGCGAGCTCATGTGCCCCCCACTGACCACTCGCCCTCAGGCCAAGAGCAGCTTTAATGCTCTGCAGAGAAAACAAACACGTCTGGGGGAGCACAGGGAGCCCCGAGGGAGCAGAGCATCTCTCCCGTGCTTACCTTCCCCCTGCCTTGCCTTGTGGGATGCTGAGGAAATCCTCCCCGCTCTCTGCCAGCCTGACCCGGCAGCCATCCTAGCTCCTTCCCTGTGCCCAGGCAGCTGCTCCTGAAAAAGGTTTTCTTGGGCACAGCACAGAACATCCCAGCTCTTTTCAGACTGAAATCGTTCGAGGCTGGTGCTGGAAGCAGCCCCGCAGCTGCCTGCCCTTTGCAAGCTGTCATGCAGTTCCGCAGGAACCCGGCCGGACTGTGTGAGTTTATATCCGCCCCTGTGACACACACACACACAGAATGTGCCTGGCATCTGAAGCAGCCGATGCTGGATTTATCCCTTCCCTTGTTGCCAGTGACTGACATAAGTGCTGGGAACTCTTGGTGGAAAACTGCTTATGAGCTTTGGGCCTGATCCAAACCCCACTGAAGACAAAGGAAAGACTTGTGATTGCTTTGGAGCTGGCTTTGGATCAGTCCCATTATCTCTGCCCCAAGAGCAGTGTACAAACAAAGCAGCACGGACTGGGGCACTGTAAGCCTGTGCCTGGGGGCCCATCTCCTCTGAGGAAAAGAGAAGAAGGAGGTGCATCTGAGCCTTCCTTAAAACATCCATCCAGGGCCCTCCCAGGACGAGACGAGCCTTGGGAACAGCACAAAATCACAACCTTCACTCTGGGTGGAGATGCCCTGCTTGGGAGCAGACATCCAAATTTCTCTGCTCAGGATTGGTATCAGCCATACAAAACATTCAGAGCCAGACCTACATCCAGACTTCAGTTGTGCAAATCATCCACCTCACAGGCTGAGTCTGCTTTCATCTGTCAAACACCATCAGTTTGCACGCTCCAACACTAAGCACATTCATGTGTCTCACAGGACACTAATGTCCCCATAAGTTCTTCCCATTCCACGAGAGACTGAAAGAGTAACACTCTCAGACTCCCTCCCACCTAAAAATCCACAAAAACATTTGTATTGTGAACAATTAAGAACCAATTAACATTTTGTTGGGGAAAGAGGAAGTTCTGCCTGCAGAACTGAAAAATGAGTTTACACTGCTTCATTCCACTTCTCCTGGCAGCATTATCTTTCTTTTCATTTACCAAAACAAAAAAACAAAAACAACAAAAAAAATTGTTAAGTCATGCTTTTCTATTTTAAGGGATTTGTTGTAACTATACAAGGCTTTTTTTTTACCACTGGGAGAATAAATGAGAACCATGAATCGCACCAAACTTACCTAAGAAAAGTGCAAAACAATTTTCTGTCCTGGGATTATAGAGGTAATGACTCATGATCATTTCTTGCTGAGTTTAGGCTGCACAACTTCTGTAGTATAAACTGATTTCCATTGGAGGTAAAGGGTTTTTTAACCAACACCTTTCCACTTGTGCTAGTTCTCAGTGTAGATACAGTTACTCTACAGTAAGACAGCTCTTCTTGGGAAACTGGCAAACAGCCTCCTTGTACCCAAGTTCAAAAACACATTTGAATTCCTGCATTTTAACAGACTACCATGTGTCAATGGAATGACAATAAACAGCAATGTGGGTGTCCTTTAAAGGAGAGGAGCACGAGCCAAAATGAGTTGCCCTCGGCTCTTTGTACAGAGGCTGGGGCTGTGATCTGGCTTGTGTCTGAGATGGGCTCAGACCCTGCAGCAGTTACCTGGCTCAGCAGCGGGTGGGAAGGTGTGACAATGCGCTGTCCTGCCGTAGAGCTCACCCCAAACAGTGCTAGCCTAAGGCTGGCACAGCTTATGCAGTGCTCAGATACCCCAATGAGGGTAGCTCTGGGGAGCAGGGCAGCCCCCACAACTTTCAAAGTCTGCTGACATTTTTGTGATGCCAAACTCTGAAAATCACAGCTGGTGTTGAGGGTCAGGTAACCCTGGGCTTGAAACACGCAACACTAAGTTATTTTTCAATCTTGGCTTGAACTGCAGCTTTGCAAAAGCCTGAGTCTCTAGGATTTCCCACCCCTCATCCAAAGAAGTGTAGAAGAGAAAGTGAGGATTTAAAGGGAAATAAGTTAAACCTCATAGCATGCAAAATGAATTCCCTAACCAGAAGGGTCTCGCCACATCCTCGGAATGGTGTGACAGCTTGAAAACATGCCTTGTTTCTAAGCTCATTTACTTGCTAGGAAAACTCAGCCACTAGTATATCTTAAAGTAATCCCTAGAAAAGCATCTGCAAACAGTTGCACTGAAATTTCAATTGCTGAGTGTAATTCACGGCAGAGCGAAACCCTGGAATCTCTGTGAGTACAGGGCACAAATAGCTCAAGGAGGTGTTTGGTACGAAGGAAGTGGTGAAGCTTCTTCCATTTCCCATGAATATCATATGCACTGCTTCAGCCATATGTTGTGTTGAATCTGCCACATTCTTCAGTGGTGGGCACAGATGTGGACAGATCTGACAGATCAGGGTCTTAGGGTCACACAGGAGTAAATTGGGGGCAGATGATTTGAGCGTCACAGCTTATTTTTAGAAAAAAAAAAGGGGGGGAAAGATTGCTAAGAATCATTTCTACCATGTGTCTGAACAAGAAACGCATTTATCTCACCTAGTAAAAACAAAGAAGAGTTTCTCTCAAATAAGGAGTTTGTTTTAAGAGGCTAACAAAGATTGTTTTATGCACTCTATAGATCACAGGTGCTGCAGAGAAACATAGACTTTGCCATGTATTTCCGTGCTTCATTAACATGTATTATTTTCAGACGGTCTCCAACAGTGTCCCAGCTTTACAGGCACAGAAGTGACTCCTTTGACAAATAAGCAAAGTTTCTTCTCAATTGCCTGGCTTACACTGTTCTCTGGTTATTCCTCTGATTAGTGCTATTTTGCTTACATGCGCACTGTGGGTGATAAAAGACATCAAGGAAATGGAAAACACTTTCCCAAGAATATAACCACTGCTAGGAGATGGAACAGAAAACAAGGAAAAGGGAAATCAATGCTTATTCAAGCCTCACAGGTCACCAAAATACAGCAAAAATGTAACAGATTCCTTCATGTCTATTATTTATGCTCATAAGAGCGTGTTACACACACACTTTCTGCCTCCTGCTGTACACAGTTTAAAAGCAGAGAGCGAGGATGAAGTCACATTTCTTCCTGAGTCCCACAAAATGCACTGCCCAACATTCATTTGTACGAGGTGAGGCTCTGTAAAGCTAAGGCAGAACTCAAACCACAACTGCGGTTGCTAAAGAAGGACAAGAAGAGTGTCTCGCAACACTGCCTGCCACAGGACAGGCCTTTCAAAGGCTGCTTTGAGAAGGAAACCAGAAGAAAACACTGGATTGCACTAGAATGGTGAGGACAAGGTGCTGATTGCAGGAGTGTCCCAGCCAACCCAGTCACATAAGTATTTGTGTTATGGCCATGCCCAGTCACTTGCTGTGGATTTTTCCAGGTCATCAGCTCAAATTACTAATAGCCAGCATGGGACATTTTAGTTGTATCAAGCAGACATTTACCCTGCTATGAACAAGTCAACCCATGCCCCAGATATGTTGGAAATTGCTCAGAGAACAATTTCTTTACTCCCCAAGCCCAGTGGTCTCCTGAGCCCAAGCAGGAATGGGGTGAAGTCAATCTGAAAGCAGAGTTGGAGCTTTTCCATTTCCTCTCACAAGTCACTGAGGAGTTGTAGGTGCAATTAGTCATATTTTTTTTCCTGTTTTCCCTGTGTGTTTGGCTAAGAAAAAATGGCCAGGATTGATAAAGCCTAAACTCTAGTGATTTTCCTGCACCTTGAGGTTTCACACAGGCTGCTTCTGTTTGTTCAGAAGAGTCACACCAGCTGGCAGAAGGATTCAGATGGGATTCAAGCTGTGTGAGACTGGGCCAAAACTGTGTTAAGCGTAGCTTAGTGATTAAATTGTTGGAATAGGGATCAGAAAGCCTGGTGTGTTAGGTAAATATGGACATTTCAGCTCAGCCATCCAAGCTCTGAGCAGGGATCATGTCACTGAAGTCATTTTGCTGGCTGAGATTCACAGTGCTGAGAAGGTCACAGGTGGAGAAAGTGGTATTTTGCTGGCCTAATGCTTTGGGGTCTTCATGAGCACACCAGAGCTGTGTTTTGCTCAAACACCTGGCACTGTGCATTGGAGCCCAGACAGGACTGCTAGAAGAAAACAGAAGTCAGACAAAAGATGGGATGCTACAAGAATTGAAGACACTTCAAGCTAAATTTTCATTTCTGTGGGATTTGTTTTTAGTTGGGTCAGTTTCCTCCCTGGATAACAGAAGATTCCATGTAAAAGGCAGAGGACTAGAGAATATATCCAGGGTGAGAAAAAAGAACCACCATTTTCAGAGGCAATATGAGTTTATTTCAGATAAACCCAGCTATTTTAATTGAATTTGTCCCTATAACCTGGTGATCCAGAGCAATTCCCTTCAGACAAACAAATAACCAGGCATTTCCCTCCAAGAGAGATGTTTACCCCATGCAGGGAGGGCAGAGACCAGGATAGTAGCCCATGAATCCCTACCACACCTTTCAGGGCAGAGTTGCTTCCCGGGAACAGAACTTCAAACCAAGCTAAGATTTGGGAGGAAGTTTGTTCTTTGTCGCTGGTTTTTCTCCCTGACTGCTGGTTTCAATCACTTCTGTCTTCGGTTGCTTTGTGGCTTATCAAATAAGCAAAGGTCCCCTAGAGAAACTCCTGTAACAATTTTTTATCCCTCCAATTGGAAAACAGGCTACCAGCCTTTAAATGCATCCCCTGCTGGCAGAGAAGAGAGGTAACATTTTACACAGCCTCACCTCCCCCATATGGTCGTACCTGGTCACTTCTGGACGTGGGCAAACAGCATCACATAAATGAAGGGTTTTGCAAGATTTTCTGGTCCTTGCCTCTGAGTGCAGGCAAACAGCACGTGATCTGACAAATCTATTTTCAGATCCTCCTATGGTTATAGAAGCCATAGTTCCGCTCACCTTCCTAACAGAAAGCTTTTCTCCCCTCCATCTCCTGTCATGATCCAAGCTCCCCATCCCCTCTGCTGTGCTGCCAAACTTCAGAGAGCAAGATTTCCTTGCCCAGTAGTATAACCTGCTACCTATACGCTGTTTTTTTTTTTTTTTTCTTTTCTTTTAAGATAGTAAGAGAGGAATAAAGAAGTAGGTGGGAAAGGGGACTAGAGAAATATAAACCATGGCAGGAAAGAAACACAGGACTTGCTTATGGGGGGCAACCAAGTGCCTTTCTCCTACAAATGACACCATCCCAAGGCTGTACTGGCACTCTTAACAGCTGGGGGTGGAAGAAGGGGTACTTCAACTCCCAACTCTGCCCCAAGCTTGCTCGCAGATCTTGAAAATAAGTGTCCATACTTCAGAATGCCTCAGTTTGGGTTAATCTGCTGCTTAAAAAAAAAAAAAAATCTGCTTCAGGATTGTTCAAAGATTAAATGAGCATTTGAAGAGCTCTAGTAGAAATGAGATGAAGGGCACTCTCAGAGAGACAAAGCATTATCATCATAAAGTGTAATCTTGATATTTTTTATGGGCAAGCGTAAGATTCCAGCAATAATCTTTAAAGCAACATCCATTATCTGGAAAATTAGCTTTCAGCTAATGGTCTGTTACAGGTCACACTTGGTAAAACTCCAAGCACATTTTTTTCCTTTTTCCCTTACAAGCACTTGGAAATCCTGTGACAGCTGCCTGAGGGGAACAGCAGAGCCTGGCTGGCCGATGGCACACAGTGACATGGAGAGATAAGGAGGCACATGGTCCCATCACACGCCAGGTGATCCTCCAGCCTGCACACCACAAACCCCTCAACAGGGCAGAAATCTCACCCAGTCACATCTCACCTGGCCTGCAGGGTTTGCTGGGGCCAGGGACTCTGTATTAGAACTCTGACTGGAGGTAAGAGTCAGTCTCAGACACCTTCTTAGCAGGATATTTGGGTGGCAAAAAGCAGGAGGGTGGTGTTGTGGTGTTCTCCTAAATAGAGTTCTTTCATTTGAGACTCCCTGAAGAACTGCAGGAGCCAAAGTGCCAAGAGTGGGGGATGAAACCTCACCTAGCTAGGCTGAGCCCCACAGCACCCTTGATGCATTTACTGCTTGTCTGTTCAGAGACTGTGCTCTCCTAGGTGAGGAACTCTGTGAAGACCACAAGAAGTTCAAATGGGAGTCGAAAGCACCAAATCTTCCTCCAGCCTCAGCAGTTCAGCACCCACCTCCCTCCCAGCTGATGAACCTTTGTGGGGAGCATCCCCTCTCCCAAAATCACCTGGAAATGCCCCATTTCACAGCATCTTGGGTCCAGGGAAGCCCATCCCTTGCTGTGGCCACCTTCTCTCACCTGATACACGGTGACTGGAAGGACCTTCCCCACATCCCACAAAGACAGCTGCGCTTTGTGCCCACCAAACACTGCCAAGGGACCACAAGCAGTGGCCTCCCCTAAGCATAAGTCAGGTGGTGGTCTCCCAGTGAGTCCTGGAGATCCATCTCTTCTTCTGGAAGAACAAAGAGCTAATTCAGTGACACCAGTGTGCAAAGCCAAGAAATCGCACTGGGGCTACTCAGAGAGAAGGGAGCCAAACTCAGCAGCAAATAAAAGGAGAAAAGAAGACCAAAGATGACTATTACTATTTAACAGCTTTGAGGCTGTGCCTTTACTGAGCAGAGGTAGCACCAGGCTGAGGAGTTCAAGGGCCCAGAGGGCTGAGCTGGCTGTGCTGGGGGACATGGCCATGCTCCTGCCAGGTTCTGCCATCATCCAGGGCTTCTTGCTGCCCTGGGAAACAGCCTGGCTGAAACAACTGGTTCATTTGTTGGGGTGTAGAGCAAGCCCTGATGTTTTGGTATTAATGGCTTTGAAATATCATTTCACAGCCAGCAACGTATGGCTAAAAGAACACAGTCCATGATGGGAAAGTGGGAACCTCCATGCCACAGCCACGCAGGTCTGGGTCTCAGTTGAAGAATCTTCCATGGTGAAAAATATGGATAAAAGGGAAAATGGGAGGAGTTTGGTTTGGGTTTTTTGCCTGAATTAAAAGAAATTTGTTCTTAGTTTTAATGAGTTTTGTCATTTTTTGCCATACTGGCCAAAATGTTATGTCATGATTCTAGAAACCAGCCATTTTAAGCTCTCGCTTGCCAAAAGCAAAGGAAGCAAAGGATGTTTTTACAGCTTTTTAAAACCAAAGCCTCATGGGGGAAAAATGAAATTTTTTAATACAATTTTCCTCCTGCTATTTACTTTGCTAAAAAATGACTTTCTACTGAGAAAGTGATTAAAATTAAAACCAATTGTTGAGTCACTCATCCAGAGATCTCATGAGTTTGCTGTAAACTCAGCAGACATAAAAAATCGCACTCATACTATGAGGGGTCTTTCCAATTTTCTGAAAGTTTATGGCACTGCAGCAGGGCTGACACTGTTTTTAAACAAGCTGCAACCAAATCCTGGGTTTGAAGCCAGCTGATAGACAATCCCAGAGGAAACAACACCACTTTTGTAAAGTGCTATTCTGCTTCCTCCCTCCAAGCTTGGATTTAATGATTTATTTACAATATGAAGAAGTGAAGTACTTTCATTAAGTACAAGGACAAGCAGAGCCCTGGCTGCTGTGTGAAGGCAACCTGGTTTCTTCCCAGCTCTTCCAAGGATTACTTGAGTGGACTGGTAGCAGCTTTGTCCCATAGCCCCAGGCTCTCTGCAGCAATGTCAGGGTGAAGATACCCATCCAAGCTCCTTGGGGAAATCCACACTCACTGTCCAGGTAGAACTGAAGGTCAGAAATTAATAATATTTTCCAAATTGTATCCCTTTTCCAGTTGCAGCATCTCCAAACCCACTGCCTCATAAAACTTTCAAACAGACTATGAACAAAAGGGAAACTGCAACATGACCTCTTATATGAAGTGGAGTAATTTGAATTCTGGTTGCAATTTAATGAAGTTTATACCATAGCTGCTGGCTGACTCTGGGAAAAGAAAATAGAGAGACACCCAGGACATTTCCATTTGGGTGAGACAGTTTGCTGCTTCATGCAAAACTTCTGAGCTTTGGGGACTCGATCTGAGGTGCTGATTGCCCAGGGAGAAGGGAGCTAAATAGCCAATGATCTTGATGTAAAGAATGACTAAGCAGGCTTCTGGCTGGAAAAAAAGACACCTAAGATGAAATATGAATTTTTTGTACAAAATCCTGGGCTGGGCAAGATGCAGCTGTTCACGATCTCTTCCAACTCCAGAATTTGAGTTCTTAGAGCAGGAACATCAAATTAAACTTTCAGAGGTTCAAAGGTGGCAGGTTAAAAGCAAACAAAAAGAAATAGGCTGGATGGTTCAAATGCACCTTGGACTTGAGCTGTGGCACTCTATCCCAGGATTTACCATTAACAGAAAATGGAGACCACCACAAGTTCAAGGAAAAAAATTTGAAGGAAAAAAAACTCTGAGATTTGTTAAAAGAGCTTAAACCACCTCTAATTCAGGAGGTTGTTGGGGGAATGCACAGTATTTGGAAGTGTCCTGCATGATTGCCCTGCACCTTTTCTCTTCTGTTTGTACCCACTTGCAGTCTCAGCCAGAGACAAGATTCTTTATTAGATGAACATTCAGAGTGTCCACCTCTAGGGATGAGATCAAAGTCCTGAGATGCTCTGTGGAGACAAGCCCAGGCCTCAGCTGCCTCCACGCCTGGAGATCCTCCCACCACCTCCAGAGAAACTGCCCAACTCCAAACAAAGGGCAATGGGAGTTAATGTGTTGAAGATGTAGAGCTGCCCCACGCCTTACTCTGACAGACATGGACCTGCACAGAGCCAGCCACCAGATTCCTGATGGCAGCTTCACAAACAACAAGCCATTTAAAATCAACCACACCAACTATTGAACTTTTCCTATAGTAGAAGTACTTTTTTAGGGGGAAAATGACAGCAAGAAAATAGCCTTGAGTATAAAGACACTCATCCCATAGGAACACTCTGTGCCAGAAAACTCTCTCCACATGCCTGCTTCTCCAGGGTCCTAGACTTCACTGAAAAACCATGCAGGACTACACTGGGGATCATGAGGATTAAGGTTTTCATGGCCTTTGTGTTCACGGCTTGGATGGAAAACCAGATGATATTAAAGCTTTGACTTGTTTCCAGTTTAGCTTCCTACTCCAGTCACAAACCAGGATTAGCAGCCTGAATATACAGGCACAATCCTCCAGAAACATCTCAGCTGCAGTTTTTAGCCACACATTATTATCCCATTGCTACTCAGCTCCAGGTCACAGTGCTTTCCTCAAGACCCCATTCTCCAAGCCACACAAAAGGCTCCCTAGAACTCAAAACTGCTCTGGGTACCTCAGATTTTGCCAGCACATGGGGAAAGGAGCAGCAGGTTATACATATAACACAGCTTCCAACAGGGCTTGGCCATGGAAGGTGTATAAAACAGTATTAGCAACAACGGGGTAGAAAGGAGCCATGTCAGTGTCACTGAGCACAATGAAAAGCGTAATTGGTTACAGCTGACAAACACAGAATTGCATTAAACAGAACATTCGATGCTGGGCCATGGTTTACATCAAATTGTCAATCTCAATATGGCAATCTCCTAAAAGGGCCACTTTTTTTTGTAAACCCTCAGGAAACATAGCAAATCATGGCAACATGTTTATAGTCTTCAAATGCCACACAAGGAGCCTGATATGCATCCTTTATGGTGGGGTACACTGGAGGGTGTTTTAGCACATCCATACTCATTTTCCAAATACATTTCACAGCTTTGTTAAGCCTTCATGAATCTCTCAAAGACCAGCTTCTGGGTGAAGCTGTGGAGTGGGCAATCCTCAAGGCCAAACTCACTCAATAAAAATGAGATCACTTGCCTTATCTCTGTGTTGTTTTCTATCTTCAAGTCTGGCAATGAAGGCTGGAAATAGCAGCAACAACACACAGATCTTTACAGCCTGCCCTGAACTTCGCCGTCTGCTGCTTCCATATCAACTGCCCATGGACTTTGGCACTAAACTTGACACCAGCAACCACTGTAGAAGGTCAATGATATTTATGTCCAAACAAAAGGTTTTTTCTGTGCTTATTCTGGCTGGAATTCAAGTTATTCCAAGATGGTTTGCGGTTCCTGCACCTATTTACACACCAGATCCCTTGGGGAAGGGACAGGTTTGCATGGTGCCTGTCACATCCAAGTCCTGATGTTACCTGAACACTGTGTGGCCTATTCCAAGACAGAGGGGCAGGAGGAGAGAGGGCTGGGTTAAACAGAGAAGGAGGCACCTTAGACACAGCAGAACCCTTCTGTGTTTGGGAAGATACACCAGGTCTTGCTGCACTTTCAGCAAACCCTGCCATGTTAGGATGTTCTGTGAGAGGCAGAGCCTGTGAAGTACATTGTCCTGAGATGTTTGTGCTTTAGATTATCCAGTGTTTAGTACTCAGGCTGAGCTCAAGCTAAAGGTCTTGCAGAAGATGTTAAAACTCTCTTTCCTTCACCCAGCTTCAGGTTTTCATGAATCTGGTAAGCAGGTATTTTTAAAGTATTTTTAAGACCTTCAGTCAGTTTTTCCACCAAATCAAACAGGTCAGTGGAAATGAGGACAAACAGACTACATACTGGAATGAGATAGACAAACTAAAAATTCACACAGTTTAATTTTCAAATTCAGAAGAATAGAATAACTTACAGCATTTTAAAAACGCAAAAAAGCTGCATAAAATGATTATCCCAATTACCTACTCTGTAGATGACCTGCTATGATATCAGCATATCTTCAAGGTTTCAAGATAAGGAAATACAACACAAGGAAGATCTTTACAGCAGGATGGCAGTACCCTGAGTTCATTCAAAGTCCTGGTTTACTACCATGAGTACTCAGATAGTCCTCCAGAAAATAGCTTTGAGATAACTTTACCAAAGAACAAACAAGAAGAAGAGTCAACAAAACTGTTCTCTAAGTTTTAAATACCAGGAGGGGAGGAAGCTTTATTGCTTTATGCTACTACATTACACAGATACAACAACAGTTGTCAACAATAATATTACCTGTGTTACAGCAGAGATCCCAACTGAGACTAAGGTCTCATTGTGCAGGACACTTGTAAAAAAACAACTAGAAATGCACTACAAGAAACCACCCTAAAGAAGCTCAACACTAAACAGACGAGAGGGAAAGAATAGGGAGAAGCAGCATGACCCTACTTTTACAGATGGGAAACTGAGGAAAGCCAAGGATGAGTGACTTGTCAGAGGCTGAAATTAAAAGTCTGTGGTAGAGCCATAACTGGGTCCAGATTTTCCAAGTCCTACTCTAATACCACCCAAATCCAGTGGAAGACTTCCCTTTAAACTAGTCTTAATTATGTTACAGTTGGATCTCACTTGTAATTGAACTGTAGAAATCAGAAGTGAGTACACATTTCTTTTTTTTTTAGGAGCACTCTTATTTAGTCCACAGCACATTTTGCTCAAGACTGTGAACTCTTCATTAAATGGGTCCATTGTGTCTAATTTTCTCTGCTTAATGTAGAGACTGCACTTTTAGCTGCTCTGCCAGGCACAAACTTGTTCCAGCAGAACTGGGTAGAACTTTATCCTAATGCTCCTTTACATGCTCAAGGCTAAAAAAGCTGCTCCCTCTGAAGCATCCACAGGAGATATGGGAACATTTAATACAACTTAATACACTCCCATCACATTGCTGTGAATGGGAAGCTCCTGAAGAAATGCCACAGCCCTGTAACACAACATGTTGGATGAACACTTAAACTTTTGTGGTTAACGAGAGTCAACACGATAATTCAGTGTTAGATGGAATTACCACAGTTGGATTACCCCTTTTTCAACTTCTCCTGTTCCTAAACCAGCTTAGTGGCCTTTATTCATAAAAGACACAGATCTACCCATTTCAAATTGCCCCTTCATGTAAATACTGTCAGGACAAATAAAATAATTACTGCCAAGACATCTGAAAATAATCAACACTCTGTGCTGCAAAGTAAGCAAAGTAAAGTCCATAACAAGATAGTAATTTGCACCTTTTTTTTTCAATTTGAGGAATAATTCACTTTTTTTGGTGCATAAGTTAAGCATGGAACATATTATTTAATCCTAATGCAAATCACACCAGCAGGAAATGTCGTAAAGAAAAAAGTAATCTTCTGAAGGAAAAATAAATTATCGACCACGTTAAGAAGGAAAGAAACATTCTCGAATAATTTCTTTCTTTGTTGGTATTGGCTGGCAGCATAATCCTTCCAAGTAAATTGTAATTTCCAAATTAGATTATACATTATGTCATATTAGTTTTATATTAGAAAAACAAACTGACTGAAAGGAAAAATGCCAAAGTCGACTTGCCTGGTAATGTAAAATTTTTGTGTTTCTGCTGTGAAATGCTAATGTTTCTTTTCTTTTTTTTGTTTTAAACAAGTTTTACAGCAAACATAAAACTTAAATTAAGGCAAGATATTTACTTTACTTGAACAAGCCCTGTTTGAAATATAAATAGGAAAAAAAAAACACCAAGCATTTTCAGGGCACCACATAACCATAGCAACAGTTATCTCTGTATATAAATACTGATACTGGCATGGAAACTTTTATGAGTTATATATCAGTCAAGAATATAAGCACCTATTGCACTCAAAAATAACTTATATAGAGAGAACATTAAACCTGCACAGGTCAAGTGATCTGAAGTCAGTAAATGGCGGAATTGAGAATGGTTGTATAACTTTTGCATTGCTCCTGTCTATATTATAAAAGTCTTTAAATACACCACACTCTATCCTGATTTTTCACATAATTCCTGCTTCAGTCACTGTCCAGAATGGATGGTGTTTGCTGGATACATGGTCTGGGACATCGTCCTGTGAGGAACAGCTGAGGGTACTGGGATTCTTTAATCTAATTTAGTGGGAGAAAAAAGCTGAGGGAAGATGCTTGGCTCAAGCGTCCTTTACAATGTGTCTCCCAAACTCTTCATCCCAGAGGGACTGCAATCCTGCTTTTCCTCCACTCGTCTTTCAGAAGATCTTAAAATGCTGCTGAGCAGAGATAACACTTTAGCTTGGACACATGTCAGATAGGGTGCAGAGGGATGGGATGACCTAGGAACAAGGCCATATGCCATCAGGGAAGAAAGCAAGGTAGGTACAGGACCATGTAGATGGAGACTGAAGATGTCCCAGCACACAGGACTTGCTGAAAGCAATCATTTGCAGAAGGTTTTGAAGACAACTAGCCAAGGGTAAACATGGAAACATGTTTATGTAATCTCCTCATGACCTGTTAAACTGTCCCAGAGCACTCTATTGTCACTACAATTTTGCAGTAGGTTTTGAAAAAAAAGTTATAAAAACAATTGATCCTGGCTGCTTCAGGAACTAAAAGATCACCAATCTGTTTCTACAAGGAGCAATGATCAGGAAAAGTCCCACCAAAACAGATCAGCTGATGAGTACAAAATGCTTTGGTATTAATTAAAGGTACTGGAAAGTTGAGCACATAAAGTGCATGTTCATACATACAAAGGGAAAATAACCTCTAATGGCAAAGAGGTGTGAGAAAGGAAGAGAGACCCATGCATCCTGGCCCAGCAGACTGACAGTGCCTACAGACCCTAACAGCAATAACTTTGAAATAGTGGATGTTCATCATCCTGAAATTACCTTTGCCACTAGATTTTTCCCAAATGACAAGACTACAAATAACTGACTTAACCCTCCGTGTGCCCAAAGGCATGGGATCATCTTAGATGTTAAAAGAAATATATATAGATATTTTAGACAAAAATATGGCCTCCAAAGACCATTTTGAACTCAAGTTTTTAATAAACCAAAACAGAGGTTTAAACATAAGTTCCCACTTCATGTCAGCAACAATCTCACTTTTCCAATAATATAATACCATAAACTACAAAAGGGTGGTTTTAACTCTAATATATTTTTATATCATCACAGCTACAGCAACAGTCCCATTATAAAACAGACAGACACACAGACATGTCTATTTCACTTCCTGCAGAGGTTATACTTAGAAGCTTTTTATAAGGAGCCAAGAGATTATTAATACGTATGGTAATGTGGTGATGAACACCAGTACCATGAGGCACAGACAATTACAGAGCCCTTAGAAAAGTCAGCTCTAAGCTGTGATTCTACACAGTTTCTTGGCCTCCCTAACAGTTTATGATTTTTTTTAAAACATCTATAAATCACTTAGTAATCCTTAGCAAACACTTCTAAGTGGAATTTTCATAAAAAGCAACATACAGGCATAATCTTGGGATTTTGTGAAAAACAAAATCATCAATGGTAGTGTAAAGCAAGCAAGGAGCCAAACTCCATGTTATATAGCTCCATTTTTGTATTTGATCACATTTGATCATGGGTGACCTGTAAGATAACTTTTTTCCCATTTTGGTCTTACTGCACTAAACCTCTAATGATTTACACAGCCCCATTGGTATCATTTGATCTGTTCTATATATTGTTTGCATTTAAATGTCTAGAAATGGCATAACCCCATGATAATTTCATGTTTCATGAATGGCCAGAGATAGATTTATTTCATCTAAATCTCACCAGGATTGACATACAGACTTTATAGAAGATTTTACAAGTTTTTTGGTGGAGGTCCGTTTTTCCCTGACTTTCCTCACCTCAAATTTGTACATCCACTTCACAGAACAAGGAAAAGACGCACTGGTTTTGTGTTTTGTTTCTTTCATAACATCTTAAAAGAGGAGCAGTTGATAAATGTGAAAATTTGCAAGGTGTTTTATTTCTTGACTCCTTACTCCACTGACCCACGGGACTTCCTCTGCCATGACATCAACTGATGCAAGAATCGCACTAGATATGAGAAAGGATGACATCTGATGGAAATTTTAAGTAACTCCTCCATGACAGATAAAATCCCTTCAGTCTTCTATAAAGCAATATTTATTGTATGTGAGCTTAAAATTTATTTCTCTCATGTCTTGATACAAAACTATCTGCTATGGATTTTTGAACTTTATCCCTATTATTGGTCTCAGTCAAAGAAAGCACTAAATGGGTCATGACCTGATGTGATGGATCTCACCAATCTGCCCTCTCTCACGCAAGAAATCAATATTTGGCTGTGGTGTGAAGTATCTTTCCATGTTTTCCCTCCCAGGCCTGACCTCGGATATCCCTTTCACCCATGACTTTCCCAGAGAGGCAATTGAAGTAAGGTACACATTCATCAAGACATATTTTTCATCTGTTTTTTTTTTTTCCCCTACCTTTTCAGATGGCGCTAACAGGGATTTTGCTGGAGGACCAAAATGCAAGTTGCAGTTCTAAACTCTACAGTCAGAGCACAGCCCTTCAGAAAACCTTTTGTGCACAAAATACAACCAACAGTAAAGAGGGGGAAAGAATAAAAGCAACAGTTCTGAAAACCAACGACTCTCACAATTAACTGGTGCACATAGAACAGCAGCTTCAAAAGAGTCAGAATCCCAGCCAGGAGAGACAAGGCACACATCCATGTACATATACATAGACAAAGGGTGCTGGAGACCACATCCAGAATGATATAATTGGTTTGCAGGCACACTTCAATCATTCCTTCATTTTATGGACTGCCATTATTTAGCTAAATAGAACCTCAAAGAAAGGAAGGCGGAAGTTAAACGAAGTAATCTCCCACCCGGCCCTGGTGTATTATACTGGCTTCCTTTATACTGACTCATTTGTACCTACAGAAACTGTTCTCAATGACATATGGACCAGGGATTATTATCAGTAAAGGACCTGACTTGACCATAGTCATCCATTACCATGAATGCTACTCAACAGCTTCTTCTATTAACAAATCAATTAAAAAAAATTAAAATTAAAAAAAAGAAACAAAAAAATTCCTTTTTTAACATAATATTTTTGCCATTGAACTCCACTGGAAATATATATATATACTGCAAACATCTGCTTTTGCACACTGCCTTTGCACACTGATTTCGGAGGAAGCCTGAAAGGTTGCCTTCAAGGATTTTACCTAGGGACATATTATTTAAATGAAGGTCTTTAATGCACCATGTCAGAAGGCCATCTTCATCTCTCTAATTCCAGGGAAGTGGAGGTGCTCCACTGCAAAGAATTTGGCTTCTTACATACATAAAATAAACAGTTGCAATGCCTGTGGGTCTCAAAAATAGTAGCAAGGGTTCTTTTTTTAATAATCCTCAGTCTACTGTTTCAATAGCTAGACTACACATTGCATCTCCCAGCACACATAATACAGCTGCTTTATGTTGGCCTTCTAGCTGTTCATTATTTTTGCTTTTATAACAAGAAATGTATGGAAAGAAATGACCTCTTCAAAGTGCCGATGTGTTTAAAGAAATAGCAAACAATCCCAAAGCCACAGAGATTCTTCTACTGGCACAAGAATGGTGGCCCATCATCATTTCATGCCCCAAATGAGATAACACTTTGAAACAACATTCATTAATGTTTGAAATCCCAATACAGAGCAATTTAATTCAAATGGCTTTGTTCTTTAGAAGAAACCCAAAGGGGAAGGCGGGAAGGCTAAAAAGATAGCTTAAGTCATAT
Organism: Phainopepla nitens; assembly: GCA_013400175.1. NCBI lineage: Eukaryota > Metazoa > Chordata > Aves > Passeriformes > Bombycillidae > Phainopepla > Phainopepla nitens. The sequence goes on along the minus strand of VXBQ01028278.1, from coordinate 101,207 downwards.
AAACTTTCACCAAGGAACAAATCAAAACATCTGAGGTTCATTCAATAGGGCTGACTGGCCTCAGCGAGAAGACAACAAACAAAGAAGCATTGTATTGTTCCGCGGAGTGAGGTTTTTCCAGGAACATCCCGTCAGATGCTTTCCAAGTGAACACCATGCAGCTGAGAGTAGGTGGATTTGAAACAGCACAAGATCAATAAAAATCCAGCTTTCCCTTTCACAAGAAGTCGACTGTTAAAACAGTAATGTACTTGTCCATAGCATGTAAAACAGAAAGGCCACACAGGGGTTGGGCGTTGGGTTACCGCTCAGTGTGTCTCAATAACACAGCACAGACATTCTGAACATCTTCCCTACCCCACCCTGGAACCTTCATGTGCCAAATAGTCCAAGTCTTTTAAGCAAATTAACTTCTGATAAAAGGCAGAAACCAACCACATTTTCTAAAGAAACAAACAATCCCATTTACTCCATTAAGTTTGTAGAGAACTTCTTAATACCACATTTTGTCACCCCATCATTCATTCAAAGGCTGAGATTCACGGAGATTGGAAGATATTGGTAACAAGGAGCATCATTGATGGTGCTCTGACTCACAAGAAAAGAAAGATGTAGGGAGGGCATCAGCATGAAACCAATCAGATTCTGGTGGGCTTAGATGTCTTTATTTATTATAATATTACAGACTTATTACAGACTGCTTTATTTTGTCATGTGACTTTTTCGTCAAAGTTGAGTGGAAAGAGACCTGAATAAAAACCCCTGATTCACTTGACTTTTACATGCATCCACATTTAGACCAACAACATGACAAGCACCCTCTAAGGTCTTGAATAGCTGCTGCATGAAGCATAATTCAATAGAAGCACTTCTCAAATTAGAAGATATGACTGAAATGGGAAGTGACAGAGATCAGTGGGATCCTGGCCACAATGAGTAGGGATGAGTTGGATAAGTTGTTTACTCTCCTTTCCAGCACATCCTGGGAAACAGCGGAGAAAACAACTAAGAGCAGACTGAGAAGAAATGAAAGCAAACAGCTCTTCCCAGAGCACTTGGTGAAGCTAAAGAATTCCTTGCATGAGATGCTGTGAAATGTATGTGGGTTCAAAAAGTGATCTGCCAAACTCCTCAGAGAAAAAAATCCCACTCCCTTAAATACAAAGCACAACGTTTGTCTGATGTATGTTTGAGCCCTAAAATGCTGAAGGTCAAAAGAGTGATACTGGAAAAAATGTCACCAGATGCTTGCCCTGTTGCTGTGGTTTTTCTTTGGAGATCCTGTTGACCACCACCAGTGTTTGAGTTACCACATTAGAGAGGCCTTTGGCACTACCTAGCACAGCCAACCTGAGCCAGCACAGCAACAGCCCGTGTGTGTCCCCAGCCTGCAGCGAACATGAGGTAATTTGGATTAATTTAACCCACCCAGAAGGAGGTTTGAGCTAAGCTGAATTGTTTCATGTTTACCAGTGGCCAGAGTACATCTGCACAAAGTTATCTCACAGGTGGTCACCAGGAGCCAAGGTTCTGCTGAGTCCTGGGGCAGGGACCACTGAATGTGTGTGACAGGGTTCACCTCAGCCCCACAGGACAAGTATTTTCTGTCTTTTTGAGCTTCCCACAGATCTCACTCAAGTGACAATGTTTCAGTCACAATCTGATCTTTGGGGTGCACCTTCCAGCCAAGAGATCACACAGCTAACCCAACCAATGCTGGGAAGGTTCTGATTGGTTCGTGTCTTGTCTACTGGTTTGGGAAGCAAAGACTTTCCCAGGGAGGTAAAAGCAGAAATCAATTGAAGCAATTCAGTTTTGCCTTGTTGGCTGGGCAAACCAATCAGCTTTCCAGGTTAATTTCCAGTTCAATATTTACCGATCCCAGCTCAGACACCAAGTTTACCAAGGCTAGTCTCGGGTTTCAAGATGAATGCTCAGCACTGCTGCAGCTTCTCAAAGGCAAATTGCTAGCCTAGCCTTCCAGGTTTGCCACATGAGTAAATGTTCTTGCTTTTGAGGGATTAATCAGAACTTCAGGGCAGCATTTTTTCTTACTCTGGTAGCACTGAGGCAAGGAATCCACACTGACGTCGATAGTCTCCCACAGGAATGCTGCTGTGGGAGCATCTGCAACTGATTAATAACTAGAAAAGGGCAAGACAAAAAGGTTCCAGTTGGTGATGAGGCTCCAATGGATGCTTCTGTGGTGTCAAGATGATATTCAGTCTTCACTCTTCAGTCAAAGAGTGAGCTCTTTGCATGCCTTTCCAGTACACGGACATGAAGAGCTGCCTGGAAGCATGAGTGGGAAAGATCAGCAACCCTGGGGAATGGAAAAGAAGTGACTGATCCTTCAGTATCAATAGCCAGGTCCGCAGGACCTTGTCTGCGAGTCGCATGGATATTCTTAATGGTAAGGGGAACCAGATGCTCATTAGTCAAAAATGTGGCTAATATTCAACCACCAGCACGCTGGTCTAGCTTTTAACCTGTGGGTCTGACAGCCTGCAGAATGGCAGTGGAACCCTCTAGCAGGGCTGTGTGGGAGTCAGGGATTTCAGCACAGATGGATTTGTGCAAATTTCTGGTTAGAATACTTGACTCCTGGGTTCTGCAGTTCAGGTTGGATCTGCACCTGGGGGGCAACAGAGCAGTTCATCTGGCGAACATGGAATCAGGTTGACTTCCACCAGAGGAGGTGGTGAGCGGTTGAAATAAAGCCAGCATTTAAAGCAATCAAAAACTTGAATTTCTCATGGAGGTGGATCCTCCAAGGCCTCTGTGGAGGGAATTCCCATTGACTTCAACACACAAGGAGAGCTTAGCAGAGCAGACCCCTGAACCTGGGTCAAAGTAATGAATGAAACCAAGTTCTGCTGCAAACGACATAAATCAGCCACATTCATTCCAAACCTGGCCCTGCAGCATGACCCTTAACCAACCTTTCAGTGAACCTGAGATATGGTTTTCAAATTTGTAATGAAACTTGAAACTAAGTGATTTTCACCTGGTTCTGGCTTTCACAGAAAACATTTCACAGCAAGCTTTATTCCCTAGGTGTGATCCCCTAATTTCTTTGTTAAATCCAACAGTTCTTTGAACTGACAGAACCAAAAAGCAACCTTGTGACAATTATCTGAAATGCATTAAAATTTGTGTAAGTATACAAGCTCCAAGTGGATGCCTTCCATACAGTTCCCCAAGGAATTTTCAAGACATGTCTTTTCAAAACCACATGCCTTAAAAAAAAAATTAAAATAATAACACTTGTGCTAGACTTTCATGTAAAAGTTTCTGCAACCAACAGCACCTCTACATTGTATCCTTGAGCAGGACACAGTAAGGGAAGAAAAAAGTAGTACAGGCATCAATCATCTTGAAAGCTAATCCCACTCGGACAGTGAAGGTCTGCAGAAAGGCTTTTGTAGAAACCCCCAAATCTGGGGTAAGCCTTGTGCCATTAATGTGGGAAGCTCTGTTTCAGGCTGTCTGTTAGCAAAGGCTCCCTAAATGTCCTTCCTGAAGAAGGACTGACAGGTCCTGCCCAGTTGAAGCCCTTTAACTGAGTGTATCTCTGAAGAGAAGACAAAACGGATCTGCATGATTTAACTTGCCACCCCTACCACAAGTGTTGACACTAAACACCTAAAAGAGTCAGGGGAGAGAGCACTGAACCAATGAACAACTCAACTGCAGAGGCAATATCTTGATTGAAAATGGAGACAATAAAACCCAGCAAAATTTATCCATCCTAAGAACGGTTCAACAGACCACTGATGCCCCACAGTCAATGCCCCCACAAGATTTCTAGTTCACATGTGGCACAGAGAGTACCAGACCATCACTGAGTATTTAAGCCAGCTCCTCAGAGATTAATTCCCAATTACACAAAACATGCAGGTGCCCCATCATCCCTCCAGACACTGTAGGGTAGGGGGGAACTGGTTGGACAAAGTCATTGCATTGCTGTTCTTACTCTCCACTACCAGATCAAACCCTGATGGTAGAGCACAAGTGTGAGGGAGGGGACTCAGAACTGTGTAACTTAACACCCATTTATAGCTCTGCTCCCCTCAAAAACATCACTGGGAAGAATCCCCTCTTTTGACTGGAAATGTAACATGCCATGCGGGAGCCATGTGGGGACAGTTACCAGCAAGGGAGCTCATCCTTTGGGGCCCAGCTGCATCCACAACCACCTAAAAAGGAAAGATGCTCCAGCATTCCCAGGGCTTTGCATCCCACTTGCTCTCCAGAGATTTGCTCAATGGACACGATCTGATCAACTACCCTTTGATCAGTGCACGTTTTCCCTCACGCTGGGTTTCTAGACAGGTAGCATTGCCCCACATTTGATAATACCCTTGTTATAAAGGACACAAACCCATAATTTACTCTGCAAAAAGCATAACGCTCACTGAAAATAGCCTAGGAAGGATATAGCGTCATACCTAACACTACATTAAGTGCAAACTGAGAACCTGATATATTTTAGGAAAATTCAGCACACTCTAGACTAATAAACATTTTACAATATTATTGCACATGTTCATTTCACTTTGTACAAATAATCATTCCCTTCACATCTAATAAGTCTGCTTGACACATTTGTGGCCTTATAAAAACACCTTCAAGGGTCTTGTTTTGAGGCATCCATCATTTATTTATACAAAGCTCAAAGACAATGACTAACAATTCTGACGGCATAAAAGCCTTCAGCTGTGATCTTTGTCTTGCTGTTTGTTATCTCAGAACTCTAAAATTATTTAAAGGAGATTTTATTTTAATAAATTAAAAAAAAAAAGCAACTTGCTTTTTTTACTCTGGCAGCAACATCAAATCAGTCAAGGTAAAGGAAAAGACCAGAGATATTTGCCTTTTTGTGTGTTTCCAGAGCTGGAAATAGAATGCAGTTTGGAGCCTTTATTTGCAGTTTGTGTTGTGTACACAATCACTGGAGATGTCAGAGGCTGGGAAAGCATGGACTGAAAATCATGCTTCCAGCCATCACCTGTGGCAATGTTTGGAGGTGACTTTACCCACTGTCCCAATACAGAGCTTAGAAATAAAAAATAGCAGATTCTGATAGAACTAGAAAAGTATCAAAATCCTAAGTGTAAATAGGCTCATGAATCTGGGTATCCCAAAGCTGGTGCACGTTTCTGATCTCACTTCCTGCTGCAATTTCACCTGCTTTTTCTTTCATCTACAAGCAAACTCCATCTGCCCATCCCTGCTGGGCCAGACCCTCAAGGAGCAAAAACAAGACCTCCATGGCACAGACCCATGAAATCACTCTGATTGAGGGTAACAGAGAAGCTTATCTGCAGTGGCAGTTGTTCCATGGTATGTTATGACACAACAGTCCTGCACCAGCAGGAGGGAACTGTCACTGACTTTTTTGTTGCAAGCCACTAAAATGAGAACGTTTCCATTAAACTCATGATAGCTGATCTATGCTCCAAAGTTAACCAAAAGCAGAACCTCCATTCCAGTTATGACCTCAGATACATGTAAATTCAAATGAGGTGCCAAGGAAATATGATAGAAGTAGGAGAATTATAAGCACTTATGTAACAATACAAGCATTCTGAAACTTGGTTTACTATTAAAATAGATGTATAATTGACTGCATTTTACTAGGCTCAGATTATGTTCAAAGCCCACTGAAGTAGATTTGCAGATTTATGGAAACACATGTTAACTAGTTGTACAAGAACAGGTTTTCCCCCAAAGCCAACTCTCCCTCATGCTTTGTTACCATTCCTTTTAATGTCACATAATGCCTGACAGCACAATATAAAAATTAAATGCTAGAAAATAAAACAGCTGCTGATTTTAGGAGAACTCTGAAAAAAGATTCATAGCCTCTGTTTAAGACACAGCAGTGGGGTCACACTGCTGTTAACTCAGCTTTCACTTTCTCCCAGGCCCAGACAATCTACTCAATTGCTCCAGGTACATCTCCAAGGGGTAAGGCAGTAAAACCCCCAAAACAGTTATTTGCTAGGAAGAAATTTCCCCTTATAAAAATATCCCTGAGGCCTTGGTCCTGTTCCCATCTACTTAGAGTATGTTGCCTTGAGGGAGGTTGGTCCATACTGGTACCATACTGGTCCATACTGGTACCAGCTGGGACTGCCCTGGAAGTGCAACAGACCCTCTCCAAGTGGTGCTGCACTGAAGATCTGAACCTTCAAAACCTCTGGCCTCATTTTTGCACTTGAAAAGATTTAAAAGGCCATTCTAGCAGATTATTATGGATCTGCCATTCTTAAGGATCTGCTCTCACTGTGTTTACTCAGCCTTCTTTTTTTGTGCTTGTACCCACTTTCATTTCTATTGGAAACTTACCAGAAAATGTACAAAACCTGTAAATCATACTAAAACCCATTAAAACTGAGATTAATTTCATCTTAAAGGTTAGCTCCATTTTCTAACCACTATTTCTGTCTGCAATCTGTCTTCATCAGACACTAATTAATAAGCAGACACAGCTTTGGAAAACTGCCTTTAATCTTAGGAAAGTGTAAATGCTCATGGTTACTAATGCAAAATCTCAGTACACAATTCATCAGGAGGAGATTGGAACATATAATTTTCCTTTATAACAGCTTACTGATTTAGAGGACTAAAAGCACAGGTGAAGCTGAAAAGAAATATTACTTTAGAAGTTTAAAGTATTTTGCTTTTTTTTTTTCCTCTCTGCAGTGCCAATGCAGTTGTGTTTTCCTAAGACATTTTCATTTTTTTCTCAGGCAAGAGGATTAGATCCTCCTGTGTTTTATACTAAGAACCCTTGCTTGAAGTCAAGGTTTGTTACTCCTGATTTAGAGTGGTGCAACTCATTTGGGGATTAACCCTGTCCAGAACTGTGTGCAGAAAGGGGGGAAGGGGAGGAGGGTCCTGTGACAACTAGGAGGTAAAATATTGCTCTTCAAATTATATTTTTAATGATCACTTCCTTTCATAATGATGCAAGATTATATATTGACTGTGAAGAGCTATTTATGTGCCATGACTAAGATACGTTTTCATCAAATATTTATTTCTCATGCCTAGAACTAATTTGTATTTGATTAAAGGTTTTCTACGCTTTTACAGGAAAAGACTTTTCACATTGGATTGCTTTTCTCAACAAAACAAAACAAAAAAGTTTGCAAGTCCTGCCAAAAGAGCGGTTTTAAATACATCTCTTTTTACTCTGTGCATCACAGTAGGGATTTCTTAATCAATACCATGCTGGCTAGCACAGATACACTGGCAGCTGGGCTAGACCACAGCAGCAAATGACTGATGGCGATTCCTCTTTGGAATTGCATCCTTTTGCTGGACCTGAAATTGCCATCTGTAGGGTACACCAAGATCTACAGATCCACAGAGTAAAAATGAGAAGATATTTTAGGACACAGTTCGCTATCGATAAGTGTGGGGGCGGGGGGAGTAGGGGACAGAACACCTATTTAATTCTTGAAGACTTCCAGTGATGACCACTCCATCTCCTCCCCAGCTATTCTGACAGGTACTAGTTGTACTCTGCTTCTAGCCTCTTTCCATGGTTTCTTCGGCAAACAAGCTGTGCTGGTTTTCCAAACCATATCTGATAGGCCGTGAACATTTTCTTTCTCCCTTTAAAATGACAAAACTTGGAGCAAAAAAGTGGCTTGTTGAAACCACATCTGCCTGCCCAGGCTGAGCAGAAAGCATCAGTACTCTCTTTTGCACAGAGCAAATTGCCAAACAATATCTCTGCAGTCAGTCTTAGGGGAGGCTGGGGTAAACCCAAAACACTCACACACTGCCCTCAGTACCTGACCAAGCACTTGGACTGAGAACCATCTGTTTTTCATCACTTTCCCCAAGAAACTGGGAAAAGTGGGAGTCATCTCCGGTGACTCCAGGGGTGTCTAATCCAAACTAGTCATTTGGGATCCCACAACAGCCAGGGGAGAAAAATACGTTCCTCAGAGCAACTTCAGAACTTAGGATAAGAAGGATCATCCTGTGGAGCTGCAGTCTTCCCCCACTGACCGTAGGGGAAATCTAAACTAGCCAAGGCCAGATGCCTCCAACAAACGTGTCCCTAAATGTATGCAAGGCCATTCCCACAGCAAACCCTCCTGTGCCTCACAATCTTCTTCACAATCTCCACAAAGACCAGAATGGTTTAGAAAATCAACACATCCAGGGCCATGATGTACCTGCAACCCAAAAGACATCACATAACAGTGGGTCCATGCCAAAAATCCAAGAAATGGGCAGGTCCCATCATTTTTCCACCTCTTGCTTTCCTTTATTTTTTCTTCCTCTTCTCATTGTCTCTATCATCACTCCTGCTCTCTGCTGAAGGAAAGCTGCAATATGTCAAGCACATGGGGAAGGATTTTCTGAAGCAGCATTAAAAAAAAAAAAAAAAAGAGGAAAAGCTCCTCTGAAAAACGTTTTAGTTATTAAGACACTTGGATTTTTCAGTACAAATAAATTTATTCGTGAGAGCACTTAAGACAAGTTCTAAGGTTAACAAACACTGCACTATGCAACTCACAGCTGTGACAAATATTTAAGAAATCTGATACAGCATGCCTAAAAATTATTCATTTGCAGGCCTCGTTGCTTTTGAAGATCAACTGTTTTATTTGTAATTTTTGACATTTTCCTTCTTTTCCTGTTTGGCCTGTGAATTTGAAAGGGTTGTAAACACGTACTCCAGCTCTCTGCCTGAGGCACTGGGCTGTTGTCAGCGTGCCAAAAAGAAAAGGAAGCTGATAGGTCCTTTGGTACATACCGATATGAAGGGCTTGTAAAGATAGTATTTGTTTGGTTTTTTTGATCTGACTTCGAATCTGGCTGTAGTACCTACCCTTCAGGGAAAAGCAACTTTTAAATAAATGCTTCAAGATTGTGCAAACATTTCAGTAGTTTCAGAGTCCTGGTGTTCTGGGTCAGGGAAGGAAGAAAATACATGTCAGTCAATAGAGATGGAAACGATAAAAAATGGTTAGAGCCACAGCCATAATTTTTTTCCTGGGCTGGGTGACGGGTTCTTTCGATGGCTGCATCACGTGCAGTTTCACTCATGTGCCTTTTGGCCAGCCTATAAAACATGCTGTGGATTTTATGCATGTGCACACACATACACTTGGAAACAGATTAAAAATACACAGCTCTTTCAAACTCATCACCCATCAATCCCACAATTTGCTAATGCTGCAGGACCAAGAAAAAATACAAACTTGCTAGTTTTTTTCTGTGTAGTCCTCTGAGAGCTCTGAAATGGTTATTTCCTTCAATTCCTTTGTTTTAGCTACATTTCTGCACTTTTTTTTAAAAATCCTTTATTTATTACCTGGTTCCTGAAGGTCCCAGCCCTTGTCACATGAGTTGCTGTACCAACACATAGATCCCAACAACTCCCAAACAGGAGCTCAGGGCTGTGGGAGCTGATCCTGCTGAACAAGCCCAAGACAGAGCCCACTTGCCTTGGAGAGCTCATAAGCTCGAGGGCCAAAGAGCAGGAGGAGAAGCAGAGACAGAAGGAAGTGAAATGGCTCATTCAAGGCCACAGAGAAAACCAGTGATAAATCTGGGAACAAGAGCCACATCTTCTGGGCCTTTATTACAACAGAATAAATCAGCCATTTCTCATTTGCCTCCTGTACTTTCCTGTTTCTCCCCAGCCATAACCTTTCTATCTTTCTGCAAATTGCAAGGTATTCTTACAGGGGGGGTGTATTTTTAAAGACGAAAGAATCTGCTTCTTATGCCATGGGTGGTTAGGGATGCTGGGAGAACAGAGCCCATATTTGGACACAAAGCAAGGAATCAGAGCTATTACACCTGGGGAAACACAGCTCCCAAAATACTCTATACCAGGCATCAATTCCTTGATTGCAAAATTTGATTTTGTTTTTCTTTGTGAATCTAAATTTTTTGCTGCTGATTTTTAATACTGAGAAATTGGAAGGGCTTTATCTGTTGGTTGGATTTGGTCTGTACTAGAAAACAGCCCTGGAGCTTACACATCTGGGTTAAAAGCATAGGAAACTGAGTTTTGATCAAAGTAGCAGGACAAGCTGAAGATCTGGGGCAAAGGGACTCATGATCAGCTTGAACCAAAACACACCCGGTCTCATGGTTTCACCTGGTGCTAAGTCCATCACATTAACAACATGCACTTTTCCCTAGGGAAAACCAGCCCTGTGAGTCCTGAGAAAATTCCATGACACAAGCACATCACAGGGGCTTCTGCCCCCAGAAAACTAGCAGTTGAGGAGAACCAGAATCTGCAGCAGTAAGACAGAGATTGGAGGTGGAATAGAGGTTAACCAAGAGGAAAAAGGAGGAGAAACAGAGATGCAACAGTTAATGATTTTTCAAAGGCCAGAGGAGATGCAGGATCAGGGTTTCCCAGGCCTAAGACCACAGATCTCCCTTCTCTCCCTTGGCAGAGGAAAACTGCCCTCTTCCCCCTTGTTGGCAGCTTCTGAGCGTGAAAACACTGGAGGCCAGGGCAAGGAGAGAGAGCAAGGGGAGGAAGGAGGACAGCTGATACATCCAGCACATCTTTCCCCGGCTGGGAAGCACTGGCTGCTGCCAAGGGGCCAGCACAGCCTCCAGGGACTCAACAGTCCTACAGCAAACTCAGGGGCACTGCCACCTACCAGCTGTAAAACCCACAACAGCCCAGGTTGTTACACTGCTGCCGGACCACCAGGCCAGCTCCAGGGTGTGTTTGAAGGGAATCTTTCCACGCAATAAAATCCTCAGGCCGTTATTCCTTGGATGCTTGGCAGAGCACTGCTGTCACGTTTTCATGGCAATAGCAGCCTGTGGGAGGTGAGATCCCAAGCGGAGACAGTTATGAGGCTGTTAGATATTTGTGGCACACGTTGGGTGGGGTTTTGTTATCCAGCGTCTAACAGGGCAGAGCGTCCTCTCCTCGGCCTGTAACTGCCCCACAGAAAGCACCGCTCTGCTCTCTCCCTGCCTTGCCTCCGCTGCCACACATCCGTCCCACCAGTGGCTGGGGTTTGGGGGAATTTGTCTCCAAATGTGAACCAGATTGGAAAACGGATTAGCAGGAATAAGATAAAGAATTAAACCCAATCAGCAGGCGACCACGCTTTTAAAAGGCACAGATGCACGCGATTAGCTTTGCCGCATGTGTTCCAGTCAGATCCAACATCAGAGATGGGCTTGGAGAAAACCTCAAATCCCCAAAGAGCTCGCCGGGGCCCAGGGACATGCCTTTGCACGGCAAGGGCTGGGCACATCCCCAGAACCATGCCTGGGAAGCACAGGCTCAGGCAGCCCTTTGGTTCCTCATGCCCCCAAATGCATCCCCTTTGTGCCCTCCACAGGGAGGGCACCCCCTCTGCTCACCCCAGCAGCAGGCAGGCATTTCCATGTCCCCAACATTGCCTGTGGGACACAGGCTGAAGAGGAGGCAGAGAAAAGTTAATTCCAGTCTCACAGTGCCTGAATAATTCCCAGACTCTGTTTGGGGAGGGACAGGGGGAGAGGGGCTGGAGAGGAGAAGCAGATTTTTTTTCTCCTCCCCACCCAGGTCACTGAGTCAGTCAGGGGTCAGGGAACAGGGGTGCTGGTCCAGCTCCACCCGCTCCCCAAGCAAGGCCAAGGAGGGTGAGAAAATTTGGGGAAGGGCTTCCCACCTCCAGCTGGAGGAGGTGATGACCGTTTCATCATATTGAGAAACACTCCAGTGTCTCCTGGCCTCACGCTTACTTAAGATCCATCTGAAAAGTAAATATTGCCAAGAGACAGAACAGCATCTGCACACTATCAAGTTTTCCTGGATCCCAGGCAGTTCTTGTGCTCAGGAGCTTCAGGGGGTGGTTTTCTATTGGGTTGACGGGGATGGGATGAGGGAGATAGGAAGAAAAGAGGGGGAGAAAGGGACTGAGTTCAGTGGAAGGAAAGATCTGATTTTTGGGAAGCCCTTTCTTGCTGGCAGAGGATCACCATCAAGTTCTTGTTGCTTTGACATTTGATACAGGTTCATGAGTTCAGCAGGAAAACATGAAACCAGAAAGGGCCAAATCCTGACCCCAAACAGGCAGGGAAAGCACTGGCCCAGCCCAGGGAGTACTGTAATTTTGCAGACAGACCACCCTATCGTTCCTAGAACAATAAAATAATCTTAATTCTATAGGACTAAATCCCAAACCCAGCATGGCTCTTTCCAATTGGTGACAGCAGAGTCAAGCTGTGTGGTTTGCAACCCCATCAGCCTGGGAGCTCTGAGCATTTTGCAAACATTAATTCAAAGGCAAAAGTCAGCTGTGAGAGAGGCGACATTTCTTTCACTGCTTCACAGCTGGGGAAGCAGAAGCAGAGGTCAGACATCAACCTGAGTTCCTGTGTGTTAAGCAGGCTTTCTGCTGCTTCTGGACCTCACCTAGGCAAAGCCAGGTTACAGCCTCCAGAGCTTCGCCCAAGTAATCGGGACAAATTCACAAGCAGCTGTGTGTGCTCAGCCTTTGTCCAGCCCTCTGCCCTGGCTGGGGTCAATAGCCACCTGTCTGAAAGGACAGTGTCAAAAGAAATGCCCTGGCAGTGGTGGGGGGGATGCCCTTTACTTGCAGGATGGTTTTCCCCAGCTCTGGAGTAGAACTTCAGCAAAGGAGGGTTTAATCCATTGCATTGGGTCACTAGGCAGCTCTGAACATTGAAGGGCAATATTGTGGTAAATTGCAGGACTTCATCTGGCAAAACTTGCCACAGCTTTGTCATGTTTAGTCAGGGGTTTATACTTCAGTCAGCTCCCTCAAAGGTTACAGGAGCTTCCTTCCGTGATGTCTGTGTAGCCTTATGTGCGCACGTGGGATCATCTTCAGCGGATTTCAGCCCAGTGGTTAATCTCAGACACACCTTTACCCATGGAGGAAGACCATTGAGGTTCATCATGCCTATTGTGGTGCCTTCTCCTCGTTTTAATCCCTAAAGTAAACAGATGGTATTGGGCATGTTTTAAGGAAACTGAGTCAGATGAGTGCATCCTGAATGTGCTCATCACTCCTCACCAAAAAAAGAGTGGTGCTGACTTCTTTTTCTTTTCTTTTTTTTTCCTCTGGCATAGAGATGAATCACACCTTAAGGTCCTGTAAGTTTTCAAAGAATATTCACCAAGCAAAGAAAGCCTCTGTGAGGCTAAGGCTCAGCCACCAGCAGGCACCTGAGATGCCTTTTGTGTTCTGGCCCTGGGGCACCAGTCTCCAGGAATTTAGGTCTCTGTTTTTGCTGCTCATGAAACAATTTTCTGGCACTGACAACTGGTATGCTGCAGCAACAGCAAGATCGCACATGGGGTGGTCCAAGGAGATAAGCAAGGCCAGTTTTGAAGGGAGAGAGAACACCAGTTGTAAAATAGGTTTGACTAGGGCGAAAAAAAAAACCCCACAGCAACTGCATTGTAGCTCTGAATATTCCCAGAGAACTTTACAAACATCTACTTTCCCTTCTGCAACAAGTTCCCCAGGTAATCAATCCTCTGAGAGCAGCAGGAATGCATCCTGCATTCATGATTTTGCTGCCTCTCCCTTTCACCCAGCCAACCCTCACTCCTGACGTGACAACCACAGAGCCCCAAGAACACAAGTGGTCTTGCCCAAACTCTGATTTGAGCGACAAGCCTGGGACCAACTGCCCCTTTCCTCCTCTCCACCCCACAGCCACCCTGAGCTCCCGAGCCACTCTCACCCCCAGTGAAAATACCCCACCTCCTGGAGCCCACGCAGCCACTCCAGCCCCAGTTGGTCAAATCCAAGAAAAAGATTTGTTTAAGCTTTTTCCAGCATACATTCCACTGCAGACATTGCTTTTAATAAAGGCTGCACCACAATCCTTTTCATAATGGCACAGAGCAATCTAGCAATATCCTCCTGCACTTAGAGGGTGGGTTAATGAAGGAATAGGTTAATTGAAATCGACTTCAGTATGGAGCACAAACGGTTGAGCTGAAACGTGGCATAAAATAGAAATGAAAAGAAAACCCAGCTTCTCAACCCAGCCTGTAGCTTTCTGGCCATACACGGAAAAGAATTATTATTTCTTCTTCGTCTTCTAATATGTTCAACAGTAAAACCACCAATAATATGAAAATAAATTACACCTGGGGCAACCTTATATTGCACTAACAGTCTGGCTCTGATTAGCCTTGCCTTTATCATGCATGCATCGTATTAGTCCGTTTCAAAGAATTTGTGGAGAAATTCATACTTCAACCTTAAAACAGAGAGCAAAAACACAGCTGAATTTAATTACCCGCTGACCGCATGCACTGGGTTAGGTAATAAAATATAGAAGCAGTAAGATATGTAATGCTTTATTAAGCTATCTCAGATACAAGAGCATGCTTGGCAATTATGCCTGAAGGCTACTGAAGGCTACTCAGAATCTCTCACGGACCACCCAAAGAGAGGAGCTAAACAGAACCTGGTCCTCACTGCACAGCAAAGACATCCATAAATAATACATCTATATGCAGGCAAAGTGTCTCCTTGCTCCTATCTGCCTTCAAGTCCATATGTTTATCAAACACACATTGCCCTGGCATCCATGAATTCTTCTCAGCCTTGCTCAAGATGTGTTTTTTTAACGCTTTCCCGGTGCACTCTTAAGCCCAGCTTAGGCCCCAAGTTTATGAACGTTTAAATAAAACAGCTAAAAATTAAATAAAGCCCAGAAATGACTGGATGGGAAAGAAAAAGCCAAGCCTGCCTCCCTTCCTTGTTCCTGAAAGGAAAGTATGGATGCAGTTAAAGTGGATGGGTGAGAAGGGAACCAGTCTGCAGAACCACTCCACAGATAAATAAAATATTTAGGAGAGGTGAGAAGGCAGGGAGGGAGGGGAGAGAGAAAATGCTATCCTAATTCCAAAATTAATGGCTGAAAGAAATCCAGCAAATATCCATGGTTTCAGGCAGTAATTTTTTAATTTAAAAAAGCAACCCTTTCTTTCTGTTTTATCCAAACTTATGTTGCCCATAACATGTAAACTTACCCTAATAGAACAAAACTGTACAATGAATAATGAAAAGTTGTGATAAACAGAGGAAAAAAAAGCCCATTGAAAGACACATTGCCAGGGAATTGTACTATAAACTGGATAACCCAAGTTTATAAAGAGATTCACATTTTCAGGCCCCCATCCAGGCAAGGGGCCCAGGTTCTGGGTTTCCAAGGGAAAAGACAGTTGTCTGTCTTCCTGCTCCTGCATCATTCCCATAACACAGAGTCACAGGGTGCCACCAAGAGCTCGTTACCCCAAATCTCAGCAAAACCTTGAAGGCTGGAGGCCAGACAGCAGCATCAGCACAGAGGCAGCGGAGCCAAGGGCAAGGTGAAAAAGGGATGAGATTTGCAGAGATCGAAGCAGATTCTCTGGCAGAGGGGGAGCCTGAATCAAAACCTCATGTCCAAACCTTCCTGGTGACCACCCCTTTTTCTCTTCTTCCATTTCCCTTCTCAGTTGTTGTTGGCTTAGACTACAGACAATTTAGGGTAGGAACACTTTTGCGTGTGGCTGTGCCATCCCTGGAGACACCACACTTGGTTGGAGTCTGCAGGCTGTATATAAATATAATCACTGCCATAAGAATCAAATTAGAGAGGGATCCAATATTCACATCTAGCCCCTCTTACTCGTAACCAGCTGAACCCAACTTGCAGATCCCAGAAAATTTCCACCCCTGGCAATCTTCTCCCCTCTGCTTGCCATGTAGGTCTGCTCTCCTCTTTTCCTGTGACGGGAAATCTGTTTCTTTGTGTACTTAGGTTTAGGGTTTAGTGGTTTTTTAATTTTTAATAGGAAAATGGGTCCAAAGCAAAATTTGAATCAAATCTCTCCAGAAAAAAAAAAAATAAATAAAAAGAGAGAAGAGGAAAAAAAAAGAAAAAAAAAGAAAGCAATAACCAAAGAAAGAAAAAGCAATCCCAAGTTTGGGTCACTTTTTCCTTTCTCACATGCCCTGGCATTTGTTCATGTGTTGCTCCTCTGCTTTTCAAGCTATGTGGCCAGGATCAGAGGCAGACTGTCTTAAACATATTGTGGAGTGAAAGGCTGCTCTGTACAGATTTCTGGCCACCATTCTCAATGCAAGATGAGTTGGAAATCTCCAAATAGAGCTAATTCTCAATGACTTCGACAGCAGTGTTGGAGGAGAAAGACAGAGCTCTAGAAAGTGGGCATACTCCTATCTCCAGGAGCTCATGAACATCCATGGTAAAGGGGAACTGAGCAGAAGCTCCATCACAATGACACCTCTCTGGCTGGATCAGTATTCACATGGATCACAATTTGCTCTGCAGTGCCTGTTAGCAAAGTTAACTGGTAAGTCTCCCAGTCCACATTTCCCACCACTGAGCCAGACAGACAGTGAGGGACCACTCGAATACCTTGCCTGCAGATGAGGATCCAGGGGTCTACATCACAAAACTTCCCTGTTCACACCGGAGTTTGGGAGTTTCCAAGTTGTATTTAACACAGGTATCCTGAAATCTGTCCCTAGTGCTTCAGAGCAGGGGGTTTGGAGATAAAAACCAGGACTTTGTGTGCCAGATCAGGAATTCTCGCAGACAACGTCTGCACTGAGCACCCTCGCAACAGGCAGCAGGGGAGCCCTGCTCATTCACATCCTCTTTATAAACAGTTGTTTATTTTATTATCTTTATTTGAAACAGATTATGCAGCAGAAGACTTCTGGAAAAATCTTTTCCATCTGACTACTATTTTTGGCAACATACGGTACAGGATAGAAATGCGCTTGCTCGTCTTTGTTTATTTGCCTTTATCCTTAAGGTTGCAGACAGGGAGAAAGATATATTGGAAGTAACTTCAGAGAAAGCCTGGGACTGTCAGTGTAATGACAACTAAGGTGCAAATCAAAAGTCTTTACATAGGGCCATCCGTGGACCACGCACACAAGACAGAATTAATCTGTGAGAATTCATTTTTGCCTCCATCCTAGGTCCTTTCTGAGCTTTCTGTAGGAAAAGAGGAGGAAAAACCCAACACCAAACCTGACAATCTCCATGACCAGAGCTGAAGGAGTGGCTGCTGCTGCAAGGAGCAGAAAACTGTGATACTCTGATGGGAACTAAAATGAAGGGTGACAGACATCTCAAGAACTGCTTCCCTGTGATATTCCTACACTACAAGGAGCCATCCTATTGAAGTAAAAGCATATCAACATTTTTTAAAGAAATTATCCACAACAGCTATAGAAAACAATTAAGATAATATTTAGGTGTAAGTGAAGTTAAAATCCCTGATTCATCTCGGATATAAGAAGTCAGTGAGCCACAAGGATGATGGGCACAGGAAATATGTATTTCAAAAGAAGCTGGAAAAGTTTAAGAATGACATAATAAAATTAGTTGTAATACCAAAATACAACTGTGCATTACTATGCATTTCTCTGCATATGCAAAAAAAACCCAAAAAAACCCACCTTAATAAAATTAAGGGTGGGGATTACTTCATTTGAATTGATCAATTATTTTTCTTAATGCCTCAAACACTGATAGTGGGTTAGCTACAGTTCACAGGTAATTTTCCCAGGCATATTCAATCTTTCCCTTTTGTACCTCCATTCAGCACAAAAATGAAGAAAATACACAAGAACAAAAAATATATCTTTAACAGAATTGGGAAAATATTGCTCACACTAGAAAATTTGCTTTGAGAGAGGGAAAAGGACTGAGTTTCTGTCAAAAACATTTATAGAAAGAAAACTCTAAAAACCTCAGGGTTCCCCTTCCCACGTTCAGCTTCTGAACCTGTCTCCATGATGTAGAATTTCTTTATGGAACATGAACACACGCATCCGTAAGCCGTCAGCAAGGCTTCCACAAAACCTGCAGTGCCCGTAACGTCTCTATAAAATTTTCACTTAAACATTACTCATTGATCTGCTTGTAAACTTCCCAAACAGCACGTCGCCTAATTAATCATTTTTATACTAGATGCAATTGTGAGTTTAAGCTGCAGAATGGTTTGCTGTGGCTAATCACATCCATGCACTGAGCAAAGATGGAGCTGTTTGACAATTGAATATGAAGGTTTAATTATTCTATTCAGAAACAAAGTTTTCATTAGAGAATCCCAGAGCAGCTGGTTACGGTAATGATGTCCCTAGTGGAATTACAAACAGGATGAAAAGGGTTGGACAATGTTATTTGACTTACAGCATCATGATGTTCATTTTGAAAGCCATGAAGAGTTGGACAAGATTCTTTAATTTTGTGTTGCTGGTGCCAAAACTCAGCTGGAGTGTGTTTTCACGACACTATCCACTTCCTATTGTTTTGCAAAACGCCTTTCCACCTTCTGAAAAGGGAAAACAATACACCTCAGAGTGAGGATTTTCTGCTAGGAGGAGCTACTGAGCTGAGCACAAACTAGATGTCCTCTGGATCCCCGTTTTCCATGACCGCACAGAAATACAGAGCACATCACTTGGCTTTCTCATCTCCAAACTCTTTTAGGGAGCAGAGGAAATAGGAGAAGGTACCAGTACCATTATCACTGCCTAATATGGCACATGTTCCCCTCGGTGCAACCTTACCCGTGTCATGCAAATGTGGATGTTAGCTGTTCAAAGACGTGGGTGCTGGGGCATGAGGAAGTCCTCGGTGTAAGTTGGACTGGCTCCAACCCCACATCACACACCGTCCTAATGATTTTATGTCTCATTGGGAGCGAGAGAAAGAGGAGGGGAACCAGTCCCAGTGCGAGGGAAGAACCCTCACTTTGCTCTGTTCCTTTGCTCTGCCAGGAAGAAGCTGGGATAGGAAGGAAAAGGAACCAAACAAAGCTCCCCGGACCATTACATTGAGATTCAGGACTCCCAGTGAGAGACCATGGCTTTCATGGCTTCCCAATACCATCCCAAGCACTCTTCACTCTATTAAATTCAGCTCAGCTTGTCCCAGTCTTTCCTTTTAAAGCAAAGGTGATAAAAAATGAAGTTCTAGACTTCTGTAATATATGTCCATCTTTCCAGAGGATGGGGGGGAGAAAAGAAACAAGGGATTAGTGCAACAACATAAAATGTCATGAGAGATCCTTTTTCCTGCAGAAAAAGCCTTTTTCTCTGTGTAGCTCTCTCAAGCCATACGTGCTAATATCCAGAATTAAGTCCTAAAATATAACATCTCTATTGAATTCTCTCCTTCCTTGTTGCCTTCCTTTCAGGATTTCCCTAAATAATTCCCATCCCAAATCTAAGCCCACCGTGAGAAGAAAAAAAAAAGTAAAAAGAAAAGAAGAAGAAAAAAAGAAGGGGTTAAAAACCGTCATGAAGACATATATCCTGCTGAGCCACCAGAGAAGCTCCAGGAACATCAAAAACAGAACCAACTCCAGTGAGTTCTGATGTGGTTTCAATTTTGGATTCTGTCATTGGGAAAGTAATCAGGTCAATCAGAAATGTGGTGGAAACCCAGCTGAGAACATGAATTACTGCACATTCTAGACCACCCAAGACCAGAAAGGGAAAAAAAAAAAACCCCAGCACTATATCTTAGTAATACTACAGCTTTTATCATTAGGATTAGAGTTGCAGTGAAACTAAGGAAACAATATAGATTTGTACATGCTTCCCACTGAAATCTTCATTTATTTTTTAGCTTGTGTGTCCTACTGCTGTATAAAGCTACTGAGAAAGTTCAGTTAGGGCTGAGGGCTGGGGGTCACATCCTCAACGGATGCAAATGTGGAACAGCTCCAGTGCTGGGAGGGTTCAGCCCTTTGTTGAATTAAATTCCAACTAGGGACTGAATATTTTTTTTCTCCCTCAGTTTACAGAAAAGTCTATTTGGGGCATTTGTGTAAGTGGATGTGATTTCTTTTAGAAGGATG
This sequence comes from Phainopepla nitens, assembly GCA_013400175.1. Lineage (NCBI taxonomy): Eukaryota > Metazoa > Chordata > Aves > Passeriformes > Bombycillidae > Phainopepla > Phainopepla nitens. The sequence continues at coordinate 81,325 of VXBQ01028278.1, read as the reverse complement.
TTTGGAAATGAGAAACTGAAGCACTGAAGAGGTCTCTCACAAGATTTGTTAGTGTCCCTTTTTTCCTCCGTAAGCAGCTGTGAAAATAGTCTAGCTGGAACAAACATGTGGATTAAAATGGAGATATTTCACAAGTGCAACCCTCCATAGCCAGGCTTCGCTCACCATTCCCTTGTCACAAGTCCCACTGAATTCCTAAGAGCATGACAGAGGAAAAGGGAATAAGTGAAAGACAAAATTCTTTCTAGACAACATGAAAGGCTTGGGTAGGGCCAACAAACATTCTCCACCACATGAAGATTTGTTGTAACCTCATAAAAAAACTGGATCACGCTTCAAGTGAGAAGAAACAGGAACGGTTCCTCTCTGCTGTAAAGGAGCCATCTGTGAAACTGGCCCAGTGAAGGCTAAAAATGTTGGAGAATAAGGAATGTGAGATGCCTGAAATGCCAGAGGTAAGTCAAAACCTGTGTCCCAGGGAGCCAGATTTCAGGCATTAACATCAGCCACAGAAGTGTGAGACTGTCACTTTCAATTTGGCCTCCACAAAGAGAAGCCAAGGTATGCAATGCAGACAGCAGAGAGCTACATGAGCCAAAACCTGAGTCCACATTTCACCCTCTTCAATTTAACCCAAAGAGAAACCAAAGACTTTTTTTGGTTTTTGGTGAAGGTGGTCAAGCACTGAAACAGGCTGACCAGAAAGGTCTGTCCCTGGAGATGCTCAACACCTGGGTGGGCAATGTCCTGGGCACTGACTTGATCTCCAGTGGGGCTCTTTGACATTGACTGTTACATGTGAAGGCTTTGCTTTGGTCCTGCCTCTGAAACAGGCTAAAGAGCTCCCTCCTCTTGAAGAAATGGGCAAGAATATTCTCTGAGGACATAAAATGACCAGCAAACTGCCTCCAGACTGCACGGACGAGTGAGGAAATGCAGACCCTCTGCCCCACAAAATTAGTAACACAGGACCTCAAACACTGCAGCCTCCAGCTAGATGCAACTTGCCGAGCTCCAAGGACTAGACTATGTGGAAAATTTCTTTTTTCTTTTTTTGTCTATCTGTTTTTAGACAGGAGCGTGGGGAACTGAGTAGCAGGGTCATGCTCTTTTCATCCTGTGGTCTGCCTCAATCTAAACACTGGCCACAGTGGAGTCCAAAGCACGTTCCACTGTGGTAATAAAAAGATTGTGGTCATTTCAAAGGCAATTAAGGGCTCATAATCGATTATGCTTTTACCACAGGCATCTTTGCCCTTGAAGCACACACCCAAGTAGAGAGGAATTGACGGACATTTTCATATGCTCTGCATGCCACTCTAGAGGTTTTTCTTTCTATTTCTGCCTAGTCAGATTCCAAAAATCTTCCAAAGCCAAAATGTTATAAAGTCAAAACCCTAAGAGGAGACTGCTTTTACTGTCTCATCACTGTCACAGAAAATGAGAGGGAGGAGGCTGCAGTGGTTCTAGTCACTCATAGCGGGGGTGTTCTCATTAGGAGAGGATTATGGCCCTGTGGTCCAGATCAGCCAATAAAGTTGGGGTTTGAATCCATGGACAGGGAAAATTCCATTAAGGCACATCATCCTTCTTTCACATGGGTGGTGAAAGGCAGTGTCAGAGGGCAGTGTGATGTCCTCACAGTCACTTCCAGGCAAATGGAACCATGTTCTGTCCATGCTTGGTGCTGAGGCAGCAATAGTGCACAGGACCTCCTTGTTCAGCCAGCTCCCTGTCTATAAAGCACCAAGTGAAAAGAAAATTTTAAAAATTTATGAAAAAATCCTACCAGCAGCCCAGTCCCTTGGCAGAGCGAGGATCCTTGTTTTTTCAACCACAATGTGGCAGGTAGCAAACAGATCTATACAGACACCTTGAAACCTCCTACCCCAGAAGCTAAGAGGCTTCTTGCTGAACAGGTAACATGAGCTATGAGAACCTGATGAAGAGCTCCACTGGTTTCCCTGATTGTTTTTGAATCCATGCTCCTCTGTCTGAACACTAATGAAAGTGGACAACAGATTATTTCTTGCCACAACAGCAACTTCAACATATTGGAATGTCTATATCATATCTCACCATTCTTTTTTTTTCTCTAAACTGGACAATCCATTTCCTCCCACCCTTCCAGGTTGCTGTCTAAAGTCTTTTCATGCAGCTGATTTGTCCTATCATACCTTGCCCTTGTCTTCACAAAAAAATCTTCCTTTCAGGTTGTACTTTGCCAAACTTGCTTATGCCTTAAAGATGGCCTCAGCAGCTCACCAGGGACAACTCCCAAACTAATAGGTATGTTGTCCTTCTAACATCCCAGGTGGTAAGGAAAGAATTACAGAGCAACAAGACCAGAACAGAGCCCTCAAGATCTCCCAGCCTGTAGTGTGAAAGCTTGACAATGAAATTATGATAACCAGTCCCTGAGTATTCTTTCGAACCAGAATGACAGTCATGTTAGAGAAGATTCACCTCAGCTCAGCTTCCCTAGCTCAGTTGCAAGCCAACAAATCTCCTATTTTCTTTCAAAACCTTTTGAAAATGATAGTCAATACAATTGTCTTAGCCTTAAATTACTCTATATACATACATACATTTATGTATCTAAATAAAATAATCAGAGAGGGAGCAAAAGTTTGCCAGCAGCCTGAGGCTTCCCTCTCTGACCAGACATATCCAGTTCATTTCCAGTAAAATTCCATGGAAGCCACTGGCATCCCACTGGGATGTGCTAGGCACATATTAACTTGCTAAAACAACACAAGAGATTTGCATGAGTTCTGCTGTAATCTATCACTTCTCACTTTTTTTTTTTTTTAATAGTCACTATGGTATCAAAGAAAAATACAACAGTATGGAAACTCAGGGTCACAGGCCAGCTTGGTCCTGCTCAGCATCCTCAACCTGCTGTGTTGGGTTGCCTTACACTCAGCTCATGTGGTTTGAAATTTCTTGGCCTAAAAAGACTGTAACACTGACCTTCAGGACTTCTCCTCTGTTGCCCTCCCATGGATTTGGGGTCTCACAGCCATGAGAATATTACAGCCAGTGTGATGCATTGCTTGACTCCCATAAGATAGAATACATCCATTCCCAGAGGCTCCAGACCAGCATCCAGGTGGGTGCTTTAAGAAGCAATTAAAGTTCTTAATTTGGATAAAGGATCACCAAAGCTTCAGAAAGCAAGTCATTAGCATACTTCCTGCAACAACCTTCAGCCTCCCTTTGGTTTTGTTTTGTCAGGAAGCAGCTCCAGCAAAGAAGATACACACAGTGAAAACAGATTGCTATGTTATTAACAGAAGAGCTTGGAAACAAGCCTGACTCAAAAATCCAGTTCTAGACACCCCCAAAATTTTTGTGAACCCCCCTGAGAGACTCACATCCAAGCTGCATGGCTCACAGTCCTTGCTTTTGACCTCTGCTCCCCCATGACGAGCAGCAGGCATCAGCAGAACATCGGCCAAGTGCGAAGTGGAGCTGGCTGCCCTCATGAAGTGCCTCTGCCTAGGACTCTGCCATCTCCTCCCACTCACTCATGCCCTCCATACTGCAGCCTCATCATCCCAGACCTCTAATCACTTCATGTACATGCTGTCCACAAATTAGGACACATCACAGTGTTATTTGGGGCACTGAACAAGATTACTGTGCAATTACACCAACGAGCCACCTTTATCTCCAGGCTTGAAATCATGCCTTTACTTAAAACACTTTAAATCAATAAAATTATACTGTAGCCATAGGCAGTACACACAGTTTTGCTTGCTGGAATGACCCCCATTATGTTCAATGGGAGATCTGTTTCTGCCTGATTCAAGCACAGCAAACAGACTTCAAGTAATGGCAAATGTCAAGTGGTTTTAGGAGGAAATAATTATAAATCATTCATGACACCCTGCTATGTCCTAGCTGTTGGTTGGCTTATTCCTCTTGATTAGTGCTAATTTGCATACAACCCAGACCAGTGCAGCAGTGACACAGGCTCCTCCAGAGAAAAACAGGTACCCTGAAACACAAAGGCAAATGGATGGACTGTGATGGGAGAGACACATAAATCGTGAATAACAGAGAAAGCACATAGGGAGTGATCTAACCATCTCTTCCTACTTAATAATCATCAAAGAGACCCAGCAGGAAGCAGAATAAAGAGAAAACAGACAAACATCCTTCTCCACGTGGTGCACAGGGAAGCTGTGCAGCTCCCTGTTGCCAGTGGCTGCACATACAGAAGGTTCCTAAGAGCTCTGAGTCCATCTCCAGGGCCAAGGTGTGACAACCCACCTCTGAGGGCAGCCAGGGCAGAAGACAGGGAGGGAGGGCTGGGCTTCTCTTTGTCCACAGCAGCAGAGAAAATGGATATACACAGATATTGTCCGCAGTCTGGCTTGAGGGTGATACTGATTCAGCACTATTCAGTAGCACCAGGAAGCAAGAAAATGGGCTCCTAAGTCTGGATGAGATGGAAAAAGCAAGGACCAGCCTCAAGGAGGTTGAGACTGACTGCAGGGCTGCCACAATGACGTCAGGCAGAGGACCTGCTCCTCAGGAGGTGGCCTGGAGCCCCAAAGTCACATGTATTACACAGGGCCAGTAATAGGGAGTGGGGCAGAAAGGACATTTCCAAAGCAGAGCATGGGGAATCCAACCCCATCTTGAGTAACTTAAACTCCCTCTGTAGCTTTATTATGCTATCCCAGGAGACAGGAAATTTTCAAGCAGCTCTGAGTCAATGGGGATTGTCTGACACAGTGACAGAGCCCTGATTTAACAGGGTGCTAATTAACTTCATGCATTTCAAGTCTGGCGAATGCAGAGCATCCCTGTTGAACCAGGGCCTACACGAAGCACTGAGATAGCTTAAGCCTGGAGAAGTAGGCTGGAAACATCTAACAAGAAGAGGATTTCCCATGATAAATCTGGTACTTCCTGCTTCTGGCTGTGCTGGGTTTACCACACAAATCGTCTTTCTCACAGTCCTTCGGCGCTGCTCGTTTCATTCTCAGCTGGGCTCCAGACGCACAGAGGTGCAAGGGAAGGAAAATAATGAGACAAAGTTGGGATAGGCAAACATTGTGATGCTGGAGGCTGTTCAAGGCTCTCAGACACTCTGGTGGGTTTACAAACTGGGATAAGATTGTGAACCACTTCTTTTTTTACAGTAATTTGAAATGCATGCTCTCCCTCGTGTGCCACCAAGGGTGGCTCAATTATTAAAGGCACAAACAATTTTTCTTTTTTTTTTTTTTTCTGGGAGGCTCAACTGTGCCCGGGAGAGTGAAGAAACCTGGACCACCTACCATAGGCTGAGTATGCACGTAGTCCATACCCTGTGTTGCCTTCCCATGTTAGAACTTGCACTCTGGTGCCCATCTGCCACTACAGCATCCCCATAATCACTCTATGCCAACATGTCTTGTTTTTCAAAACAGAGATGATCCTGGAGCTGTAGCACTCCAGGAAGTTACAATCTGGAAGTGATCTGGATTTTCCCAAAAGACTGGCATTTCACTTCAGGTCTCTTGTTCAGAATGACCACAGATCAAATTAGACCTTTGATCTAAGACTGAGCTTCATAGTACCACTAGCTGAAATTCATCTGCTGTTTATGCTGCTGCCTGCTCCAGAAGTTTTTTCTTTATCTTTCTGTACACCTGCATCCATAGGAATTTCCTTTCTTAAACCTGCATGAAGTTCACCTTTAATGATTCCTCTTCTTCCATTGTAATTCATCCAGTGTTTTTCAACAGCAGTGACTGTCCCTTTGACATTAATTTTCTTCATAAGCACGGCCTCTCTGCTTTCCCCATGGTTCAGTCCTCTGAGGTCTTTAAACATTACCTGTTCTCCAAAACCTGACTCATTGGTATCTTTGTCCAGCACCAAGATGTCAGTGCTCATTGCAACCATGTGTACAGAAGCTTAGTGGTGGGAGGTCTTAAAACAGCTATTTTGTTCCCTTTAGCACTTTATTAAGAACTTGGACTTCATCTCCTGTTCACACCACCTTAAGGCTGCTTTCAGACACATTGGGTTTCCAGGTCCCCTATCTCTAACAGCACAAGTTAAGATTGCTTTCAATTTTAATTTCTTTCCTTTAGATGGCTCCACCCCACTCTTAATGTGATTTGATCATGAGTTGCTTTTTTGGTTTTCAGGTTTCCTCTGAACACCTCTGCTGACCAGTTACTGATTAATTTAAGCCACTTTCACAATATACAGCTCGGAAAGTGAGACTAAGTACTTGGACATTCATTAGAAACAGAGAAGAGAATATATTAGCGTCCCCCTGACTGATGCTTATACCCTCACATCTGGCCATTAAGTGCCTCTATAAATCATTGTGGCATAAAAGGATGAGGAAAACTGTAGGGTTGCAGCAGGCAAACAGTGTCTCTGCTCCACTGAGAGTTTATCTCAAAGGAGTCCTGACAGCCAAGCCAGCATCAGCTTTGTTGACTTTCTGCTGGTCCAAACATTTCGTAGCCTTTTCCATGTCGCTTTCTCCATCTGCATCCCTTCAGATGACCCTTCTCTGCTGCTTCCCAAACCTGCAGTCTCAAACACTTCAGTTCTTCTGATACATCCATTTCCTGCAGCATTGCTCTGAAGAACATGAGGGAGAGAAACATGGGGCTGGATATCCCATCACAACCACCTCACAAAGTATTTCTGACCTCATCTGTGACGACATGACCTGAATGGAGCTCTAGCAGCTGTTTTGCCCAACACCACCAGACTATGGAGCAGGTTGAAATAAGAGATTGACTCCTGACCTCAACCTCCATATTTTGCAACCGCACGTTATGGCTATAAATTTGTTGCCACATAGATAGCTATAAAGTTAAACTGAAATACAACAAAAATTATTTCTCAGTTTTGGTCTTAATTCATACAGATTCAGGCCAAGTCATATAATTTAAAATAAGCATAAAGCTCTCTGCCTCAGCTTCTCTGCACACAAGTCTCTTCAATAATCCTTGGGTCAAAAATGAAAAACCTTTCTAATTTAATGAGCTTTCTTCTTTTAATTTGTGGAAAGCCCCATTTCTACTTGATCATTCTGCTATTTTCTCCTGTTCATCTTCACCAAATTGAAGCATTTGGAATTCTTCTCCAAGCAGCTGAACACTTCAATTGGCTGTGCTGTTGAATATTTCCCTTGCTGGGTCCCTCTTAGCACCCAAGAGCCATCAATGACCATAATTTCCTCATGGAGTCCTTCAACCCTGCCGTGGAAGTTCAGAAAGAGCATGATGAGCTTGGGGGTGAGCTGGCTGCCTGACCAGAGCTGCAGATCCTTGCAAATACAACCCCTGAGTCTTACATTAAGTCAGCAAGTAGAAACCCATGAGCAATTGAGAGCTCTTCGATGACAGCTGAGAATCTCTCTGCTGTCCCAGGAAGTCAGACAGCTAAATCAAGGCCATAAAATAAAGCCAAGAGCTGGCCTTAAGATAATAAAAACATAAAATAAAAATGAATTATATCAACTAATACAATAATATGAAGGTTTTATTGAAATAGCGACCTAAACTCGTCAGAAACAGCATGTCTGTTTTATTGCAGGACCACCAACCACAAAAGCACTTTTCCTTTCCACTTGTCCTATCCTGGATCTGTGTTTGCCCAACAGCTGCCTCTGCAATGGGCCCAAAACAGCCAGGACACAAATCATGGAAAGGAGTTCCTTACACCTGTGGCTGTCCCGGGACCTCAGACCAGCAACATTCAGTGCAGCCTAAAAAAGGCAAATCCAGAGCAGGAGAGAAAATTGGCCACAGGCAGAAAAGTGTTTGCCAAATGTCACTCAAGTGGCCTGGACAAAGAAAGAAGAGCCCCTGATTGCTCAGCCCCCTTTGCAGTCCAAAATCCAAGGGTTTCAGTAAGCTTCACATGGGCAGGTTTGCAATTCCTGTGGAGCTCAAGCACAGCAGTGCACAGGGAGTCCTGGGAGAAGTCACAGGCAAAATGATTTACTGGGCATCATTTCAGGATCAAATCTGTGTGAGATCAGGCAAATTTATGGAGAGTTTGTTCTGTCCCACTATAGGAGCAAAGAGACAGGGAGAAGGAAACTTGCCCACTCCTACTAATTAACCACAGTGCAAACTTCATAAACGTGCTCTGACCTCCGCCACAGCGCACACACTTGAGTCATTCCAATAAAACAGGAAATGACACTTTGCCACAACATTACTAAGTCCATATCCCATAAAACCATTCAGGGAAGAGGGGAGGGGGGAAAAAAAGAGAGAAAAGCAAGAATAAAGACAGCAATTATCTGTTATTAACCCAGTCCTCAGTGGTATCACATTGCTCCTAAAAATAATGATAGGGCAACAAAGCTTGTTTGCGTCTCCCATGTCCTTTGTGGGTTCCTCGTTATTCTAATGAGCTGCTGGAAAATGCACTTCAGTTACATCCCCACCGATTATCTCACTGATCACCCTGCTTTCATTTCCACCTGGCACCACGAGAGGTTTTACAATTAACACTTTGATCCTTTCTTTTTCTTTCCTTTTTCTTCTTTGGTTTTTTTTATTTCCCCCCCCCCCCCTTTGGGTTTTTTTTTTTTTTTTGGGGGTTTTTTTGTTTGTTTGTTTTTTCCCTCTCACCCAGGGACAAATGCAGACACACTCGCTTTGGGGAGGAGCTGAGAAATCTGGTGGATGAGGCCACCTCCATATTTTGTGCCAGACTGTGGGGTGACCAGGCTGGGCACGGCTGGCAGAGCCACCAAACATCCTGCCTTTGCTCGTGTGACTGCGCTCCCCTGCAGCTGGTGCCACAGAGAAACCAGAAACTGTTCAAGAATAGATCGGCATATAATGTCTGCCATGTGGGCTCGAGAGCAAAACAGGGAAGGCATGGAGGAAGGCAGCAGCACAGCCATTGCACGAGCAAGCAGGCTGTGGCTGGGTGGGTTTTTTCTGTCTCAGTGACTCACACCGCTCTTTGTAAGTCTGCCTTCTCTCATGTGGAGGGGGGGTGGGAAAAAAAGGAAAAATTTTATTTGTTTCAACAAGCTCTCCTTGCCACCTTTTATTCCACCCTCCAAAGTCATTATTCAAATTGTTTAAAGCTTCTAACAGCTGAGATGGAGCTGGAAGACAGCGAGGGTTCCAACCTCTGCTTCTCCCCTTCCTCTTCTCCTCCTGCTGCCTCTCTCTGTTCCCCTGGATGGGGAGGATGCATACCCAAGGCCATCCTTGCTTTGGCTGGAAATCTGGGCCGTGGTGAGGTACCATGAGTTAAATACTGCCTATTTAAAAGACAGGAATAACTAGAACTGCTGGGGAATGGAGCTGCATGGCACCCAGCGTGAAGGGGACCAGCAACAGAGGCACAGAGAGATGCACCTCTCCCTCCACCAGCTAAAGCCAAAGCAGGGAACTTACACCTTTCAAAGATTTGATATTAGTCTCTGCTGAAATTTAGACAATTAAATGCACTTTTTTTGTTCTTTCAGCAACAAAAAGTATTTTCTCATTATTGAATTGCCTTCTCTTCCACAGAAGTGCTATTTTGCCTTTTTTTTTTTAATTTCAAAAAAATTTGGAAAAGCATACAAAAATAGCTACAAAAATATTTTTCTCACTCCAAACCTCCAAGTTTTAGGATAATCGGGGGGTGGGGGGAGTAGGGAAAGAGGAAGGGAAAGGATACAGAAAGCAGATTTTTTAAAAAAACCAATCATTTAATCCATTCTGGAAAGAGCTTGAAAACAATTTCACCATTACAACTTTTTGTCAGGAAAGCAGATTTTCAGTTGTCTTGAATATTAGAACTTATCATAAAAATATCGAAAAAGGATATTCGTGCCAAAGCTAAGTCTTTTCTCTGCAAACTTGGTGATTTATAAGGAAATTTTACTAAACAGGGGGAAAACTAAAAGAAAACACTTCTGGAATGCCATTACGTGGTTTTGGTTCTTGTTTGTTTGTTTTCTTACAGTTACAATATTTGTTGTTTCAAACTAATAATGGATGTTACAAAAAAACAATGAACATCAAGATGAACTGCTTTAGGTTGTCTAAAGAAAATCTTAAGAGAGCTTTGAAAGTTTACTGTAATTGAAAAATCCACATTTTGGCTCTTTGAGGCCAATTTGTGATTTCAGAATCTTGATTCCTTAACATTTTACTAGGAAAATGCTGATTCTTACAACACTCATGTTTGAGCATAACTTTGCTGCAGTTGTATTTGAATGAGGGTATTTACAAGGGCAAACTCACGCTCACATTCGAGTGTTGACAGGATCAGGGCTTCTGGTAACTTGCTGACACTCAGTACAACCTATAATGCTGTACAATGCTCACTTTATGTACACCAGACTTTGACCTTATTCATCAAAATACCCCTCTGACTTTGTTCCAAGGGCTTTTATGTTCTCTGAAAACAATAAAAGTTCCCTTTTATGACATTACAGCTTTAATTTCAAAGTGTGATGAGTGAATGTGGTGTTGTTCTCCTTATTAAGGCACAATGAGCTCGGACGCCACGGCTCAAATTATTTTTACTTGGGCTTAACATAACCCTGATACAACAAGCAGCAGATTGGGGTCCAAAGTACAAATCCAGGGCACACACAGGCTCAGACCCCACCTCCCAAGGTGGGCAATGACTTTGACCTCTCCAGCCTCAGCCCACGGAGAGCGATTCTTACGCTGTGACAGCTCCTCCATGCACATGGAGCTGTTCCACCAGCCCTCAGATCCCACAGCCACGTGCATACAGGCATCTCCTACTCAGCCTCCTGTCCAACACGATTTTCTAGACCTCCAGGATGCAATGAAGCCTTTAAAGTACAATAGTCTTTAGTCTAGGCAGCACTGATACCAAAGTGTCTTTTGGAAGAGGTGATACTGATCCCTAAATTACTAGAGAAAGAAAGAGTGAAAAAGAGCCTGGGTCACCATTAAACTAACTCCTGGCTTCTTTCATTTTAGCATAGATTTGCTCACAGAGAATATTTATGTTTTTCCCTGAAAAAAGATGCTAATAAAAAAAATTGTCGTTATGAAAAAGCACTCATGTAAGAAGCTGCACAGATGCTCTGGCTCAAATTTTAAACACACCAACCTCCTCAGCACAAGTCTGAACAATGCTGAGTCAGTTCCAAGGCCAAAGCTGTGTTAGTAATGCCTTACTGGCACCGCTCTTGGACCCACCTTCCTCACAACCAGCAAAAGGGATGCTTCCGCTGGAATAATTTATACCAGTTTCCCCAAGGAAATCCCCTGTTACAGCAAAAGTGCTGTTTTGCCAGGATAAGCTATAACATTTATGCAGCATTTGCCAACACACATATATATATACATATATTTAAAATTTTTTATGAAAAGCCATTCCTCTCTGCAATGCTGTTCCACCAGAAATGATTCTTTGCACAGATTTGGCTGGGAGTGCCAAGTGCAGATACAAAAGGCATTATTATATGAGGCTGGGGACTGGCTCCAAGCTCAGCCAAAGTAATTGAAAATAGGAAATGCTGAAAATCTAACTCATGTACACAATCCAGGAAAATGTTGCAAATACTGCAAGCCATTTCTTTGAACAAGGGAAGTAACCCAGTCCTGAACTAGGCCCTTAACTGGTGTGACTGGCATAGCTCCACCAAACCAACCATGCTTTATTGGTGTGCACGCAGCCCTAAATTTTCCCATCTGGGGGTTTATTTTGGAGTTTGGACAGAGGCTACCTGCTATCTCTGGGAACTCCTGGAGTACATTCAGCTGCTATCAAAACAAAAAAAAGAAAGAAAATTAAAGAAAAATGAAAAGGAAATTCTAGCTCCTAGAACCTCATATATGATGAAATGGAACAAAAGAGAGAGGTACGACCCTGGAAAGGACATCTTTTTCCACGTGAGACTGACCTTTAGTCACTGTGAGCAAAGAAAAAAAAAGAACAAGAGAAAGAATGAGAGGGAAGGATGGAAGAGAGCAGTCAAGTGGAGGGGACAGATGGTGGAGAATTCAGAGAGAGGGAGGAAGTGGGGAAAAAACCCAAAGGGTAAAAAATCAAGGCAGATTAAGAAATAGGAATCAGAGGTAGAGGAGAGAGAAGAGGAGGGATGGGCAGTGATAAAGGGAACAGGGTTAAAATGAGCAAACAGAGAAGGCATAAAGAGAAGGGTTGGGGTTAAAGGAGCAATTGCCCTCTGGCAAACATACTGCAGTGTAAATGGAAACACATATGTCAACAAGGAGTGTCCTGAGATGGGCTGGAGAGGAAATAGCTTACGTGATATGAGCTTCTGCTGAGAACCACCTCAACCTTCTCCCCCCACTTACCCACCACCAAATCACTGCTTTCTGCAGATACTGACACTCCTTGGTACTGCAGGGCACTGCCTTCGGGTTCCCCAAACCCAGCCAGGACTGTGACTGTGCCCAGCACTGCTGCTGGTGAGGGTTAGCTCCCTGCTCTTCTCAGCTACAGCTGCTCCCTGACTTCACTCAGGTCAGTGAGAGCTTCATCACGGCTCCTCACAGTGTAAAAACATGTGACATTTTTACAGGTAGCTTTGCACACTCTTGAACCCAAAGAAGAGCTTCAGAAACAGCTGATAAGCACACATAAAAGTTTTCCAAGCAATTAAGGATGATCTCAGCACCAGAGCCAGTACTTAAGACCAGAATCCTTCATTTCACTACTTGGATTGCATTGGTCAGGATCTGATGCCTCAGAAGCATTTTCTCCTGGAAGCTAAATGCGCACAAACCATTTTTCCAATTCCACTCAGCTTTTTACGTGATCCAACCATCCACTTACACCTTCAGACATTTTCCAGAATCTTTCTGGCAATATTGCTCTTCCTCCTTTTTAGGAGGGAGCTTAGGCAGATGACAGTAAGACATCAATAAGAACCATGAACATTTTCCATAGACAAGGGAAAAATCCTATGATAAAGGAAAAGAATCCAGTGGAAGTGTTATCTGCAGAGTTACCATCACTGCTGCCCAGGCATTTGTGCTGCTCCTTACAGGTTTCTACACTTTCTTATGGTATCCCTACTTGTCATGCCATACATTAAGGAAGGTCTAAACCACAAGTGTTGCCTATTACACCAAAATCTCCAGACACACTGAGCGTGCACAACATGCTCTGCTTCCTTGCATCACTGGACCTAAACCGCCCAGGGCTTCGAAGCATCCTATGTGAAGAAACTTTTTCTCTGCTACAGATTCAGCCTATTTGCCTAATGGGCATTGTGTGTACTGGCTTCTTTGGCCAGTGGCATAGAGGGAAGTAAAATTACCTGGTATTTATGCTCAAATTCCCTTTTTTATGCCCAGTAGTATATAACAAGTTTTGAGTATGGCTCAAAAAAAGTGTGTCTGGGTCACTGCGTATTTATAGACATAAACAGCTAGTTATACATAACTGCAGTATTTTATACATATATTTTCCATTTATGTTTGTTCTATAAAGTATATATAAGATTGTAGTCTTATACATCTGTGGATGGTTTGATAGATAGATATCACAGAGTCCCAGAATGGGTAAGGCTGGAAGAGGCTGCAGTGAGCCGTCTGGTCCCTGTTTAAACAGGTTCATCCTAGAGCACCTTGCACAGAATGTCTATCTATAACTATATTTTTTAGGTTTTGGTGTAATTTTTTTGTAATTTTTACACAAATTTTTCCTGGTTGGACTTCCTAGACCTCAGGTTATCACTCTGCCTTTCAGCTTTAGATAGTTCTTTGGTAATACCTGATTGCAGTGCAGCTACTTCTGCTGCTGGCTCACAACAGCCCATGTGAACAGGAATTTCTATCCCAGCATTAGTACAGCCAGAAACAGGGCATTGCACCCCCTCAAAGACCCAGCAGGACTGCAGGATGAAACACTGGAACACTCAAGTCCTTTGGCTACTCCAAAGATACTCTGAGCACCACCAAGGAACTGACAGCAGATCTTTTAGCTGTAAACATTTACCGTGGAGAAGCTGACACATGGGACACAGCACTAAAGTCCTTACAAGACATGTTTAATACACAGCACATCATGTGTTGTCGAAGGCTGTTCAGCAGCCATTCATCTTCCTTCACTTGTGCTGTTGTGACTGCCCTCTGAAGTGTTAAGAAACACTTTTCAAATATCCTCCATCAACTTGTCAATACAGATCACTACACGTGTGACTAGGATCATTAATGACTCCATACAAAGACCTTTTGTCTATTAAAAAAGAATCCTTTAAGTATACAGAATCCAAATCTTTGCGTGAAGTTGTGCTTGAAGATGGCACAGAGATGAAGGGCTTCCTACAGCTATAAACCCAGAAGATAGATGTAAGTTCAATCACAGACACTGAATCTTTTTGACATTTAAACATTTCCACTCTGAAACACATGACAATCCTTCAAACAACCATGTTGTTCTGTTTTTATAAGGATACCAATTAGCCTGTGTTGTTTAGATTGGTAATACTTGCAATGTATAAACTTTCTTAGCACATGGCAAGTGAAAACAAATAACCTCCATCAGATATGCATTTTCCATGTCAAAAGGATGAAGGAAAATTAAGTGGCATTTCTGTAATAGACTGACTCTAGACTTTTTTTTCCCAGAATCTAGAGAAATATTCAAAGGCAGAAGCAGAAATTCACATACTGACCCAAAAATAATTCTGCAGAGAATACTTTCTCCTAGTGAGTTGCATTGCTGTAGCTATGACAGTCTGAAAATAGAGGGACGAGGTTTCTAAACAATAATCTTTTCCTGGATCAGCTGATACAGCTAAAGAAAACAAGCTTTGGGCACACAGAGTTTTCTAAATTCTGTTCACAGGAAGGGCGCCTTTCCTTGCACAGCCTGGATGCCAACGCTTGTACCTCTCCAATCACCAAAGTTTTCCAACAGTTTTCTCCTGCTTTTGTCCATGCTACCAACTACCCAAGCACTCCTAAGATGGTGGCCTAGGAGTTCAGGAGACCTGGAACCATCTCCCTTTTGTCACAAGCTGCTTGTAGGACTTTAGGAAAGCCACATGACATCTCTCCATCTCCACACCCATTTTCTCATAATGTGTAAAGCCGACTAATTGACCTCTTACCCCAGTGGGTAAGGGGGAACGGGGAGGCAGAAGTGCAAAAAATGCAGATAAGCCACACCAGTGCAGGTTGGTTTTATTTCAGGGAAAGACCAGCATCACTGGAGTTTTGAGGCAACAGATATATCAGAAACTTCGGTGAAAGAGGAGCTAAACAGCCACTGTATCACCAAGGAGTCTGACAGGCACCAGCAACCTACACAGGTGATTTTTAAATAGCCCATTTTCTGACCACAAGATGCTGGTCTCTTTTCCAAGAGAACAGTTGTTGTGCTAGAGAACAGTTTCAAAGACAGATGCAGGGAGTTGTTTGTTCAGCATTCTTAATCCAAACAAACAATTGCATACTCTTACCTTCAACGCAAGTCTCTCATCTTAAGGTTCTGGCCAAGAAAAATATTTTCCTAGCTAGTTTGTTATGAAAATGTTTGAATAAAAGAAACAACATCAATAACTTATGTAAAAACTTCAACCTCTAATCAGCTGAGCTTTAATAAGGTTTGAGATAACAGCACATGCATTTTGCCAAGAGTATAAAATAATCATAAAATATTATAATTGATGCAGTGTTCTGGTTTATTACATCTCAAACTAGATAGTTGAATACATGGAAGAAAACATTCTGGACCTCATGTTAGCATATTGTAATAATTAATGGCCATTATTTGGATTTGGAGAATTTCAGTGTGAGGTTTTGTTTGTTGGGGTTTTGGCGGGGGAGGGGATATATTATTTTTACAGCCTGTACAAATTGGGCCAAAGACTCAAACCTCTCTGAAATTAAATGAACTACTTATGACACAAAAGATTTGGCCCACAGAGTTTTGAAAACAGAGATGATAAAACTTCAGTGCTGCTCAAATTAAGCTCTCAAAATAGAGAGTAAGAAAAGGGGAGGGAAAAAAAGGCACCAAACTGCAAATAAACCCTTGACAATAAGTTACACCGAATTGTTTCCTTTTTGGAAGGTAGTGAGCTGCAAATAATTGCTAATAAAAGGTTCACTGTGTTTGGTGAATACAAATCTTTATTTAGTGGCTGCAGAGCAAGTCTTTTTCTTGCTCTCTTGACAGTTTAACTACACGCCAACAATATTTGCTTAAAGTCTTTGGCTCCATTAATCTCAAACCCTGCTACACAGATTGCCAAAGCTGATGACAAACCCCAGTTAGCATGGATCATCTACTTGCCCATGACAGTATTTTTCCCATGACATTAAAAGGATGTTTTTTCCCCCAAAGAGGGCACAAGTCTACTGAATCTCAAGAAGGTTTGAAAGGATAAGTCTATGGCTTAAGGTGACCAATAAAGATAGCTGGGGACGACACGAAAACAAGGAGGAGGAAGAATACCCTTGCACTCTAATTGGCTTTTTTGTTTGCTCACAGTTGCTTCTAATATGGACAAATCTCCATAAGAAAACACAAAATTAGCACCTGTTAGGGGAACTTAACCTTCAGGGAGAAAAGCAAACATCCTTGGGTTGTCAAGATTTTGAAACAAAGGTTACAAAAGAGGTGATTTTTTTCTGGATGGTTTTAACCCCTTCTTGCAACACAATGCAGCTCATTAACAGAGGTCTAGAACGGATTTTCAGCTACCCTTTCCTGAAATATGGTGCATGAATTAGTGCCATAAAACGTGAGACTAATTGACAATGTCATTACACCCTGAGCATCAGATGGGAAAAGCATGTGAACGTTAATCATGATCAAGGGAAACTGAGGCATGGTAAGAAAAATATTTGCTTATCCTCTGACTGACTGAATTAAGAAGCAGCATTCACCAGTTGTCTCTGAGTCATACAACTTAGAGACAACAGCTTGAAAGCACCACTCCTTTAACACTTTTTTTTTTTAAGTTGTCCGCACTAAAATGGCTGGTGGGAAGCAAATGGGGCTGGTCCATCAATGCTTGGGCAGGCAGAGTGAGGGAATAGGAGCAGAGAATTCTAAAAGATGCCTTGTCACTCAAAGTAACCCTGCCATTCAAATCCTTGCGTGAGCCAGGCAGGTTCTCCTGCAGAGGAGCTCACTTTCCTGGTCCCACCCCTTCACCTGTCAGCCTGGTCTGGAAGGTCCCACTTACCATGGATAGACATCCTTACATCCATTGTGGATTTACATGTGACTGTAACAGCTTCTGTTGCCCCTGAGCCAACAGGAGCCTTCCTCTGAGCTGTCGCAGACACCCAGACTCCCATGGAATAAATTCTCTTTTCTCCCTGCAAGCTGTGTTGGGAAGAGGGATGCAGGCATCAGCAATGCCTTTCCTCCAGCCCAGCCCTGCAACCACCTGGGAGCCGACTGCTCCTGTGCCGACAGGCTTCATAAAAAGGTGCGAGGATGCTTTGTGCCCACTCACTTTGAGCAGCACAGAGGTCAGCTGCCTTGCCAGACAGGAATAGCATCCAGCAGTGACTACTCACTCTCTTCTTACTCGAGAAAAAAACTTCTCAGAACCAGAAAATTTAAAGCAAACCTCGCAATGAAAAATCAGCTCTGTGTCATTTCTCCTGACTCATCAACAGGTGCTTTGGCCAAAACCACTGCTGTATTAACCTAGTAACCAAGGCACTTGCTGCAGAAGCCTGCTCCCACAGGCAGGTGCAAAAGTGCTGAATATGGAGGGAAATATAAAAGATCTAATGGAAAAGCTCAGAAGAAAAAAAAAAAAAAAAAAAAAGAAAACAAACCCAGAAGTACTTCCAAGTGAAATCCATGGTATTCAGCCACAGCTCTGGACAATACAAGCAGGGTATGTATTATTTATACCTGGCTAACAATAGCAGCACCTCCCTCACCCTGCCCTGGCTCATTCTTGTGGATAATGATTTGGTTAAGCTAAGAACTCCAGTGAAACTATTCATACAGAAAAGCATAAAACCTGCACAGAGCTCCACAGGACAGTGACCTCAGGGAGTAAATTGAACTAAAGTGATTGTAAATGAGCTAAAATCTTTCACTTAATACTGTCTCCTGTTACTCTCCAACAGAGGTACCAACCTTTCAGTGGAATCTTCCACTTCTCTGTCAAAACCACAAGCATCTCCCAATTTTTCTACACTTTAACCCCAGAGAGGTTCACACTGTAGCTAACAGCCTCCAAGAGGACTGTAATAAAAACAGAGTGAGTCTTTGTTCTGATTGCAGATTAAAGGGAACAATCTGCAGTACAAATGTAAAGTAGCTTTCCCATGTTTTTTCTTCCCCCCTTTCTGAATAATCAATATCTGCATGTGAAGGTTCAATGTCACCAAACATGAGGCTTGTGTACAAAAGCACAAGATCCTTGACTAAAGCACAGCATACTTAACAGCTCAAAAGCAATTGTTGTAAAACTTGATGGAATTGTGCCTGGCAATCATATTTTATTGTCATTTGTATAGGGAAGCTTCAGCATTTTTCTGGGGTGTTTTTTTTTTTGTTGTTTTGGTTTTTTTTTACCTTGGGGAAGTCATGCATGTTTGATGAAGAAATTCGATCTCAGGAGTTCATGGCCATATTTACTGTTTTCTCCAGAATGTACATATTTTATATAAAATACAACCCCAGGTGTTCAGAAGAGAAACACTTTCCATTTATTCAGGTAAGAATGTAGCCCAAGGTCATATAAAAGCCTGTCACTGAAGTTTGCACTGGCTGAGGTGCAATAAATAAAGGTCCAGTGTTGACACAGCATTGAATACTTTGGTGCTGTGTAGGAGCTTTCCCTGTAGAGAGGGCTTTCCTACCCAACTGGTACAGAGAAGGGTCAGTACCTGCTGCAGCACCACACACAAAAAGTTCCTGTTTGGGTGACATTCTCCAGCAGCAACAACCATCAAGGAAACACCTCCCCAGCCTGGGACACGTGCATTGCCCTGCCTGAGGCATAAACAAGGCTGTAGGGGAAGCTGGCTGAAGCTCTGCAGGCCAATGGAAAAAGGAGTCCTTGCAAAGCAGAATTTTGCTTTCCAGATGGACTCAAGCACATCTGGGGATGCAGCACCACTCAGCAGAGGGCTTTTTCCCGAGTCAATGTGACAGAAGTGACACCCTGAAAAGCAGGCTGCGCTCATCCTCTTGCCTCTGCTGAATGTGCTTATGAACATATGGCAATTTTAAAAAGCTGTTGGGTTGGTTTTTTTTCAATGCTGAGCTTCTTCTCTGGACACCAGCTGTTTATGCACATCAGAGTTGAAAAAATTATTTCTGGCATTGGGAGCAAAACCACACTCGTGTGTTTCTTTGCCTTAGGCAGAAGAACATATACACACAGGTGAGCAGCTAACGTAAACAAATGAAAATATCTGAAGTTGTGCCTCACGTGGAAAGCACGTCCATCTGCCAAGCAATGATTGCAAGCTGGGACTCCCACATCTCCAGGCTGTCCTTTATAGGCTCCTTTCTTCTCCCCAGAAATGATGTGGACCCAACACCACATCAGAAATCTCAGAACATCCTGCAGCCTGACAAGATAAGCGAATTTTTCCTCTCCAGTGCATACACCCTAATCAATAGGATCTATGTACACTATATGCATAGTGTGCATGTGTTCCATATACACATCCTGGGGGGCTCTCAAGACATCCGCTCCCTTTCTACATCAGTGTCCCTCTCTTACATCTCTCCTCATCCCCAAGCCCTCTCATGGTTAAAATAAATAAAAAAAAAACAAATTGAGAAATCCTAAATTTCTGCAGCTGCCCATGGGAATAGTGATCCCTCAAATCTAGTACTACATTCAGGTTGCTCCCATCCCCTGTGCCCCTGTGGCCTCTCCCAGAGTGGCAAATAACTCCCCAGCCTGGGAGGGCTCCAATGCAAAGCACAGAAGGGAGCATGTGCATGTGGACACACATACACACACATTTTTATATCTATATATGTGCACACATAAATACACAAAAATCCCCAAGACTTTGGGGAGAAGGAGGAAGAGGGAAATCCCTCCTTTCATCTGCATCTAAGTGGGAAGACCTGGTTTGCACTAGAAGTGAGATTTCAGAAACGTAAGGAATGAATGGCCTGCTTTGTCTCCACAGCTTTGATATATCAGTTCCTTCAGTGACAGACTTGTTAATCTTTCCAATGTTGCTTTTTCAAAAAAGACAAACACAGTGGATAAATGTGAAGGGCCAACCACATCCCCTCCCATAGGAAGTCTCGCCACATGGGCAATTCTTCCAAGTAAAGAAAACAGCCCACTTTATTTACAGGGTAAATCATTTTGACTTATCTTGCAGGGGTTTGCTCATAGCAAGCTGACAGTTTCCCCCTGTTGCACAGTAAATGGCTGACGGGGAAAATGTTTTCCTTCCCACCATGTAGAAACAACCAGCCAGAAGGGGAGGAGGGGTCGAGGACTTCATTTTTCTAATACTTCATTAATGTTCTCCTTGCTGACAATCACTGCAAAGGCCTGAACTCACCACTCCAGGCAGCTCGAGCAAGAAACCTGAATCTCTACAGGGATTTTGAGCTAAGTACATTGACTCAAGTTAGAACTTTTGGTCTTAAAGAGTAAGTTAACCATTAAAATGATTTTCAAGTAAGTACCATTACTGTAGGAAAAAGGAAAAAAAAACCTAAAGTTGCTTCTTTTTTCTTCTGTTTAAATCCTTGCTCAAAAAAACCCCAACATCTTTGTTACCTAAAATAACACAACAACAGGGGTAGAAACTTTTTAAAGGTATAATATTCCCAAGCAGATTATTAATGTCTTTTTCTTTCATAGACAAAAATATGTACTTTTTTTAAATTGTCGTCCACTGATCCATTCATTTGGGATATTTTTGATATGTACAACCTAAATACAAAACCAAATCTGGTTATAATGCAAATTGCTATTTTCTTACAGATGAAAGTTTTCAGCTCAGGGATGTGACAAGGCCAAATCTTTCATCTCTGGAAGTCAGTGTGATCTCAAGACATCACCTTAAAGAAGTCATCCAACTTCTCCAGCTCTGATCCAAGTTACAGCAGTTGCTACCCTGATTTTTTCAGTCCAGCCAACCCTACAAGCACATTTTCCTTGGCCCACCTCATATAAAAAACCACCAATGTTAAAAAGACTGAAAACCTGCTGGATTTCTTACAGTGTCAGGTGGGCACCAGGAGCAACTCCAAGGGACAATAGAAGTGGAGCGCATTTGCAGAAGGTGTGCTCATCATAAGAGGGAAGGAGGATGAGTTAGGCAGCTCAGAGCAATGCTTAGGTAGTCTGCTCTGGAAAGAGGAGAGCATTTCTCCCACCATGCTTTCACAGGATTTGTAAATGATCCCAATTCAGCTAAACTGGGATGAACTGCAAGTGCAGAAGTCAGCCTTGCCAATTTCAACAGGGATTGCAGCAGGATGCAGCTATCTGCTGAAGTGTTTTCCACAATAGAAAGCTAAATAAACTATTCAGGATGGCAGTCATCACTCAAATAACACGGAGAAATCCACCAAGACTGTTAAATGCACTACACACACACACACACACAAAGAGCAATAGCGGCATTTTGCAACCCTAATACAGCAGGTTAAGAGGTGTGCATGTTTCACGTCCCCAATAATATCTTATTTAGGAAAGACATCAATCAAGGCTAGACTTCAGGCAAAATCCATGTAATTGCAATGATTTATACCTTTTGACACTCTGGCCTGCTGACACTGGGAAGACAACATGCATCGGAGTGTGCTGCAAATATCCACTAACACATTTCTCTCTGTTTTGGGGGTTAGAAATATGAAAACATGTGTTCTGATTTATAAACTGCAGGTCAAACAGGCAGGTGTTAATGGCTTTTTCCCTGAGATTTTCAGCTCCAGCCAGACCTGTGTATGAGCAACCAATTAAGAAATAGAAAATAGCACAGCCATAATGGTGTTCCCATCATCTCATAGTAACCGAATAGCGCAGCAAAATTAGAAACACAGACCTTTCCACCAGAACTCAACCTCCAGGTAAGAAAACAACTCGGGATCCTGCACAAATCCAACAAATGCTTCTGCTTTGACCGTAAATGGCATGATTTAATGTAATAATAAATATTTTTAAGACCTTTCTAATTTAAATGGGTGAAAGTTGAAAGTTTGCACTAGTACAGTTAGTTGAATGATTAAAAGTAACTATAACCCTGCCGGTACTAATGAAGGCTGCACAAAGGTTCACATTGGTGCGTTTTTTTCCTTGATTTCTCTTCCCCCTCCTTTGTTCTAATATTCCCTTTGGGTCCCATCTGCACAGGTAAATTTACGATGTTGAGGATTATCCTGAAATATGGGCTCTATCTACAGTGGGCTAAAAGCCCAGGCAGGCAAATAAAAGCTGACCACAGGACCCGGTACAGCTCAGCTGTCCCCATGCTGATCATGGGCACTGTGACAGCCAAGCACACTGTGGGTTAGGACTTTGTCACTCCTTACTCTGCCAGTCTACAACAAAAGGGGCACTGCATGAGAAGGTCAGTCCAAGGCCAGGATTGATACTCTAATTTTCATCTGTGGTCCCATAAAACACAGCAACAACCGCTGTAGGTGCTTTCTTAGTCATAGACAGAAAGCATCAGTACCCTAGGTCAGCTCAATCTCCCCATTCCCTAGGGTCAGCTAATTTTGGAGGACTGAGTTGTTCTCTAGAGGGTTTTATCTCTTCTGCCTGGAGAGTAAACCCAGGCTATTCCAACTGAGATGCCATAGCAAAATGCCTACACTGGCAAAATTTAGGCTTGTGAGTCACGGTATGTGACACAAAATCCTTTGCCTGAAAGAGTAGGACTTCAGTCTTCTGCATTCAACACATCCACACTCCAGATGGGATCTACAAAGTCCCTGAGGTTACATGTCAGCCTGCAGCTGCTTCAGGACAGCATTGCTTCACAACACAAAGAAGACAGCCCCCGAAAAGGTGCAGAAGGACCACAGAAGCATGGATGTGTTTTCTGGAAAGGGTGAAAGAGGATGGCCTGGTCCCATTTCCCCCTTGCAGGAGCATTATGGCCAACAGCAGAGCAGGTGTTGAAAGTCTTCAGGTGTGGGGATCCTGCAGCCTTCCTGGTACCTGCTCCAGCACTGAACCACTTCCTGAATGAAGCATCTTGCCTTAACATGCAGCATTGCTAAAAAAAGGCCAATGCATCCAGATGTGCAAAATATATATGAGAATTTGAAAATTAGCCTAGCTTTTCTTTGCAACAGGTGGCTCACACCATATGAACACACAACTTTGATACTTACTGGTGTTTTGATTTTTTTTTTAAAGGCTGGTTGGTTTTTTGGTTTATACAGAAATACTACCCAAAGCTGTCTGAAAAAAGTCCATACGCCATTTTTCCTGTTTTAAAGACTATTTTCCCATCAGGTAACATAATTTATAATTAAGCCGAAGATTTGTGAAGATGACAAGTCAATATTTCCTTCAGACCACAGATTTGTTGAAAATTATTGTTTTAATGGGGATTCAAAGTGGGTTTGCGTCATTATATCAATATATAAATCAGCTACAAATTTAAAAAAAAAATTAACTGGCTACATAATTCCCAGCTAGTCTAGCTT
Organism: Phainopepla nitens; assembly: GCA_013400175.1. Taxonomy (NCBI): domain Eukaryota; kingdom Metazoa; phylum Chordata; class Aves; order Passeriformes; family Bombycillidae; genus Phainopepla; species Phainopepla nitens. The sequence continues at coordinate 57,748 of VXBQ01028278.1, read as the reverse complement.
TTAGCAACAGCAACGGAAGACCGTCATTTCCAATCCCAGGAAAACATAATATATGTGGTAGAAGCTGCAACCAAAGAAAGCTAAAGAACATCCTTTAAAAACATTCCAAACATCTTTCTTTTTCATGCCATGAGAGATGATTTTTTTTTCTATTTCTTGTTAGGCACTCTGCTATTTTGCTTATAATTCCTCAGGGGCTGGTGACCTCATGAAGAAAAACAACCAGGACAGAATTAGCCTTTATTTATGTATTAATAGTTTTACTTCCAGCAGTGGAAGATACAATTTTGAGTTAAAAATCATAATTTGTGAGTGTTTGGATAGCAGCACTCCTGCAAAGTTGTGGTAGCAGGAATTGCCGGGGAAGGCTGAATTGTGGTTGCCAATCTCTGCATTTATTAATGATTTGATTTGGAAATTAAGTGTCTGCTCCAAAACTGACGAAAGCCAGGAAGATCCTTTGCATTCCCTGGATTTTATGTCAAACCTTAAACATAGAGTAGAGTCATGGCACAGTGGGGGGCACTTCACAGGGAATGCAAGACTGTAAATCTCTTCCAACGAACACTCCCTCGGTAGCATTAGTAACGGGATGGTGCTGGAAAGTTTTGGGGAGAAGTGGGTGACAAAAGCTCCCCTCTCCACCACTGCCAGCCCCCCAGCCACAGTCAGTTTGGGAGGTGACTGATCCTTGTCCTCACCCTGCCCAGTGAGAGGTATGGTCCCTCTGCCTCCCTCCCTTCCCAAAACACCCTTGGTGGGGCAGCGAGCAGGAGCTCGCACCCCGAGGGCTGGCGAGGCAGTGAAAAACGATACCAACTGAATGGCAAAATCAATATTTGGTCAGGCTGAGCGGGGACTATCGATTCTTTTCTCATGATATCCATGTCTCCTGCACTTCCTGCTTCTCTGGGGCACTGGAAACTCAAGTCCCTCCTAGACCAAGGGTGGCCAGGCTTTGACTCTGTAACATCTGTACCTCACAAGAAGTTCACGTGTGGTCTCCCGGCCCGATGCTCGTCCACTTGAGTGGCAGGAGGGACATGCTGGCATGAGGGCTACTGGGCAAGCCAGGAGGAAGCAGGACAGCAGGAGATGCTGAGGGCAGTGACACTGGGTCAGTGCAGGGGAGTACCACATGAATATGCTGCCAGCTCCTACCTCGGTCCTCTCCCTCACAGCCATGTGGCTACATGACAGTTTTAACCTCTAAATTTTTATTCAACGCCTCACATCTGTTTTCTCTAGGCTTTCTTGCTCTCCCACTTTCTACCCAAAAGTCTTTTGTCCTGGGCAGAGGCAGCCATGAGGCCCACACAACTAGGAGATTGAGGAATGGTTGTCAATCCTCATATCAAGGCACGTGGACACAATGAAATCCCACGCCTGAAGACCCTTATCCTGCATCCAGATTTCCACATGCTGTAGGAACTGAGGGATGAATAGCAGCATTCATCATGGGGAAATGCAAGCACAGCCAAGACCTAAGCTTGTTCTCCTAAGAAACTTTCTCCCAGTTTCCCCACCACTGAGGCCCTTCTCACAGATAGCCATGGGCAATGGCCAACACCGGGGACAGGGAACCAAGAGGGAAATGAAGTGACACTGCTGTGCCACTAACCACCCTCAGGTTAGTATCTCAAAAAATGGCAGTTCTTTTCCAGAAACATTACTATTTAAAGATCCTTTGTCCTTGGAGAAAGCTGGGGTCTCTCTGAAAGTTACTTTAGATTGAGAAGTTTGCCAAACCACACACTGTGCTACTTGGTGTTTCCATTTATTGAGCTGCAATGGTTTTGAATGACTCTGGAAAGCACCCAGGGATACAAGAATGAGAAGAGCATAGGAAAGGTTTCCTTCTCTTTGGTAAAAACATTTTCCTCCCAGGTTTAAAAGCAATACTGCTCACAGCAGAGAGGCTGTTGTTAGCCATGGCTTAAAGAAACCTGCCAGGTGCCTTGAACCCCAGGGTGGAGAGTGACCAGTGAAGCTTTTGACTTCTTGCCTGGGCAAGAGGCCACTTTCTCTGGAGCAAGAATGAGGCGGTGAAACAACTCTCCATGAACACCTGTCCAACATCCATAAACTCAACCCATGCTGCTCAACAGCCATGCAGACGTATGACAACAGCCAAACAACACAGCACAGGTTGTCTGCTCCAGGGAGTACAGAGGAGGGATTCTCACATCACCAAGTTCACAAAGAGTTTGGTCCCAGAAGAAAGCCAAGTCCCCTCAGACATCTGCCTGTCTTACATGCTGAGTCCTGGTCTGGCTCAAACAGGGAATATGGAATCCTGCTCTTCCACACAGTCTAGGTACAAGCAGAAGCAGCCTGGCTGGAGCTGGATTTTGCCTCACACAGTCTCCAAGGGCATTCCCAGATTTTGTGGAGTCCTGGCCTCTTTCACTGTTCTGCCCTCAGCCACGATGGTCTGATGGAGGTGGAAAAAAACTGAACTCATTCCTGCTAAATCACAAGAGAAAAGTATTGGACAGCCAAGGACATCACATCAGCCAAAACTGCGCATCAAGGCAAATACAAGCCCAGCAACAAGAAACTCACCCAGGAAAAGCTCAGCCACTTTGGGACCAGGGTTAGGCACATTGCTGGGAGCACCAGGTGGTGGCACTCAGTTGCTGTGGTGCCAGGGACAACAGACAGACACAGCTCTGCCTCCCAAAGCCTGCCCACAAATGAAATCAGATGAGCAGGCACCTGAAAGAGGGCAGGGCAGCTCCCTACACAGCCCACAGGAACATAAACAAACCATGGCTGCAAGTGTCCTTTGCAGGTTGCATCTGGCAAAAATTGCCTTGCAAGGGCTTGGGAGAGTCCACAGAGAAAGCACTCAGCCCTCAAAAGATAAATATGCAACAGAACTGGCTAGGTGGTGGCTGCCCTTGCTAAACTTCATGGAAAAACACAACTTGTGCAAACCGAATTCCCTCGCTAACCTCTTCCCCTTGCTGAAATATTAAACAAAAATAACTTCTCTTTTTATCTTTGAGCCAGCAGGACAAATTCATCATTAAAGGAACTTCACTGAAGTCAACAGGGATATATCTGAGATGAAGAAATGAATTTGACCTATTGCTTTTTGTGTCCTTATGTTCTAATAACTAAATTGCACAGACTCCTAATCAACAGGATCAGAGAACCTGGCCAAAGCAGTTTGCTTTCTTCCCCCCAGCATCACTATCCGTACTTTCATATTGCTTTCTCTGTAAGTAACTTCTGAAAACAGGTATTTTCAGCCAATTAAATAACAATTTTTTTTCATGAGTATACTGTCAAAATCTTAACATAGAGTTTTCATGGAATATTTGCTCCTAACACAGAAAATAAGTAAACAAGAAATTTTCTATTTAAAATTCTACAAACTGCCACTAAAAAAATATTTTTTTGGGTGTTTCAAGCACACACATTTGTTAAAATTACTCCAGCCACAGGATGCCTAGTCTGATCCAAGGATCTCCCTGGAAGATGCATGGAATGAAGCAAAACAAAGCTGTGGCTACACAAGGAGATCCAAAACTCTGTGTCTCGGCATGCTGACAACTCTTTCCGTGGAGCTGGGGCACGCAATTCTTGCCAGGCAGAATACGAGGGATTCAGAGAAAGGAAGAATTGCAGGCAGAGAAGCAGGAAGATGATGAAATATAGAAGCTACCAAAGCCTGCGTTAGGCAGAAGATGCATTTTGTGTCTCGTGTTATATTGGCTGCCAGTCGATTTCAGCGCAGCCTGTATAAACACGTCATGCGTGCTCTGACAGGGAGTCGGGGTGAAGCAGGGTGTCAGGGTAAAACAGAGGATAATAAAATCACTTTAGATTTATTTCTCTAAATTGGAAACTTCATGCTTACACCTGACTAAATCATCAGCCTGAAACTCTAGCTCGACTCCCACAGAAAAAGTATGAAACCTTATCCCATCTTTGTTTAACAAAGGCCAATCAAGCTCGCCTAATGAATTCTGCAGATGTAGGCAACAGGACATGTTTGGCCATTTTAATTCTGCGGGGCTTCCTCAGACCTGTCTCTAACGTACCCATCTTACTCTTGAAGCAATTGAAGAGCTCTCAGCAGCTCAAAGCCAGGCTGCCCCACAGCAGCCCATGGGCAGAGTGGACCCAGAAGTGTTTTGCTGGACCTTAGCCATAGCATTTGTAAATTCTGATCAGTATTAAGGAGAGCATCACTGGTGGCTGGTGGCAGGGGCTGGAGGATAGCAGCACTCTCCCTGCTCCTCCCAGCTTGGCAAGAGCAGGGCATCAGCACCTCCACCTCCACTGCACCACCAGTGAATCTTCTTGCTCACAAAGTGCAAAAGACCTTAAAAAAAAAAAAGTCTAGCATAAGGAGCTGGTTAAAAAACAATAAATCAGTGGTGAAATGTGGATAACAACCTTCTCTGTAAAATCAACATGGATTGTGTTCCTGCAGAGAGCTGTCTGACAGGCCGGTTGAAGCCTGNTTTTTTTTTTTTTTTAACAAGCTGGAGGAGTATCTTGGATCAGGGGGAGGCAAGCAGGTCTCTTCCTTTTGTACGTGGTTCTGCTGTGTTAGAAAATCAATAAGCAAGGTCTTGACCTCAGCATAACTTCAGACATCACTCATGACTCCTTTGAATCTCTTCCCCCACAAAAACCCAATTTTCTTTTTAATCGTGCACACCAGAGGGAGTGTTGGCAGGGAGGGGATATCTTGCCTCAAGATGTGGGGAAAACCCGTTTGCACCCATCTTTCCTGACAGATAGAAATCAAATTAGAAGAGGAACGCACCCAGGGAGGGCAAGGGGAGTGGGGTTAGCTGAGGTAGAGCACAACCCAGCAGGAAATGCCAAAAAAGAAACCATATGGAGCGTGGAGGTGCTATGGATTAATATGAGAATTCCCACTTTTTTTTTTTTTCCCCAGAGGGAAGGGAATGAAAACTAAAATGCATATTATTTTTCTCCCTTCTTGTTTTAGCCCTGGGCTATTTTCTGTTAAATCTCCTTTTTAAAAGATAAAACAAAACAAAACAAGATTTGCCACACATTTTCCCTCCAGCCGAGTCCTCAGGCTGGCTAAATTGGGTGATTAAAATATAGGAAGGCCTCCAGATTCCCCTCAGGACTGTTTTTAATATCTGTAAAACTGCCACTTTGTCTTGCCAAGGTAAACACCATCGCATGCAGTTCAAAGGTGAGCAAGCCTAAATGTTTCCCTTCGCCTGAAAGGAATCTGCCTTGGGACCCCGCGGGCCGTGCTGGAGGGGACGCGGCCAGGCCCGGACCACGGCGTGGTGGCCGGAGAGGCATCTGTGTACACAACGCTAACTTCTCCCACACAAATACTAAAAATTTCTCATTAAAAATTATTGCTGTGTCAACATGTGAGGCCGCTCAGCCCCCAAATCTGGAAAAGACGTTCTGTTTTTTTCTTGCCTGTGCTGGGAAAGTGGCGGCAACAGTGGCAAAGTTGGGGGGGAGAGAGATGGGCTGTGAGACTGGAGTCATCTGCTGCTGACTTTGGATCTCTTCTTTCTCCCTTGTCACTCAAGCTGGGACTTCCAACTGTTCCGCTTCATCTATTTTAGTTACTTGCTACCCAGGTTTCCCCCGCCCCCCCCTCATTTGCTCCCTATCGCAGAGCTTTATATTTCCCTCACATGGCTGGGCTGGCTGCTTGGTGTTACTTTAAATGGAAATGCAATTTTAAGCCATCTCCTTTGTCGTGGCGGCTGCAGTGCCTTCAGAGCAAAAGGTTTGCTGTTATCTCAACCCATCTACACAGATGCAGCTGTAAATCTGAACGTGCCCTACCCATGCATGATCCCTTTCATGGGTGGCCAGGAATTCACAGCAAAACAGCACAAGGACCAAATATTTGATCCAGTGAGACAAAATTCGTAAAGCCCCATCAATTCAAACTCTTAATTCTGCCTTATGACACTGGGCATTTTGCCCCAACACACCAAAATAAACACGTTAAAATATGCTCTGTTATCAAGCGAGGTGAGGGGAAGTCACCCCAGGGAATGAAAATATGGGATGGGGTGGGGTGGAGAAGGGAGGGCAGGGAGCCAGTTGTGTACTGTAAAACCAAGCAGCCACCTCTGCAAAGCATCCGTCTCCAGGGAGGGCTGGTGGTGGGCGGGTGGCCAGCACACCCCAGCCCTCCAAGGGCTCCTGAATCCCTGCTCTCCATGGCACGATGCACACGGGTTTGCGCCGAGACGACATGAAATACAGCGAGGCGTAATTAACCTGATGTAATGCTATATATCAATAAGTTAAAAAACCAACAACTTGCTTTGAGGTCAGGCACCCACACACACAACTCAAACAGTGGAGACCTAATCCAAATTTATTGGAGTTTGTAACAGCTGGACTTATGCCTCTAATACCTTTTAAGTGCCTCTTTTAACAGTGAGCCGAGTGTGTCCTTCATTAAGGTGGAGTTGAAAGTATGTTAAGTTCATAAGCATGAAAATAGCCATTTAGTTCTCTCAGAGATTAATTCTGCCTTCAGTTTGCTCTCACTGAACCCCATTAATGTCTGGGATTTGGTGTTTAGTGTCCCATTTGCATAATCTCTGTTTATTACAGGGCCTTGATAATGTGAAAGCATTAAAGTATTTCTTCCCCAAAATACCGAGGTATTAATCTTTGAATCCTCCTAGTGTCCTTAATTTGCCATCAAATCCCACAACAGAAACAAATGTGCTTTCTAATCAGCAATCTTTTCTCGCTTATAGGCCCTGATCCAACAAGCTTTTAAGCAAACAATTTACTTTAAGCAAAGAGTAGTCGTATTGGAACCAATGGAACAGCTCGTGTGCTGTGATGGATTGGGGCCATAGAAAATTGCCTTGATGAAAATGTCAATGCTCTCAAGAGCTGGTGAAAATATATTTTTATTATAAACACACAGAGGAACTGTTTTGATCTGAACATTATGGGGAACAAGCTTTGAAGCGATGCTTTTCCACGGTCAGACCTAAACAGAAACTGAATACCACCAGGTTGGATGACAGTTTAAAAAGGCAGCCCAGAGCCAGATTGATGTTTGTGTATAATGAAATTCAGTATTGATGTGATATGGACACTGTCCAGCCTCTACGACTTGTTAGGGTGACGTATAGAGAATGTGGAGAAGATAAAAATCAAAGGAGCACAAGAAAAATAAGTCTCAGCACTAAGAGGAAACATTGTTTTGAGGAGCTATTTTGCTGCAAATGTTTTGAAGATAATCCACAGCCAAATATAAAACACAGAAGTGACAATGATGTTTAAGCACCATGCACAAGATATCCATCATGCTTCATTTTAAGTCAGAAAACCACAGCTGGGCCATTCCTGACACAAGCGTTGAAAACTGCAGATGGGTTCAGAGAGCCCTCCAACCATCACTCTGTCTCCACACCAATTAATGCCTGTGGACACCAGGTGGTCTCAGGCAGCCTTCTCCATCTCCCTCACCTGCAGGGGATTTTGGATCACACTGCTCCCTAGCCAGGTACCAGCAGGATACAAGAACAGATGTTACGTGGCAGCCCACAGGACTGCCAGCTAAGAGGTGATAACAGACAGCAGCTAAGCCCCAGAGAACAGCACAGAGTTAATCCTCGATTCCTGCTGTGGCAGGCAGGGAATCACCCCTGCTCTTTTATGAATATCATATGTTCATCTGTTTGCTGGATTGCCATTGTGTTGCCTGTTCTGTGATCACCACCAGGAGCCAACTGCACACGGGTCAGAGGGTTGATGGCAGCCCCAGCTGTCCCCATTCACCAGCACCTAATGGACAACACAGGTGTCCCCCACCCTGGAGGTTCACCTTGCACCATACTCAGCTTGGCAGGAGGGGGAGAAGGCAGGAATCAAGTCAGAAGAAGGAAAATGCAGATCCTAAAATTATAAGTGTGTCAGGGAGGATGATTTCTGGGAAGGAAAGAGAGAGCCCTGGCTCAGACACAGCAGGGATCTGCTTTCC